>CM068766.1:1696086-2118518 GCA_035084275.1 Hydrolagus colliei | reverse complement strand
TCCCCCACCCACCCCCTCTCCTCCTCCCCACCCCACCCACCCCCTCTTCCTCCCCCCCTCTCCTCCCCCCCCCCCCCCCTCCACCCACCCCCCTCTCCTCCCCCCCCCACCCACCCCCTCTCCTCCCCCCCCTCTCCTCCCCCCCCCCACCCACCCCCTCTCCTCCCCCCCCCAACCCACCCCCTCTCCTCCCCCCTCTCCTCCCCCCCCCAACCACCCCCTCTCCTCCCCCCCCCCACCCACCCCCTCTCCTCCCCCCCCCCACCCACCCCCTCTCCTCCCCCCCCCCCACCCACCCCTCTCCTCCCCCCCCCCACCCACCCCCTCTCCTCCCCCTCCTCTCCTCCCCCCCCCCCCCACCACCCACCCCCTCCTCTCCTCCCCCCCCCCACCACCCCCCCACCCACCCCACCAACTCCCTATCCCCATCACCAGCTCAGATGCAAATCCTTGATTGTCCAACACTTTGGGATGTCCTCCCGATGTGAAGGACACCGTGTCGATGTGATTAACGTACAGTGATAGTTGTTCTCTCTAACTCTCTCCTGGACATTGTATGTGTGAGTTACTGAATCGCAAGTCTCATTATTCAATTAAATCTGGCACAATATTATCGTAAGCCTATTATTAGCCTTAATACCGTACACCTGCCTTTGAATTATAATGTGTATATATATATATATATATATATATATTTTTTAATCCATCTTAAATTGGAAGAATTTTTTTTTACAATAATACCCCTGAATGAGCAGGTTTCCAAATCAAGGTTGAATATTGTGGCCTCCCTCCCTCCCCACTTCCCTCCTCCCTCCCCAATTTTACGGCACAAAAGGAGGCCATTCAGCCCATCTAGTCTGTGCTGGCTCTTGAAAAGAGCGATTCAATCCCACTGCCCTGCCCGCTCCCCATAGCCTAATAGACCCGTTCTCCCTAAATAAAGATCTAATTCCCTTTTAAAAGTTGTTATCGAATCAGCCTCCACCACCTTTTCAGGCAATGCATTCCAGATTCGAACAACTCGCTGAGTGAAAAAATTTCTCCTCAGCTCCCCTCTACTTCGCCTTGAAACTATTTTAAATCTGTGACCACCACTCCTCAGAACACACCCCCTCCCCCTGCCTCTCCAGCCTCCTCTCTCTCCTCACAACAGAACCCGCTGCCTCTGCTCTACCGTGTTTGGGCTCCACCACAAAACTGTAGTTGTGGTTGTTGTTGGATGTTAAAGATCTCACGGCGCTTTCTCTCTCCCGGTGGCCTGGCCAACAATCCCCCGAATCAAAAACAATTGCTCACTCACTCCATCGCTGTTTACGGGGAGATCGCTGTGTGCAAATTGGCTGCTGCGTTTTGGCCTATTAAAATAAAAATACACTCTACAGAAAACTCTGTGAGGTGCCCCGGGATGATTCGCTGCGATGAGCCGCGATATCAAACGCACTAGGTAAGAGAACCTGGCTGACGTGTTCTACGTTCTCGTTCGAAATAATTCCGCTCCCCCCCAACCCCCCACCCCCCCCCCCCCGTTTCTTACCAGTGTCAAATCGTCATCGTCCTGTAGCCCGTTGCCAGCGTACGATAACACGGAATCAGCCTCATCGTCCAACTCAAAAACACCTGGAAGAATAGTCTTTGTGAGAAATCACAATCTTTTTACCCTGCGCTCACCAGTCAACCATCGGTTCTCAACTGAAAAATGGACAATAATAATAATAATAATAATAATAATCCTTGCATTTGTATAGCTTTGAGACGTCTCAACAACTTGATAAGGCGCTAACTCAAACGCGAGGACTCTTATTATTGTGAATATGTTGGGTATACTGTAATCTCTTGCTCCTCGCTGGATTACGCGTGTTTTCATTCGCAAAGAATAACAATCGACGAAGGAACTATAAGACTATAAGACTGTATGTTTAACGTGATTCCATATCTCTTCCAGCGGCAATCTGCGCTTCAGTCTTTCACAATTTGATTGAATTTCACGGACAATTCACTTTACAGCATATCCTGTGAGGCAGGTTGGACGAGTCTCAATGGCGTGATAAAACGCTGGATAAAATGCAAGGATTATCACCAATTAACATTATCATTATTATCTTTGGATTTGCCCTTCTCGGTAACTGGTTTGCAAGACGTCCATTTGGTTCACTGAAAGACAAGCGAATTTGCTACTTCGAATGAGCGCCAGGGCTTCGAACCTCTCAAAGGTACGGGGAAGTGGGAGGGCTTACCCGTGATGACCTGTACTCCCATGGTCAGAAGGACAATCACAGTGGCCACTATAAGACACCTGTTTAAGGTGATGGCCGCCAGGGGATCTTCTTCCGCGGCAACCCCGGCTTCGATCTTTTCGACGGCCAATCTCGGCGACTTCACTGGGGAAATGAAGGAGGGGCGAGTCAGTTTTAAGGGCAGTCTTGGGGCCTCCCCGTTCCTTCCCGCGTTCTCGGATGCGGTTCCATGAGAATAAAAATGCCTTGGATTTTTAAAACATCACGCGCTGAAACTCAACACAACTCTATCCACCAGTCCAGAAAAATAATAATGGCAATAATTTGGTCACTCCGTCCATGACTGTTTGCGGGGACGCTGCTGTGCGCAATTGGCGGCCGCGTTTCACCCACACAATAAACAGTCAATTCACGTTGCTGTATATTCTGTGAAGCGCTTTGAGACATCTCCAAGGCGCGATAAGCCGCTGTATCAAATGCAGGGATTTTGTACTAAGCACGTATAGTTTGGGATGAGAATTTTTAGTCTTTAGTTAAACACAGTACCGGGTTACAGCCCTTATACACAACACCTTCTCCGGTCTTTTTACTGCTCTGTTTCGTTTCCTTCGCTGCTTCGGTGACTGTTTTCTGCGCTGCTTTCGGCCTGTCGCCGCGACGTTTCGAGTTTTCTGTCCTCGTTTCTTCTACTTGCAACTCGTCCTTTTCCTTCTCCGTGTCCTGCAAAATGGGCGACGACGACAACAAACAAATTGGAGTTGCGCTGCGCCTTTCACGGTCGGGAGGACTTCCCCAGGCCCTGGACAGTCGGGGAATTTGGACCCGAGCTCGGCGGTTTGGGGAGTGGCGGTGAGAGGGTAGAGGTAGGAATGCATATGGATAAATGCTACATGAATATTGGCAGCATGATGATTTAACTGATAGTGATTTGTTAAGCCAGGGTTGGATTATAAGGAGTTGACTGTGTTGATACTGCCTACCCAGATCAGTCGCGGACTCTACAACGTGGGATTCTGCCAATTGTGTCAATGGGAACTGATGTCGCAGTTGGTATTTTTCACCTTGGGGGCGTCCTCCTGACGTGAAAGGTGCTATGAACGGTGTCATTTTGTCGTATGTTGTTGTTGTTGCTGTTGAATCAATCAATTCTACGCGTTAAAACCAAAGTTATACCGTGGACGCAACGGTGACGGTCACTTACGTCTGATTTTTCGCTGATCTTTTTACTCTTCTTCGAAAGCGGAGCATCTGTGGTGAAAGAACGACCCGTCAGATAAATCCTCAAGGTTTCCTTCCCCCCCCCCCCCCCCCCCGCGGGTCTCTGTCAGCCGAAGACTCGGGATTTAGTGGCGCGGTTGCCGGCGATGGCGGGCAAGGCGATCAACATGAACTAGAGAGACCTTTCCTCTGACTCTGAGATCATCCTCATTAACCCAACTCAACCACCCAGCCAACCGTCCCTCAATCACCCGAGATGGAAAGGGCCAGTTTTCCAATGATCTAAAGATATTCCCTTTTTATCTTTATTTATTGAATCATCTGTCTATTTCAGCGCCTTGGGACGTGAAAGGCGCACTATAAATGTAATTTTGTTGTTGTTGTTGTTATGTGTGTTGATCAGGCGGGTGTCTGACGCACACGCGGCAACCCATCACCGTTGCTTAAGTGTCTCTAAAATCAAACTGACAATCCCATGCACTTGGAAAATTCCCACGATGTTTATCGGGATGGACTGCACACTCTCTCCCTTCGGAGGGATGAATCTTGCCTCCCTAAATCCGGAGAGTATTAAGGCGTAAATCTAACCAGTTAAAACCACAAAGCTTGCCGTTGAAGCAAACCCTCCCCGCTGAGAAGCTGGAATGAACAGTTGGTGCTGAGTAAACCTTCCCAATCTCGATTAGAAACTCACCTTGACGTCGCGATGGTTCAGCTTGTGGCGGTAATTCTTGTATTGCTTCAGCGAGATCTTCCTCCACTGATTTAAAGATATCCTCCTCCATATCCGAACCCTCTGAAAGACGGAAAGAGCAACTTAACCCTCGGTGACACACACACACGCACACACACATACAACACACACACACGCACACACACACACACACATACAACACACACACCCACACACATACACACACACACTCAACCCCAATCTATTCCTCACACATTTATTTCCCACGTATGTACTTTGCTTAACGTAGCCGCGTGTGTTTATACTGTTTTATTCACGTTCAGGGTTCGCTCTATAGAAAGTGGGTGAGTATAGGGCTGCGTGTTTGGTGGAGTTCTGCAGACTGCACTTGTCACCGATTTGAAACAAATTCTCCACACCAGGTCACAACTTCTTAAGGCAGCGCAAAGCAGAGCGAACGCACGAAAAATAGTAATAATCCGAATAGCAATAGCTGAATGGCTTTCTCTTCTCCTGTTTTCTTCTGTTGTTGATGTGTTGATTGCGGCTGTGGTACACAGCCAGTGTCGTTACTTTGGCTTAATAATAATAATGATAATCCTCGTAGTTAATAGAGCGCCTTGTCACGTCGATGAGATTTCCGAAAGCGCTTCACAGCACATAATGTAAGGTAGAGCGACTGTGTGATTCGTGGGCAAAACGCAGCAGCCAATTGCGCACAGTTCATGCCTTTAAGATTAAGAATACGATGATCTATTTAAGACAGAGGGGAGATGAGGAGACATTTTCTCACGCAGCGAGTTGTTCGGACCTGGAATGCGTTGCCGGGAAGGGTGACGGACGCAGATGGGTCAACAGTTTTCAAGGCAGAATTGGACAGATATTCGGGGAGGACAAATTTGCAAAGCAATGGGGAGGGAGCGGGGGAGTGGGATTCATTTGGACAACTCTGTCAAAGAGGCGGCAGGTGTACGACGGGCCAAATGGCCTCCTTCTGCGCTGTATAATGATCATATTATTATTATTATAGTCCTGTGATTCTATGAAGCACATCTTGGGACAAGGATTTGCCCGGGTGGTGGCGCTCACACAGAGAGAATTTTCATTTGAAAATCCCCAGCGTTATTCCGGGTTTAGTTCCCTGCATTTGCCGAATGTTTGGCATTTCTCCAAATCGACTTCCACTCAAATAGCTTCAGCGGAGCTGTGCTGGGAGCAATGCCAGCATATCTAAGGGCTTTGCTCCCCCGATCTTTCATCCTTCAATACATCATTACTAATTGGGAAGTAAGTGGTGGGGTGGGGGGGGGGAATATAAAAATAATAGGTCTTGCATTTGATCTCGCACCTCATCATGTCTTTGAAACGTCTCAAAGAGCTTCACAAGATCCACTGCAAAGGGTATTGCGTTTTGTAGGTGGAACGCGGCAGCCAATTGCACAAACAGTCGTGGATTCAGTGACAGTATCATTATTATTATTCTTATAAACTTGCCCAAGGTTTTGCTCTGCCCTGGGAATCAAAGCCAATTGGGTGGCGGGGGGGGGGGGGGGAGGGTGATGAAATATACACTTCTCTGACATTTTTATCACGAGTCAAAAACAGCACCGAACTGTGCCTTAAAGCCAAACGGTGTGTTTCCTCCCAACAGCAAGCAAACGAAGAACAAATGAGATCGATTTCTGTTCAGAAACGAGAGATATTATCCCGAGATACAAATGCATACTTTGGGACACGACATGTCGAGCGACTGCCAGGAAGTGAACTGGGTGAATCTTGATCTCCTTTTTTTGCCTCAGTTAATTCTTAAGCTCTTAGAAAAGAGCTTACGCTTTGTGGCAGTGGGGACGATGCTGGTGATATGACAGTGCTGGGAATAGGGAATAGAAAATCTTTTTAAGGGCTTTTGAATCCCAGAGCACTCGTGTCCCAAATCTCGAATATAATAGATTCTCCAAATTTGGAATCCGAGGGTATTTAGAATAAAACCCACAGAGGAGGAGGCTCATATTCGAGTTTCCATGGTTACTCAGCAGACTGGGAGAATGGATATTCTGAGTGTTCTGAGGTCTGGTGGGGAAATGCAAGTTTAGCTCTCGCTAGAAATCTGGCGAAACGATCATATCAACCCCACCACACAAACACACACAACTCACGCACACACACCTACTCACACAGACATTCACACACACACACAGCTACTCACACAACATTCACACACACACACACACACAGCTACTCACACCGACATTCACACACACACACAGCTACTCACACAGACATTCACACACACACACAGCTACTCACACAGACATTCACACACACAGCTACTCACACAGACATTCACACACACACACACAGCTACTCACACAGACATTCACACACACACACAGCTACTCACACAGACACAAACCCTCACATGGACACCCTCACACAAACACTCACACATATAGACACTCACAGACACAGAAAGACCTGGCGATTTGATCACCGATCAGCTGTTTGATTGCAGCTGAAGGTTTGAAATGACATAAAATCAGACTAAATATGCGCTTCTACCAATAATCATCAACACGATAATCATCCTGACATTTCGTACAGCGCCGTTCAAGTCAGGAGGACGTCTCAAAGCGCTTCACTGTAAAGTGACGTGACTGTGTGTTTTGTGGGCCATCACGGCAGCTAATTTGCACATGCCGACATCCCACAAATAACTATGATGTGATTCTTATCTGGGAGGGCTTGTTGGCCAGGACACCAAGACATACACACCCTCCACTTTACCAATAGTGTCTCGGGATCTTTAACGTCCGCCCGATTTAACATGGAGTACCATCCAGTTACCTACAGAGAAAAGAGGCGAGTTTCTGCTCGTTTCAGTATCTGACACCGACTATAACTCTTCATTGCTGCCTCGGATGAGATCATGTTACTGATGGTCGAGACTGAGGGCAGAATCTGGGACCTTCCTGACGTATGTGACACATCAACTCCTCCCACAGAAAGTGGACAAACTTGCTGAGCAATCACAGAGGCCTGGGATCTGAGTTGCTGACTCCACCAGCTTTAGTAATATCAACAATAACAAGAATAACAATCCTTGCCTTTGAAGTAGCGCCTTCTCGCATCTTCGAGGCATCACAAAGCGCTTCAGAGAAATATACTGTGAAGTACATTTGACTAGATTCTCCAGATGGAACGCAGCAGCCAATTGCGCACAGCGGTGTCCCACAAACAGTTGTGGATTGAGTGAGCAAGCCTTTTTTTTTCAAGTTTATTTTGGTTCCGAAGGGATTATTACACGTCTGACGAAGGGTTGTAGACCCGAAATGTTTTGCTTTCTCCATGGATGCTGCCTGACCCGCTGAGTTTCCCCAGCCACTTCTGTTTTTGTTTCAGATTCCCAGCGTCTGTGGTATTTTGTGTTTTGTTGGTGTACATTGACTCCGCTGCTCACGGTGTGGCCTCCTCTACATTGGGGAGCCCAAACGCGGATTGGGTGACCGTTTTGCCGAGCGCCCACCATTCTGTCCGCAAGTACAGGTTGAGCGTCCTGAACCCAGCAACCTTGGGACCGAGGCTGAGCCGGCTTTCGTGTATTTCCGGACTTCGGAATGCGTTTCTGATGTCCGAAGCCCGGAAACGCCCGAGCCCAGGTTCGGGTTTTTCCGGACTTCGGAACACCAGAAGCGCGTCCCGAGGCCGGAAATACCTGGGCCCAGGTTGCGATATTTCGTCACCTTGTAGTTCTTCTCAGGGTGTCCGGATTCCGGAACATTTTACGGATTCCGGACGACGCTGCCACCTATCGTCCGGATTGTGGAATTCCGGATTTTGGATGCTCAACCCGTAGGAGTTTCTTGCTATTTCGAACTCTCCTTCCCACCCGCAGTCTGACCTCTCCATGCATGGTTTCCTTACGCTGTTCCAATGAGCCTGAGTGCGCAACTCAACCCTTGTTGTTGTTGTTGTTGAGGCATTCCCTTCCTGACGTGTAAGGCGCTATACAAACGTGATGTGTTGTTGTTGTTGTTTTAGAGACTCATCAATCACGCTTACCTCAGACTTTTCACTGATTTTTTTTGCTTTCGCATCTGTTTACTGTGGTTAAAAACAAATCTCCAGACATTTTGATGCACTTGACTCACAGGCTGCCAGTAACAAGAGCCTCCTATATCAAGCCTTGGCTAGCAATTATTGCGTTACGTATTTGGAAACCTTCAAATGCCTTCGGTGTGAACTGATTTACTAGGGCGGGTTGAACTGAAAGCTTTTTCTTCAGCTCAATACTGCACTGCCTCCCCCCCCCCACCCCCCACCCGCCCAACACTCCCCTCCTCCAGGCTTTGTGGCTACAGTAAATGTCTGATAACTCCACCCTGTCTTAATGTGTAACACGCTCCAACACGCAAGCCATCACTCTGTCAATATTGTCAATACGTGGAGCTCCTGTAGCTCAGTGGTTAGAGCGCTCGCCTTACAAGAGCGAGACCTGGGTTTCGAATCCAGGCAGGTCAGGGGTAAAACCTTAGGCAAGTTTCCTTACTCCACACACATACACACACACACACCGAATAATAATTCATCCAAAACAAACCTATAATAAATTGGTCATTTCAATCCACGACTATTTGTGGGGACGCTGCTGTGCGCAATTGGCTGCCGCGTTTCGCCCACGAATATACAGTCAATTCACTTTACAGTATATTCTGTGAAGCGCTTTCAGACGTTTAGAAAGCGTGAAATGCGCAGTATCAAATGCAAGTATTATTATATTATTATTAATATCCCAGCCGTATGTATTTATACGGATGAGTGAGTGTTACCAGGAATTTACTGTACATTCATGATTATCACTAGAATGGTTTTGATGCTGTGAAGCGCAGTTGGGTGTTTATTGGGTATTAAGTTATTGTCACATCCCCTTAAACCTGCCCTTTCTCTCGTTGTTTCTCTGCCATTTCTTTTCCCTTTTCGCCTGTTATGTACAGTGGATCGCTTCCCTGTGTGGTCTGCTGTCATCTGGTTTTGTCATTATTGCATTAGCCCTGACACACATACACACTCTCACACACACTCACTCACACACTCACACACCCGCACACACAATCACACACACTCACCCCCACACACACACACACACACACAAGGCAGAGCTGGCCATATTATATCAGTTACAATCCGGGTTAACAGCTGACTCCTTGAGAGCGCAAGTCAGTGAGTATACGTCAGGAACAACTGTGGCAGAATGAAATCAAAGAATACATTTCAAATATCTTCTAAGAAAACGTTCAGAATTTACTGATAAGTAACGATAATTCGGAAGCTGATTGTGTTTAATGTTAAAGGGATTCTTTCTCTCTCTCTGCCCCCTGTCCTTGGTAAAAACACTCAATGTGCTTCCCCCCCCCCACCATGGGGATGATGTGCTTCTCCCCTACCTATATCACGCACTTATTTTTGATGGGACAGTAATAATAATAATTGCATTTGATTTTATCACATCTTCGAGATGTCTCAAAGCACTTCACAAAATATACAGTCAAGTGAATTGACTGTATAGTTTGTGGGTGAAAATCAGACATATCCTTTGTCTCCCCGCTCCTCTACTCACACACACGTTGGAATGTATTTCACTGGATTAATACTCGTCACTGGAAAATAGCAGGAATATGATTGCCACAGAGAAATGATCAAATTAATCTGCTTCACAGTCAACGACTCAAACCCATCAGCTTTTCTTTTCTCACCTTTTTCATTATTAATTAGTGCACAGGAATATATCATAAGAACAATTTATAAGCCCCAAATTAAAAATGTTTCATTAATACCTTTATGAATTGATTAAGCTCGTTGGGATGTCCACCTGACGTGAAAGGAACTATACAAATGTAACTTGCTGTTCTTATTGTTATATACGTACAGGTATATATAGATATATATGTAAAATTCTGTTTTTCCTCTCACCCTTTCACCTCTAGTGAATGACCTTGGACATTCTACAGGACAATAATACACTTAAAAAAAAGTACATTTACACGTTCGGAGGACATCTCGAGGTGCTGGACAGTCAGGGCTGGGGGGTGGGCAGGGAGGGTAGGAGGGTGGCTGACGAGGCTCACAATTAACTAGCAACCAATCGATTTGGGAATCTAGTGGGATGACACGTCTATATTGATGAGACTCGCTGGCATTCAAAAGCAACATTTCAAGTGTTCCCTTCAAACCACTCAGAGACATTTTCTAAAAGCAAAATATGTACAGCCATTTCCACCGGTATAAAAATTGCTAAGATAACTCCAAAAACAAAGACAATTTCTGACCCCACTGGCTTGAGATGTCTTGTCCGAGCGAATGACTAAGTGCCCTAAGTTTCCGTCCCATCTCCCGCCCCCGTTCACTCACGCAAACAAATAATTACGCTCCTCGTTAAAACTGGGCCCCCCCCCAAAAAAAACCCCACTCAAAACGCGCCATTGCATTTCCTTTTTACCGTAATCTCCCCCTCGGTTGTTTCGAGGCCGGATCGCTTAGCGGAATCTGCACACTCTCTAGTCTCAGATTGCAGCGTTTCCAGAAATAGCAACACACACTCCAGAGGGCAACGGGGAAAGAAACAAAGAAAATGGGTAGGACCCGAGAGCGACGACTCGCCGAGTCAAAAGCTCCCCAAAGCAAAGGAAACACATCCTCAAAAGACACTCACGTCTTGCCTGTGGGCTGAAGTGAACCTGTCGTGCGTTTAAAAAAAAAGCTCCTTGTTTTAGGCAGCGCAGAGGACTGTTGACTGCCACTCTCCTTGTCTCCGTCTCAGACTGGGATTGATGTGAAGCCACAGGTGCCAGTTCTGGTAAGAATCAAAATATCAGCCAATCAAGTCAGATATCATTGACCCTCACAGCAACTAATGACAGTAACTCAGAGACACTGACTGGCTGGCTGGCTGGCTGACTGACTCGGCTGTTGGACTGAGATTTGAGCAGGGAGCACTCTCAGTTAACTTGCCCGTCGCTCTCAAGTGTTGGAGCAGTTTGCAATGCAGACCTGAAGCACAAACTGTGCTCGACGAGATATCGTCGACGCTGCGTTTGTTTCCCATTCGCGAGGCAGAGAAGATGAGATTCATCCTTTGCTAACCTAAAACCGAAATGTCCTCTCGTTTGGCCCCCAAAGAGATTCACCAAACTTTGCTCTTTCTCGCTTAATGACCCCTGTTCGAATCCAGGCAGGTCAGGGAGAAACCTTTATTCCACACGCCTAATAATAATCCATCCAACAAAAAACACAATAATTTTTAAAAATTGGTAATTTCAATCCACGACTTTGTTTGTGGGGACACTGCTGTGCGCAATTGGCTGCCACGTTTTGCCCACAAATATACAGTCAATTCACTTTACAGTATATTCTGTGAAGCGCTTTGAGATGTCGATAAGATGTGAAAAGCGCAATATCAATATCAAATGCAAGGATTATTAGTATTAATATTATTATTTTCTCTGGATGACTTCACTGATCTCTCCTCTCAGTGGCTCCACTAACAATTGGACAGCTATTTGAAGCTCTCTGTACAAAAAGTCGTGAGGCAGAATGACAAGATAGCATCTGGGTAAAACATGATTTCCCCCCCTGCCAAACCATCAGTGTCACTGGTGATATGATTCACAGCAAGGTTTACACTGAAGATTAGTTATGACTAATCCAACTTTATAAAAAATGGGAATATTTACCCATTCTGTACCAATTTCCTCATCTGCCTATGTTATAATAATTATAATAATCCTTTTCACATCTTCTAGACATCTTAAAGCGTTTCACAGAATATACTGTAAAGTGAAATGACTATAGATGTGGGTGAAGTATGGCAGCTAATTGCACACAGCAGTGTCCTACAAACAGTTGTGAAAAATGACCAATTTATTATTGATTTTAAGGGGAGGGATTATTATTAGACGTATGGAGTAAGTAAACTTGCCCAAAGTTTTGCCCTGCCTGGAATTGAACCCAGGTCTCTCGCTTGTAAGGCAAGTGCTCTAACCAAGGAGCTTCAGGTCTCATTACACATACAGATCTGCCTGTCCATCGATAGCCCAACAGGGGATCCCTGACTGTCCAGAGCCTTGGGACATCCTTCCAATGTGAAACTGTACAGATGTAAATTGTTGTTGTTCTAGAGCCATACAGGGTGAGTGTCGCCTTGCTTGAGGTGCCTTCCTTCAGATAAGACGTTTAAAAACCTCCGTCTGCCTGGAGGAGGGTGGCAAAGGTCTTGTGGCGCTATTGGGAAAGTAGAGGGCTACTTTTAAGTGTGGTGATGGGATTCCACGTGCTTCAGACACCCACCCAAAAAATGTAAAGTAGAGTTTGTCTTGAGTTTGCACTGGTCAACAATCTCCCAGATTCCAATCAGTCATTCACTTCATTGCTGTGTTGTGGGACTTTCCTGTGCGCAAATGAGCTGCTGCGTTCGCCTACGAATACACAGTCACTGCACTTTGCAGTAATAGCTTAGACTGCGCGATTAACGCGCGCCAATCAAAGGCAGGGACCGTCATCGTTATCACCGCCGCTAAGAGTGATAATTCTACTCCTTGGGACTCGAATACCATTCCAAATGGGGTGAGTCAGTGACAATCTGGGACACGAAATTATAGCTAATTATAATCGAGCAATTAGTGTGCACACATACGGTGACTGCACTGGGAAATCAAAGGTAGGTAGGCCAACTGAACTGCAGCTGAGATTGAAACGTGCGATCCTTATGCGAAACACTCTGGCTCCTTGACCGTATGTTGTGGGCAGGCAGAGCACAACAATAATAATACTGCAATAATAATAATAAGAATCCTTGCATTTGATATAGCGCTTTTCACATTTTATCGACGTCTCAAAGCGCTTCACAGCATGTACTGTAAAGTGAATTGACTGTATATTTGTGGGCGAAACGCGGCAGCCAATTGCGCAAAGCAGTCGTCCCACAAACAGTCATGGGTTGAAATGACCATTTTTTATTATTGTTGGTTTTTTTTGACGGATTATTATTAGGCGCGGGCGTGGGGAGTAAGGAAACTCGCCGAAGGTTTCGCCTTGATCTGCCCGGATTCGAACACAGGTCTCACGCTTGTAAGGCGAGTGCTCTAACCACTGAGCTACAGGAGCTCCACAAGTTAGCAGAGAGGAGAGAGTGGGCAGCGAGCAGGAGATTGTAGAGGAATAAATGCAGCCATGAGGTTAGCTTTGAGCATTATAGAATGGGAAGTAAAAATCCAGGTTTGTGTTCTAAATGATTGAACTGTTCAAAGCCCCATTGATTGTCAACAGGGCCCCACCTGCTGGTGAAGAAAGTTGACCCAATTTCCTTGATGAACTCCAGACATCAATGTTCGCAACGGGATTGTCGCTGGAACCCGACAGCCATCGAATCTCAGACGAAACGTCGGATCGATTTAACCCATCGCGGCCTTTTCCGGTGAGGAACAGTCCTGAAAATGGCTCTCGTAACAGCTTCACATCACCTGCCATTTTGGGTGCACTTGCGCAGAATTTGCAGCCGCAATTCCGCCCACAAAACACACAGTCAACGCACTTTCCTGTATACTCAGTGAGGCACTTTAAGACGCCTGGAAGGCATGCTAAGGCGCTGCATCATTATTATTATTTATCTGCTGCTACTGTGATCCTGGATGAGTTCAGCTAACCCAGCACAGATCAAGTCTTGGATGCAATAAGTCTTGGCTAATACTGTACTACTAATAATAATCCTTCCATGTGGCATAGCGTTTTATCACATCGTTGAGACGTCTCAGAGCTTTGCACATACTTTGCTATACTGTAGAGTGGACTGACTGTGTATTTTGTAATTTACAAAACCACAAACTTTAAAGTGGTTTGTACAACTACTGGAAGAAAAGGATGTCTTACTGGCTCCACAAAGCCCAGGTTAGAGTAAAAGAAAAAGTTAAAGAGAGAGAGAGTAAACTGACCCAAGTAATTGTATCTCACTGTGAAACGAACACACATATTGTGGAAAGCAAAGCTCTACCAATGAACAAGCCAGGCTGACGACCCAAATCTCGCAATCTGCCTTGGAGCTCTGATCAGGAAACTATTTTATGCCATATTAGTTCTGCTAGTACTTAAGTCACTCTGGTATTACCAGTTTACTGGCAGCCTCTCACAATAAATAGCAGCTGAATTTTCCATAGTGCTGAACTTGTCTAAATTCTCTTTGGCAACACAATACCCATTGTTAGTCGATTGGCGGATCGCCTTTCCGGGGGAAATAACTTCATCCCCCCCCAAATAATAATATAAAATTGGTCACTGAATCCATGACTGTTTGTTGGACACTGCTGTGTGCAATTGGGCTGCTGCATTACGCCCACAAAATAAACAGTCAATTCACTTTACAGTATATTCTGTGAAGCCCTTTGAGACGTCTCAATGACACATTAAGGTGCTATATCAAAAGCTTATAATAATAATAATCCTTGCATTTGATACAGCGCTATTCACGTCATCTAGACGCCTCAAAGCGCTTCACAGAATATACTGTAAAGTGAATTGACTGTATGTTTGTGGACGAAACGCAGCAGCCAATTGCGCACAGCAGTCGTCCCACAAACAGTCATGGGTTGAAATGACAAATTTATTATAGTTTTTTTTTGAGGGGTCATTGTTAGGCGTATGAAGTAATGAAACTTGTCTAAGGTTTCGTCCTGACCAAGAATCAAACCCAGGTCTCTCGGTTGAAAGGCGTGTGCTCTAACCACTGATCTACAAGACTCCACAAGTACTTTAAAAAGTCTAATCATTGTATTATATCTCAGCCAGCTGCTCTGCGACCACCCCCTAAAGATTGCAATGTGTATTTACTATTTATTATTTATTACTATCTGCAGCCTCTGCTTACGGTTGTTTTCGTCGTTTAGCGAGCAGGAAAATCAAGTTTGAAAGATGTCCCCCGGGGGGGGGAAATGAAAAAACAGAAGAAAAAAAACCTCTTTGCTTTCTGAACCTAAGAACTACACTAACCGCTCAAGTGTCTCAAAGTTTCTCTGCTTTTCAACCCTGGTGGCTCTGTATTGTAAAAGCAGCAAAATGGGGAGTTTGTTTTCTCTTTGTTTAAAGATACCACGTGCTGGGGAACCACCATCTCCCCTGCAGAACCTCACACACACACGTCCGTGAATGTTGTGTACATGTGAGGCTATCTATCATGAGTTTGTGTGCCTGCTCGAGATTATTACAATGAGAAACCAGAGCTCGTGTGTCCACCACTGTTGCAGCTCACGCCATAGGTCACAGGACAAAAGGCACCTTCTCCCCTGGTTTAATACCAGCCAAATGGGGGTGGGGTGTAATAGTTTATTACCTACCAGTTTGGGGGTGTATTTGCCATTATAGATGTTTAGCAGTTTATTGCTAGCAGATTGTTATGGGTTGAAAGATCAATAGTTTAGGAGTCCTGGGGCTCGGTGGCGAGAGCACTCGCCTCGCAAGCAAGAGCAACCTGGGTTAGCTTCCCGGCAGGCCGAAATCATTGGCAAGTTTCCTTACTCTACACGCCTGATAAAAAATAATAATCCTTGCATTTGATGTAGCGCTTTTCAAATCTTATTGATGTCTCAAAGCGCTTCACAGAATATACTGTAAAGTGAATTGACTGTATATTTTGTGGGCGAAACGCCGCAGCCAATTGCGCACAGCAGCGTCCCCACAAACAGTCGTGGATTGAAATGACCAATTTTTATGGATTATTATTATTATTTTATAGATGATAAATTAGATTTATCATCTATAAGATATTCTGGTCCTCAATTCTGTTTGTAAATTCCTCTAGACGACTTTAATCTTCTCAACCCAATTTAACTGGGTTTCATTAAAGCAGTCAGGTTCAATGACAATCTGATTTGGATGGTTTTATTTGTTAGACTTTGGAAGAGACAAATAATCCCCCAAGAAAAACAACAATAATAATTTAGTCACTCAAACCATGGCTGTTTGTGAGACACTGGGTGTGCCCAATTGGCTGCTTTATTCATTGGTACAATTCCAGCTCCCCAGGGAATTTCTGAAGCACTGAAGTTGGATGTGGACCTCTTAGTCTTAAGCCAGATCTGTGGAGGCAGATTATTGTACAGTAGTGAACTCGTGATGAATTGTCACTCATTCCAAGGAAAAGCCGCTCAGTGACTAGTTATACAGAATTACGAGTTATATGTGTAATTATATCAAATGCAAGGATTATTATCATTATTGTCGTTACAGCCCGGGGCATAACGTTAGGCAAGTTTCCTTACACGACAGGCCTAATAGTAATCTCTCCAAACAAAATTTGTCATTTCAATTTTACCCTCAAATATAGTCAATTCACTTCATAGTATATTCTGTGAAGTGTATAGTATGTTCTCTGGGATGTCTAGAAGACGTGAAAAGCGCTATATTCAACTGTAAGAATTATTATTATCATTATAAATACTGTACAATGAAGGAATATTGACAGAAGATGACTTAAGTCTTAGTGACCAGCTAAGCAAAGGTTGAGCGATTACTGAACACAATGTATTGGTAACTCAGGCTTCTTGATGGTCTCAGTCCTGATAACTTTGTGTGTGAGTTTACGTGCGCTTCAGCTAATGCGGTGTTTAAACCTACCATTGGTGGCTGTGCTTTCCAATTCTATGCTCTTAACCTCTGCAACCCACTCGCTAGACCCCTCCATCTCCATCTGTCTTTATACCCCACTTTAAAACCTTACATCCTTGACTGTGCCTATTTTCACTTTCCCTTTCCTTCCGGCTTGGCACCAGTCCCAGGAACCGTAAAGCACTTTGAGACGTTGTGTTTATTGTACATGAAAGGCTTTATGAAAAACATTGTTATAGTAAAACAAAGGGAAAGAAGGTTACACTCTCTTATTGATATCATCACTCCCTGTGTTGCCCCCAGATTGGTTGTGTGCTCAGTTCATTGATTTTTCTGTCTGTTCCAGTTGTGCCATATGTTTTTGTTCCCTTCCGACTCTGACGATAACAAACCTCTTCTACAGAAAATCTGCGTAAAGCTCAGATAATTGGTTGGCTCGATTCAGCTTTTCTTACAAGCTGATAACCAACTGGATCCAAATCCCTAACTACTATGCCTTGGGACATCCTCCCGATGTGAAGGGCACAATACAAATGTAATATTGTATTATATCGTAAATGTAATTTCACTGTAACATGTGTTGCGTTGGGTCGATACATGCCAACAATATTTTGGAAGCTTATAGTAGAAACACAGAGACATAAGACAAATACAGTTTACTTCAATTTTTATTTATCCTGCAAATAATCCCAACCCACAATCGGATATTACCACAAACACCATTGTCTCCAGATGATTCTATGCCTTTGGAAATTTGATTTTGTAACGCAATCGAAAGAAGTTTCTAATGCATCATTTTCTCATTCATTTATCTGTTAATCCTACGAATCCTAAGTATCAGTTTCCACCTAATTTCCGGGTAAATCTATCTTTTGACATGCATATCAGGTCCACTTTATCCAGACTCTTCCTAAAATGTGCTTCTCGGGATCCAGACATACAGATGTGTGTATATATATATATATATAAGATTCAGCACTAGGGATTGCTTACTTACATAATACACATTGTTTATTTTACAGCCGAGCATCACAGACAGACATTCCTCAAAATGGAAAGTCTATAAATCTAATTAGTTTTAAATTCAACAGCAGTAGAAATTAATCTGAGCTGGCAGCATCAAAATGGAAGTGACCTTGCTTGCTCCTAAACAATTGGTGGTGGGGGCATTGATAATCTGCTTCCCACTGAGCCCAGCAACTAATAATGAATGCTCAACGTCAGCCTACATTATCAATCCGTATAGTTAATGGCGAGCTTAAAAACTTGTCGTTTGTGCTTTGTTGGGTTATAGTAAGAATAATCCTTGCATTTTGACATGTTGTTCGCTCTCTAATGTCTTGCTATCTCCTCCTCCTCCTCCTCCTCCTCTATTCTTTGTCTCACTATATTCTCCCCCCTTTCTCTGGCGGAGTTTGGGAATGAGATAGATTGATAGATTGCTGGGTAAAAGGATTGTGGATTTTGTTTGTGAGGGTGTGGAGTTGTTGTTTGCCTTGCTCGGCGTCTTCCGGATAACCCAAATTTAACCAGCTCAATATGTTTTGGACAAACGTCAGAGAAAGAGAGCATTTTGCTTACCCTTCCAAAAATAGGTTTTCTCTAATGAACAGCTATCACTGTCAATTTAGGTTAAAATAAGGTAACCTTTTCCCATGTGTGAGTGGCGGTGTTGAAACCTGTTATCAAACTGCCTATTTCTTACGCTCCCACCAAATGCTGCTCATCAACCTCCCCCGCCCATCACGCCTGTCACGATAACATCTATTCTTGAGAGATAGGCATTCTCATTCGCATCAGCTCTGGCATCAACCTTCCTTCACGCGCTTCAAGCGCTCCGAGACGCAATCAAGGCCTTTGGATGACAACAAGAAACGAGGCGTTTTGTACAGCGCCACACCACAACAAGAAGATGTCTCGAAGCTCTTCGGTCGGCCACTGTGAGGTGTAGTGACTGTGTGTCCAGAGGCTAATAAGAGCGGAGCAACATCCCTGCAAACAGCCAAGTATAGACACGCACATACACTCCATACTCCACACCCGCCTCTGTTTACCTAGCAGTAAGTAGGAACCTGACTGTTAGTCGATTGGCAGATCACTTTTCTGGGGTTAATAATCCCTCCAAACTAAATAAATAAGTAAATAGATAGATTAGTCACTTGAGTTCACGACTGTTTGTGGACAACTACTGTGCGCAATAGGCTGCCGTGTTTCGCCCACGAATAAGACAAGATCAATTTGCTTTACCGAATATTCTGTGAAGCGCTTATCACACTTGGACGTCGTGATCAGGCGCCTTACCAAATACTCGGATTATTATATACACTGTAGCTCAGTGGTTAGAGCACTCGCCTTAAAAGCAAGAAACTTGGGTTCAGTTCCAGGCAGGTCAGGGCGAAACCTTGGGCAAGTTTCTTTACTCCACACACATAATAATCCCTAAAAAAAAATAATAAATTGGTCATTTCAATCCATGAATGTTTGTGGGACACTGCTGTCAGCAGTTACAGTAATTCAGTACAGTATACAGTAATTTGTATATACTATACATATACACAAAGCTCTCTGGCAAAGCTCCCATGTCAAGAGCGCTATATAAATACAAATTGTTGCTGTTATATATATACACACACACACCCACCCCCACATGAACATGGGAAGACCGCCTTCGTTAATCGTTTCATCAAGGGATTAACATACCATTGGAGACCAAAGTCCCAAACACTTGCAACCTCCTCCCCCACCCCCAACAAAACTAGCCCAGTTATTACGGTACACTTTACCCTCTTATTTTCACCCACAAGTATACGGTCAATTCACTTTGCAAGCGTATCCGGTGAAGCGCTTTGAGGCAGGCGTGTGGAAGTCCAGCCTCCCACCACAAAAGATGCAAGGACCATTTTTTTTGTGTAAAAACAATAAATATAAAAAAATTTAATTAAAAAAAACGCCCAATTGGGCGGGGGAAGTGGAGAGAAACCGCACAAATCTGGTCACGTGGTATGGGCTGGGTGGGCAATTCGGCCCAATTTGGGCGTGAAAACAACTCGCCTGAATCTAGTCACGTGGTGAGGGGGGGGTGAAGGGGGCGCGAGTGTGGAGACCGTTGGATTTAAATAACCGCCACGCGCCCCCACCAGCACCCCGCGTGACGTCACAGAGCGAGCGCGAACAGCCGCTTTCCTATCTTCCTCCTCCCTCCTCCCGCCCACCTTCCCCTCACACACAACAAGCAGCTGACTTGACGCGGCGGCCAAACCACAGACAACAACCCTCCCCCTTTTTTTATATATTTGAACCTCCCTCCCCCTTCGACTTCTCCTCCTCCCCCTTCCTTCTCGCTCATTCACTTCACCTGGTTGTCCCGTCGTGGCACCCTAAGGCCGGATGGTCAAAACCTCCCTCCTCCAGCGTATTTTGAATAGTCACTGTTTCGCCCGAGAGAAAGGAAGCAGCTACGATGCCAGCCGTCACGTTTAGTCGCAGTACTAGAGCCGAAAGGTAAGAGGAGAAATGGAGGGAGAGGAAAGAGGAGGGCGTCTTTTTCTCTCTCAAGCTCGTTCTGTGTATGTGTGAAGGCCGCAGTTTGTCTTCATTAGCGACGAGGGATTGTGGTGGTGATCAATCTCAATCTCCCCCCCCAACTCCTATTTGAAGGTAGCTGTCTTTCCGAGGAGAGGGAGGCAGAAGTGAGGGAACCCATAATAAAGGAGTGTAGGTGAACATTAGTGGGGAGAGGGAGGGGGTAAAATGAGGGAAGCCAAAATCAAGGAGTGTAGAAGAAGAGAGACCGGGCGTTTAAAATGCTCCCTCCCCTCCTCCCACCCGTCCGCCCGCCCGCCTTCCAAAACGGACTGGAAAGAACAAAAATATCTCCTTGTTTTAAAAGGCACTTACCTGCCTTCCAAAGGAAAAGTGCGTGTGGGAAAGAGAGTGTGAGGGAAATGAACTTTAAAATAAGAGGGGAGCGGGGGTAGGAAGAAGAGGAGCGGGAGAGGAGGGGAAAGGCCTCCGTTCCCCTGTTTTTAAAAGGCCCCAAATGGCCGCCGTCCAAGTTTTTTTATTTCGCTGAATTTTTGGTGGGGGTTTGTAAAGAAAGTTTTTATTTCTTCTCCCATTTCTCTTGCCCCCATTGTCCCTCCTCCCATTCGTCTTTCTTTAACCCCCCCATCCCCCACACACAGGGCCCTTTTTTTTAAAGAAAGGTCCATATTTGCAACGTTTTTTTTACTTCCCCATCCCCTCAAAAAACACAATTAGAGAAGGACTGTAGAATTAATTGTTTGAGGATGAGTAGCAGTGTGAATGTATTTGTTTATTAAAAAGACGTGTGAAATAGTTATTTTCTTCTCCCCTCCCCCCATCTCCCGCTCTTAACATTTAGCTATTTTTTTCAAAGGCACGTTTGAAGATTTGCACCTTTTTTTCCTTAAAAGGTTCATATTCGCAGGGGTTTTTTTAAAAAAAGAGAAATGAGAAACCCATCGTGGTATTAAATGTTTTGAGGACGAGTAGCAATGGGAATTTATTTTATATAAAAGGGGCTGGAGGTTAATACTCAGTATGTGAGTAACACACCGGTGTGTTAGCGCATTGGGGCATCTTCCCGACGTGAAAGCCGCTGTACAGATGCAGTTTTGTTGTTGTTGTTGTTGTTGGTGTGTAAATGAGGCTTTATTTTTACTCGACTGCCCTGGGAAGTGGATTAAGAAACAGCTAGCTTGTTGGAATGGATGTTGATGTGTGTGTATGTATATGTGATGGTGGTGGGCTGATAAAGAAGATAAGGTGGCTGGTGTTAATGCGTGCGATTGTTGTGAAAACCCCTGGAGGCAGTGATCTGCCGAGGTGACGTGGTGGGGCCGTGTGACGCGCTGCCTGAACTGTGTAGTTCAGGGTGGGGCGTGTTTTCAACCAGGAACAGCCTTCCGCGACCCACTGTTTGTTAACAATAGCGATGTCGAGCATCTGAGCTGTAACAGCTCCCATGGCTTGGCTAATTCAGAGGTTTGTTTTGATCTCGGTTGTTGCGGCTGGCGTGAACATCTAACGTTCGTTTGCGAAGTTGTACATTGGAAATGCTCTTAATCGTTCACTTTACCATTTGCCTTCCGATTTTACCAACTTTTAAAAGGATTGCTTCAGTAGGCCCTTCAATCTGGCCTTCTGTTACAACAACCAAATTACCTAGGGAGGACGTCCCAAGGCGCTGTTAGGATTTGGAGGATGAGTATCATGTGTCTTTGGTGTCAGTGGAGTTAAACTAGCATGTCAACAAATGTGTAAAGCTGGTTAATCTTTCGGTGTTGTTTGTTTTTGTTTCCCTTTGTGTAAGGTTGGTTGTTCGGCAGGTATAAGGGGGGAGAAACTGATTTGAAAGAGTTCCAATTTTATAGCTGGAATCTGAAATTAATGTTTCTATAGTTATCGTATGAGGATAGCATCTTGTAAAATTGCAGTATTTGTGTAGAAAATTTCTAGTACTTAACCAGTTTAAGCGCTTCGAGACGCCATGCAGCATGGAGGGCGCTTTATAAATTATGTTGTAACCATAGTTATACAATCTGCAGTATAATTACTGCTTTTCCATTTAGATTTGTTGCCTCTCTTAGATGGTTTGTGTTGTATTTGGGCTGCCAGCAAGTGACCTCACAATGGGAATACAAGCCTTTACTGCCAACTCATTCGATGATGTAGAAATTACCGCTCAAGCTGAATCAAAAATAAAACCACGTGCAAACCCCATAACATGTACATGGAATAAATTTGTTTCAGATAAATATTGATCATATTGAATAGACATAAGATACATGTGGAATGCATTCGCCTCTTCTCATAGTATAAATAGAGAATCAATGTATTGTGGAAAGTAGCCAAATGAAAGCATTTTGTATTTGGAATCTGTATAAATATTTGGATATCAAATTTCCATAATGTTGAAGCATTACTCACTAAAATGTTGGTTGAAAGGTCACAGAATCCCGTGTCACTTAATTGACAGGATAATTTCTAAGTTATGTATCCAATCCCAAAATCAATGTTTTATTCCCCTTCCATAACACCCAATGTAAACAAGTTAATCATTTGTTTTTACCCTGTCAGTCCCAGGCTGTCCTCCAATTGCAGTAGTAACCCTGGTCCAGGGCCTCAGTGGTGCTCCTGATGACCCTCACCCACTCTTGAAGATCCCAGGTGGGCGAGGGAATGGTCAAAGGGATCACAATCTTGCAGCCAGCTTATTGTATTCGGTGAGTATTCAGCATTTTGTAACAATTGTGCGTCTTTAGTCAGAGCCTGGTTGGAGCTGAATTGTTTGAAAGGCTTGCAGATAATAAAAATAATCCTTGCATTTGATATAGTGCTTTTCACGTCTTCTAGATATCCCAAAGCGCTTTACCGTAAAGTAAATTGTATATTTGTGGGAGAAACGGGGCAGCCAATTATGCATAGCTGTGTCCCACAAACAACAAAATTACAATTGTCTAAGTGCGTTTCATGTTAGTAGGGCGTTCCAAGGCACTGGAAGTCATTGTTTCAGACCCGAGCTGGGGACGGGGAGGATTTGAAATGTCCAATTTATTATTGTTTTTTTCTTGAAGGATTATTATCAGGTGAAGGAAACTTGCCCAAGGTTTCACCCTGCCTGGGATCGAACCCAAGTCTCTTGCTTGTAAGGCGAGTGCTCTTAACCAATGAGCTACAGGACTCTACAATATGAATATGGATTCCTGTCTTATTAACAAGCAAGTTTATGCCTGACCATATTTGCCTTGATGCAGATTAATAGAGTGGAATTTAGCCAGTAAACTATCAGATAGGCTTAATTGGTAAAAAAAAACAATCAGAACGTGGAGCTAGCAATCAGGTTGCAATGCAAAAGGTATTGACCTTTGGGTGAGATATTAACCTATAGTCCTGCTTAAAGATCCCTTGATAATATTCTGTAAAAGGAATTTCTCCAGATATCTAACTAATTTCTCTCAATAAATTGGTTGTGTTTGAAACTTGTCTAACTTGGTTGCCATATTTGCCTACAATGTACAATGTGTTAGTCAATAAGTGCCTGTGAATCAATTTGCAGTATTCTTCCTACAGGATAATCAACTGAGTGTAACAGAAGATTTGAGTGCAAATAGCAGGACTAAAATCCTTCACATCCAGTCCAAGCTTACTGATGCAAGAATTGTTCACTGGAGAGCAGTACTGAACAGCAACAATCTTTATATTGAGCTCCCAGTTGGGGCCTTGCCTGAAGGAAGTAAAGAAAGGTATGTGTGTTAGATTGTCTTGAATGCTAAAGTGGAAATTGGGGTGGAATAAAAATAATAATTATTATTAATAAGGAACCCTCTAGTTGGAAAGATGTGTCTTGAACCTTACCCGGAACGCTGCTTCTATTTCTGTTTGGTTAAGAAGACTGTTAATTTATGCTTGCTGCTCAATGTAACTGCTTCCACTAGCCAGTTTATAATGTGAACCTTAATGATGTCTTTGTTCCATAGAAATTTGATATTAGAGCTAAAATGAGCTGGCAATGCTTATTTGCTGGGAGTATGAATGGCTAATATAGCCAAAATTTTAGACCATAAGAATTAGGAGCAGGAGTAGGCCATTCGGCCCTTCGAGCTTGCCCCACCATTCAATAAGATCATGGCTGATCTTCTGACCTAACTCTAATTACTTGCCCCATCCCCATATCCCTCAATTCCTCTATTTAAAAAAAAATCTATCAGTCTCAGCCTTGAAAATGTTCAGGGACTGAGCATCCACAGCCTTCTGGGGTAGTGAATTTCATAAATAGTCCCTCAGTGTCTACTTTATCCATCCCTTTAAGAATCTTATATGTTTCAATAAGATTCCCCCCCTAATTCTTCTGTACTCTAGAGAGTACAGCCCTAGTTTATTCAACCTATCCTCATAGGTCAGTCCCCTCATCCCAGGAACTAACCTAGTGAATCTGCGCTGCACACTCTCTAAAGCAAGTATGTCCTTTTTTAAATAAGGAGACCAAAACTATACACAATACCCTAGGTGCGGGCTCACCAAAGCCCTATACAGTTGCAAGACTTTCCTACTCTTGTACTCTAAATCTTTTGAAATGAACACTAGCATGCCGTTCGCCTTCTTAGTTGCTTGTTGCACCTGCAAACTAGCTTTTTGAGACTGGTGTACAAGGACACCCAAATCCCTTTGAATACTAATATTATCTAACCTCTCCCCCTCTAGAAAATAATCACTTTTTTTATTTTTGTTACCTAGGTGAATAATTTCACACTTCCACATTAAATTCCATCTGCCACCTACCTGCCCACTCCCCTTGCCTATTTATATCGTGTTGGAATCTTTTTGCATCGTTCTCAGAGCTTACTCTCCTACCTAGTTTTGTGTCATCCGCAAATTTAGACATGTTACATTCAATGTCCTCGTCTAGATCATTGATGTAAATTGTAAATAGCTGAGGCCCGAGCACTGATCCTTGTAGCACTCCACTAGTTACATCCTGCCAATTCAAGAATTACCTATTTATCTCTACTCTCTGTTTTCTACCAATTAGCCACTCATCTATCCATGTTAATATGTTCCCACTAATCTCATGGGCCTTGATCTTGTGCAACAGCCTTTTGTGTGGTACTTTATCAAATGCCTTCTTAAAATCTAAATATATCACATCTACTGGTTCCCCTCTATCCAAACTGCTGGATACATCTTCAAAAAACTCTTAAAAGATTAGTCAAGCATGACTTCCCTTTTGTAGAGCCATATTAGCTCTGCCTAATCTTTTTGTGGTTTTCCAGGTATCCCATAACAACGTCTTTAATTCAGGACTCAAGAATTTTCCCTACCACTGATGTCAGACTAACTGGTCTATAGTTCCCCATATTTTCTCTCCCACCCTTAAATAGTGGAGCTGCATTTGCAATCTTCCAATCAATTGGGACTTTTCTAGTATGCAGAGAATTTTGGAAGATCATAGACAAGCCATCCACTATCTCAGTAGCCACCTGCTTTAAAACTCTAGGATGCAGGCCATCCGGTCCAGGGGATTTATCAGTTTTAAGACCCAACAATTTACGTAAAAACCATTTGTTTACTAATATTAATCTCCCTAAATTGCTCACTAACGTTTCTTGGTTTCTCTCTATTTTTGGTATGTTTCCAGTGTCTTCTACGGTGAAGACAGTAGAAAAATACTTGTTTAATGACTCTGCCATGTCTTTGTCCCCTACTTTATTATTCCTCCTGTCTCTGCCTGTAATGGACCCACATTAACCCTTGATAGCCTTTTCCTTTTTTACACTTATAAAAACTCTTGCAGTCTTTTTAAGTTCATCGCTAGTTTGCCCTCGTATTCTATTTTCTCCCTTTTGATCAATTTTTTGGTTCTCCTTTGTTGTTTCCTAAAGTTCTCCCAATCCTCAGGTTATTATTAATATTATTATATTAATATATTATTAATAATAATATTATTAAAACACATTTTTGTGTCAAAATATTCTGTTTCTAGTGAGTTAGACCTTTCTCTTCGACCGAGCTTTTGGTCACCTTCCTGCCCCTGCTCCTGGCTCGGTCCCGGGATCTGCTACTGTGAAGCGCTCTGAGACGCCGTCTGGCGTGGAGGGCGCTATATAAATCAAAGTAGTTGTTGTAGGGTAGTGGATTGAGGCTTGATATTGATTTATGAATCACTAAATTGAATATCACTATTAAATTGAACTGCTCAAGAAGATGGATGGTGATTGAGTTTTGTTTTTTACTTTGTATTCTAATGTAAATCTTTCCAGTTTCATCATCCTGCTGGAGTTTGCAGAAGAACATCTTCAGGCTGAACATGTCTTCATTTGCTTCCACAAGAACAGGGATGATCGAGGTGAGTGCAGGAGAACTGTCTATTTTAACAATCTGCAACCAGTAATCCCTGACCTATTTAAATAATTTTGAGTGTAAATTGCACACTGACATGAGTGAAATTAAAGTTTTGCTTTGACAGTCCTACAGCTGAGTATTTAATTTGGGGTTACTGTATAGAGCAAAACAAAAATGTTCCATTGAATATTGTCAGCATAACAACTAATTGGACTAAAGTATAGGTAGTGTGTGGAATTGTGTGCTAACTGCTTTGATTGTAGTTCAGGGGTCAATCTGCTCGATGATGCTTAAAGATACTGTACTCCTTTAATAATTCCAATTATAGCATTCTACAAATCTTAACCTTGTAGAGTATTTATATTACAGAGCTGCTCTGCTTAATCAGAAGCAGCTCTCCAGTATCCCTGGCTTATGGGCAGATTGCCACAACACTAGTACCGATAGAAGAAACTAGATACACTTTCTATATCTTCTGCTGTTACCTGAAATTTGGCGAAGTTCCTTAAGAACAATTTGACTGCAAAGCAATGAGTTTAGAGTTGTTCAAACCACCAGTGAGACACCATGTCTCGTTTTCTCAGCAGTGCTCATTTTGATGGCAGTACTGCAAGGTTAAATGCACTATTAACATAAAAACTGCTGGTTCAAGCTCTACAAACAAAACTCCCCTCTAGCTTTATTCAACATTTGGCATCTCATTGAATGCTCTTGAGTTTCTACGAGCATCCCAACTGTACATATTCCTAAACTAGCAAACCACAATCAGTTTTTTCTTGAAAGTTACAGGAGTTGAACATGTTTTCCAGCGCACTATTTTGTGTACTTTGCACTGAAGCGAAATCTTAAGACTTATCTTTGGAATAATTTGTTCGTGCCTCAGACTAATAAACCAGCTTGCAACAAATCTTGGAGTTTGGTTTGACAGTATAAACATTCCACATTGACTTTGATTACTGCTGTAAAGTGCATTGGTGGTTAAAGGTTTATTGACAGCTGCCGAGAATGTCAGCAGTTTAAATCCTGATGCATTGTTTAAAGAGTCTGATTTTTGCTGTTGAGTCCTTCCTATACGACTTGTGTAGTTTGCTAAAACCCAACAGTGCAATCTGTATAATCGCATGGAGCTGGTCCCAGATAAATGCCAAGCAATTATACGAAATATGTAATTACTTGAAGTGTTACCGACATTAGTTCATAACTATTTTACAAATGAATAGTTTGATACATCAGGACTGTATAAACCATAACGTGGTATATTGCTTCAAGGCCATTAAAGGAGTGAGCTAAAGTAAGAGTAGTATATCTCCTCTTAGTCATCATAATTCCAAGTCAATAAGGGAAATTATGCAATTATTAGATCTGCATGCAAGTGAAGTGCAATAGCATAGAAACAAATAAATGATGTTTTGGTACCCGGATATTGCTATGCAATTGATCTGACGTGCGATTAAGTGGAATCTGTAAGTGTTTCCAAGGGCTGTGAAGGGGTTAAATTAAGTAACTTTTTTTTCCACTTTTTTTGTTTGCAGTTTCTCTGCTTCGCACCTTTAGCTTTCTTGGCTTTGAGATTGTGAGACCTGGACATCCCCTCGTCCCAAAGAGACCAGATGCTTTCTTCATGGCGTACACAATTGAAAGAGGCATCTGAAGAATAAACGTGTGCTTTCATCTAGTGCTTTGGTGTTCGGCTACTTTTTTTGTTTTTTTGTCTCTTGTCATCTGTGAAGGTGTATTGGTGGACGTTTGTCAGCCTCTGTGGGTTTTAAGGTGTGGTGATAATGTACCCCAGTTTGGAGTAGCATGAGAGCTTTCAGGCTATCTGGTGATGGTCTGTTTGAATTTTCACTTGTACTGTATCTTGAAATATCTGCATGTTATGATTATAGCAAATAAATTGCTCACCAAGAAATTATCTGCATATCACTCCTAATTTTTTTGTTTCAAGTTCATTTTGTTACATTAATTTTAAATAAAATTTATTTTTTACTGTTGAAGTAGTTTTCGAACTAAATTAAATGTCTTGACTTTTCCCAGAACATGTGATGATAAACTCTTGGCATTTAAGTCTACAAACTGAAATTCCAAACATCTAATGGCTGTTTTTCCACACACTACTTTTGTCCTTAATACTTTCTGGGGTTTTTTAAGAAATGGGAAAGTTTGTGCTTGCTCTTATGTCTTCTTAGGGATTCAATTGAGACTTTCAGTTTGGGTTGAAATTTGGGTTCAGTCGCTGTTGTCACTTAGAAAGGAGGCTTGAATTTATGTGGAGTGAAAACATCACAAATTAGTTGGGCCTGTTTCTGTCCTGTACCATTATTTGAATGTTTTATCAGCTGATTACCACCTAATCCTTTACAAAACCAAAACACTAATCCAGTTTGTGATGCTAACCTCTTCAATGTACAACAGTTGTTTAAACAATTACCTTTGGAAAGATGCTGAGCTCTGAACACCCAAATTGCTTCAAATGTTTCTTAAAAGTGCTACCACTTGCCTTTGGTTATTACCACCCACACCCCATCTATCAATATTGGTGGTATCCATCCTTAAATCTGATTTAAAAAAAATAAAACATTCTCAACTGTAAAAACAATAAGACCATATTGTTCCAATATTGGAGGAAGAACTTTTGTATGTAACTGGATGCAACAAAATGCTCTGAGTTATTTATTCATACTTTCCTTGTTTGTCTAAACCATGTGATAACTTTTCTGCACTTTCTCTTCCACTGAGCAGCACACATTCCCCTCCACTGTAACTAGCATTGACTGAATTTTCTTGGTTGAACTTGGAATCCTAATCAGTTAATAGAGTATATCTTTAACTACCTAAAATTTAAGTCTGTGAAGATAGATAGCTGATCAGATAACTAAATATTGTTTAGGCACAAGGTCAGAATGCTTCTGTGGTACAATAAGAATATTCTGTGCTGGATATTAAACATGCTGAAATGTGGGGGAGGGGATAGGAAAATCATCTAATTATATTTATTCCGGGAGGATTTTGAAGGCAATGAAGCGATGAGTAGTTTCTTTGTAACTGGCTAAGCCTATGGAGGAAGTTAAGTTGACATCTGGAACTAGAAACTGAAATCATTGTCGCAAACTTCTCTTGGATTGTTTAGGGTCCATTGTGTCTCGATTGAACCGATGGCTGCTTTATATAATTAGTCCATCTGTGGATAGTTATTTCATAGAATAGTGACAAAAAAATCTGTTTAATTTTGTACGGCTTTACGACTATATAAAATATTGCTAACTTTTTCAGGTTACAGTGACTAATCCTAACATTTTAATAGGTTGTAAACATTGAAGTGTCAAAGATTAGACTACATTCCCTCCCACCACCTTAATTTCTAGATGCTCTGGTTGAATTTTGATTACCGGTACATCTTAAACTGACCTACTCCCAGGTGGTGTTGAGTTTTGAAGTCTCTGATTATTCTGCTCTGCACACTTTCCATTCAATTTATTTAATATGGAAAATGCTGTTTCTTTGGTCATTTTTGTTGATTTGTCCTTTTTTATAAAAAAAGGAATGCAATTGTGCAAAATAACTTAAAAAATTAATCATTACAATGGAATTTAATTTAGTGCCAAGCAAGGTAAGGTCTAAGTGCCTTGGGAAGTGGTCCTGACGTGAAAGGAGCTTTACAAATATAAACCAGTATCGTTTTGAGACTTAAGCCTGAATGGTACTGGACAGAATAGGCACTGTTAGTGAATGCATCACGTGGAGGGCACAGAAAGGTTAATCCATTGGTGCTTTTTGTTCCAAGGAAACCTCTCATGCATTTTCAACATGTTCAACACTACATACCAGTAATCTAGTGAAAAGGGCAGAAACTTTTTCTTTTCAGAAACTGCCACTTGACCTTGTTTATTATTCACATCAACTAAGTGTTTCACCATTAAAAACCCAGGTTATTGCTTTTTTTTGTGATTCTGCTTTTATCAACATAGTTACGGCTTAAACAAACTGACTAAACTAAACAGCCCCACTTGTTTCTTTTAGGAAATTCAGAGCATCTAGAGTTTATCAAATTCTTAAATTTGACCTTTAATTCTAAAGCTGGATGTCTGCAAGTTATTTTAAGAAGTACTGAAAAACCAGCTTCAAAAAGTAAAACTGAATTGATCAATTTGAAACGAAGTCACTCCATAAATAGGGTAAGTCTAGACCACAGGTAGAATTTCTACACATAATGCCTATACCGGAGCATTGTATGTAAAGCATTATTTCATTGTAAGACTCTTTAAATGTGTGTTCTCTGGGTAAATGTAATTTGATATCTTAGTCCTGCCTGTCTCGTTCCTACGGAAATCAGCTCTCATTACTGTGTCCCAAGAGAGGCCGAAGGTTTCTGCGAATGGGGCAGCTTTTTTTTAAAAAAAAGCTGTATTTAATTAAGTTGGGATCCTGCATGGATCTTACAACTGCTCGCTATATACTGCAAGAAACGGTGATGACTTGGGCATGTTTTATAAACCGACTCTAGTTGTTTGTGCAGAATGGCCAGAGGCGGTGGAAATTGTTTAACAGACAGATGGAGGTGTGTGGAACATTCATAACTCCACATGCCTATGAAACCTAGTAGCAAACAGAAATGCGTTTTTTAATCGATTGGCAGATCGCTCCTCCGAGGGGTAATAATAATAAGAAAATAATAATTTGAATAATTCCATGTCTATTTGTGGGATGCCACTGTGCGAAATTGGCGACTGCATTTCGCCCATAAAATATAGTCACTTCACTTTGCATTATGTTTTCTGAACCGCTTTGACACGTCCCAAAGACGTGGAGAAATTCTATAAAGCACGAGAAATCGAGAGGGAAATATTCGGCAGGAGTTGTGAAGAGGACCGGTGAGAGAGGCATTAAAGAGTGCAAGAGTGCGTGATATGGTATGGTTTGAATGCTATTTGCATGTCCTCTGCTGCAACAATTGGCATGTATGTAGTTTGTGGTTTTTCCACTGCAAACGTGTCAGTCTCATATGTGGTTTTGTTCAATTTGGACAGGCTGGATGTGACTCTTGAGACCACCTCCGTTAACACTTAATGAGGTGCAACGCTTGCATTTGATGTAGGACCACTTTATTAAAATATTTCTTATTGATTTTCTCCCGCAAAATACGCAGGTCGTTCGCTTTACAATATATTCTGTGAAACGCTTTTGAGACATCTAAACAACTCAATAAGGCACTATTATTAAAGGCAAGGATTATTATTGGAGTATTATTTAATAATCCACCTCAGACACTTAGTTTTTCATTCACATTAAATTTATTATATCTCGACTGAGAAAGCTGAGTAAACAGTGTGTCCCCACCCCACCTTACACACATTTATCCATTGTTTGGTCCAATGGGTGTTGTGATACGTAGAAACCCATGGCCACACTCAACGGACTGCTGAGTTTCACATATAGATACATACATGTATGTCAAAGACAATATGGCCTTTTACCTGGAGTGGACTGTGCGCGCTCTTCCCACAGAATCACGCTGTTTACCTAATTACAGAAAGTATTGGAAGAGCAGAATGATGAGTTTGGGGTAAAATGTGCACTCGACTGTGCCTACAGTGACTGTCCCTTCCTTACCCCAGCTCGGGGTCAAACTCTGCCATTGATCAGCACTCCCAAGCCACTACCTCCGTGCGAGGACCGCTATACAATTCTAACAGTCTCTGTTGTTGTTTTATAACATCATCATGTTAATAGTTTAGGCCAAAACCGAAGCTGACGAGCAGCGAAGCTGTAGTAAATCAGAGTCCAGTCCCTCTGTGATAGCTGGAATTCCTCATTCAGTGTGTTTCCTGCTGAGAATCAATAATCCTTCTATTGCTTGAAACACTGAATCAGGAGTAGCAAATTCAAAGTATTGAGAGCAAAGCCAGTCTTCAAGCTCAACATGCTTATCGTCCTCCAGAAACCTTTCCCCTAACTTCAGCATCAGCAGAAATCTCTTTGCATCCAACCAATTCCCCAGCAACTCACTGATGTCCTTGGTCCCAGCGTTCAAACTGAATGCCTCTTTGCTCGGACCCCAAAGCAGGGCCTGCAGGATGCTCTTTGCTTGACGGATGTGTATTCTCCGAGCGGGGTCAGCACGTAACAGCAAATGGGCGAGATGCTGCAGACCCTCGGAGTAAGGGGACAAGCGTGGGATCTGAGGCAGGTCTTTGGAATTGTACTCCTGGTACTCGTTTTCCTTGGAAGTGTTCTCGAAGGGATTCGGGAGGTGCAGGGCTTCGTAGATCAGGATGCCCACTTGAAACTCGTCGAGCTTCTTGTACTGGGAGGCGGACTTGATCTCGGGTGCCAGGCGGGCACGCTCTTGGTGAGGCTTGTGGTTGACTGTGGCGCTCCTCTGCTTGGCTCTGGAGAAGTTGCTGAGGGTCAGCCTGGGTACGCGAAGCTTCTCCCCCGGCTTCTCCCCTCCCCTTGGCCCTGCCTCGCTCCAGCCCACGGTCGGCTCGACCAAGAGCAGGTTTTCTGGGTGAAGATCGCAATGCGTGGTGTGGTGGCTTTTGAGATGCTCCAGCCCCGTGCACAGCTGCAGAAGAAGGAGGCCGACTTGACGTTCGTACACATCTGGCTGGGACCGATGAAGTTCCATTGACTCATTCACAAAATCCGCCATGGTCTGGTAGGGAACCTCCCTCATGATGGTAACCGTGAGGTTGACTTCCTTTGAGTTGCCTTCAGGGGTTCCCGACCAATCTGTTTCCCCATCGTGGCTGTTTCTATCTTCCTGGTCGTCGTCAATCGAGGTGGCCTCTTCAGGATGCAATAGACTTATCGGGATGGACGCCCCAAAGTGCCCACAAACCTGCTGGATGTTGTAATGGACCGGGATACTTCTCTGAACGCAGAGGGTGGATTCCACCAGTTCACGTTCCAGGTTCTGGACTTTGCAGATCTGGATCATGGGGATGGGGGGTGGAAGAAGAAAAGAAATGCTACTCACTAAACTCGAATCAGGAATTTGCACTAAAGTTTTAACTGATTTAGAGCCACACTGTGCATTTTGCCCTCAGTATATTCTCTGAAGTGCTTTGAGATGTCTCCAAGATGTGATAAGGCGTTATATATCAAATGCAAGTGTTATCGCTATCGAAATTATTATAGACATTTACAGCTATTGTGCTGCGTTGGCTCTTTTAAAGAGCAAACGTTTGAATCCGTTCAATAACAATAATGAAGCCTCTTTTTGAGCATAATCGCTAATGAGAATTTTCCCCTTGAATTTGTACAGCGCATTTCATGCGTCCCAGAGCGCTTGACGGTAGTGGTCGGGTCTCTGCTGCTCGGCGCGTGACTTGGAAACATGGAGGGGAAGTTTTAAGAGGAGGAGTTCTGTTCCGATGCTCTCCGAGTGAAGCAACGGATGCGAAGCCAGAACGCAGCCCTTCGTTGGGCAAGATGGGAAGTTGCAGATCTGTAAATCCGAAGTTACAGATCAGCCCAGAGGGTTGGTGTTATTTTGTTTTGCTGCCCACAGCGAAACTTCCTGTTCCATTCCAGGAAATCAGATACTATCATCTGTACTTCACCAAACACAGGGCCGCTAGTTTTCACTTATTCTCTTCTTTTGCTGCACTTATTGGTATGGCTGGAGACACCGTTTGCAATGAGTCTTTGAAGACGGGGGATCGAACACGACTTGTAGAGTTATGGACGGTTAATCTATTGGAAATGTACACACACTCAAGTTAACCCTGATTAATGCTGCGTTAAATAACATATCTCTGGCTGGCCTACTACTGTTTGCAGACCAACCAGTCTCGCTCATTGGCAGCACTTTCATGGGCCAGATGAGTCACTCAGCTCCTGTTATCCCTCTGAGCGAAAATTCCCGATGGGTAGCGTGACTCTAACCTGACAAATGTAGTGGGGAGTTTGCCAGCCACGCAGCTAAGATGAGTCAGTCACTTCATGGCTGTTTGTGGGCCTGTTTGCTACGCCGTGTTCGCTTGCACAAGTTCTGCCGAGGGGTCGTAGACCCGAAACTTTGACTCACTTTTCCTTTCTCCATAGATGTTCCCTATCCGGCTGAGCCATTTCTGTTTTTGTTTCTTATTTGCAACCAGAATAGATTAAGAAATATTAAGAAAGCGGTTAGTTGCCACACACACAAAACCATCTTTCAGCTAAATGTTTCTCAATCTTCTGGTGTTACAAACATTGTTTTTTTGGGGGGTGGAGGGTTAAAATGCCATCTTTATTGCTAAGGCACACAGGCAGTATTGTACTAACACTTTGCCTGTAGGAAAAGGTCTCAAAGCGCTTCTTTGATTTCACTGTGAAGCAGGCAAAGGCTACTCAGACATCTGGGTACTCAATGTGATATGGGGTGTCACCTCCTCCAGAAAGTCTTTGAGGTTCAGCGAGCGAGACGTGAAAGGCGCTCTACAAATGTAATTTTATTGGTGTTACAACCACCATTCCCTACGGCACTTCCCTTCAGCTCAGCGTCAGGCTCCGCCACTGTCCGGGCTGCCACCCTATGCTGTAGAAACGCAAATTGTTGTTGTTTCCGTACGAGCGCAAAGACATCTTGCAGAGGGGCACCACTTACCTTCATAGCGAATAGATTCCGAGGCTCCACAGTGTGCTCGACCGCGTAGTAAGTGGCATCTCTGGAGGAACAGCTGGCCTTGTTGGACGGAAGGTTGAAGTCGGGCCAGTCTTTCTCTTCGAAGGCCAACTCTGCCTTTTCTTCCACGAAGAACCTCTGGTATTTTGCGCAAATGCGGTTCAGCGACACCACACAGCGCCGGGCCAGCGTACTGAACACCTCGCTGAACGCGGCAAAGTTGGGGAAGTAGACGTTCAGCTCCAGCGCTGTCATGTCAAAGTTCAACCCCTCGATGGAGGCTAGAGGCTCGCTGAAATGATAGTAATTCGTGCCTTCGTCCAGGCTTTGGGATTTTAACATCCTTTTCCCTTCTTTCCTGGAGCCCGAAATGAGGAACATCTCATCAGAGCTCATGGGACTAGTGGGGACACTGGCGCTGCTGTGGCCAAAGTACACCGGCTTCCCTTTGTAGATGCCGTAGAGGGGGTTACTGATCTGAATGCCGGGTGAGGTGGGAAGACTTCTGGAAACCTTTGAATTCAGCAAACCTCCCCCAGGAGCAGAGTTAGTGCGGCTGATTTTCTTTTTGGGGAGAGGGGGCGGTTTGGAATTGTCACGGACCAATCCCTCGCTGGTCTCTCTCTCTGCCTGGACCCTCGCTGGCTGTTGGCCTTCACCCTGGTGAAGGGGGAATCTGGTGGGTGTCATGCTTGAATGCATGTCTCCTGAAAGGCACGAGAAGTTCCATCAAACCTCTGAAATCCATCCAACTCCCTCACGTGGGTCATCTTTCCCATCTCCGCAACCCACCCACACCACCCCCAAGCCAAGGACTGTCAGGTCCTTCTGACCTTGAAGGCGCTACATAAACGTAAAAATACTAAGAATTCTTGCCGTTCGTTTTGTCAGGTGCCTAAGGCCAAAACCTCTCAAAACTCAGCCGCCCAGAGCGTGCTTGGCGGCTGTGCATTTGGTCGTGAATGCGGCAGCCAATTTGCACACAGCAAATGTCCCAACAGATAGTCAGAAGCTGAATAGTCAATAGCTTTGCTCCCCAAGCTTCTAACTGAAGGAACCTTTAGCCCATTCTTGCTAGAATTCTGTTCAACAACAAATTACATTTGCTCTTCAATGATGTTCGAGTCTATGCCTAAGGTTGCCTATTGGGTGGACGGGGAATAATTCTGACTCCCTTCCTTACAAGAGCAGGCAAGACATGGTGTAACCTTCTTCATTTCAGTCTAAATAATGGAAGCTGTTCCTTTCTGCTGTTCCCAGCTTTGAAGACAACCAATGCTCTTAGAGGCCGAAGCTTGAAGTGACAAGGGATTCTGAGCCCAAAGGTATCACTTGCTATTAGATCTACTGGAGAGAAGGAAGTTTTAGCACGTGGCCTTTGGGTTTAAGCAACGGCTTGCTGTGTTTGCCGCTCATCTGATCACAGGGTGATATTGCACAGTATTGTCCCAAAACAGGTTCTTACTTCACGCCAACCACAACAGCTCTTTTTGACATCAGCACGTGACCTGTCAGTGTGTGGTTTACAGTACTGTACTGTACTTCCCAAATTCCCACTGCACCTTCTCTCTCTCTCTTTCTCTCTCTCTGTGTGAGATCTAGAGGTGCCTTAACCAACAGCATTAGAAACTGAAAAAGGGGAAATCGGTTGAAGCTGAAGGCATCAGTTTATTTAAGGGGAGACTCGATGCGCACGCGAGGGAGAAGGGAACAGAGGAGAAGAAGGGGTCCGAGATCCTATCCCACTTGAAGGGCTCTATATAAAAATGTGTATTGTTGGAAAGGAGAGGAGGGGGAGAGAGAGGAGGGATAGAGGCTCACGTGGAGTATAAACACCATCACAGACTGGTTGACAGAGGGCTTGTAACTTTGAAAATATCGCAAGGTTTCTGTGCAGTGAAGTGACTGTGTGTTTTTCAGGCCAACGCAGCAGCCAATTTTCAAAGCTACAGACACCTACAAACAGCCGTGAAGTCAATGACATTTTTTTTAATCTGGGGAATTGTTGTGAAGGATATATAATCTTTGCAATTTGATGTAGCGCTTTTCACATCTTATCGACGTCTCAAAGCACTTCACATAATATATTGTAAAGCGAATTGACTCGTATATTTGTGGGCGAAACCCGGCAGCCAATTGCGCACAGCAGTGTCCCCACAAACAGTCGTGGATTGCAAATGACCGATTTTTGTTATTATGTCTTTTTTGACGGTTTATTATTAGGTATGCGGAGTAATGAAACTTGCCCTGATCTGCCCGGATTTAAACACAGCTCTCATCTCACGCTTGTAAGGCGAGTGCTCTAACCACTGAGTTACAGGAGCTCCATAGCAGGGAAAACTAACCTTCCAGTTTCAAATGGGGCCATGGGATCTTTAACAATCGCCTAAATAGTCACAGCCACTGGGTTTAACGTTTATTCAAAGTAGGCGCAGAGATAATGTGTATCTTTTCAGCTAACTCAGTTATCTTGTTTAATCAGATAAGGCAAAATATTATTTTCCATCCTACACTCTGGCTGTGTGTGGAGATGTTATCTTATTTAAGAGATCGATGAGGGTTTTCAGAGTCTGTAAATTTTTGCTGCAAAAAGTTTTTTTTTTTTTTAAATGTTTTTCAAATGAATTCACATGTTTTCTGACAAACATTTAGTGGTTGATGCAAATGCCTCAATTTTGATTGTGTCTGAATTCGAAAAATAACAATAATCCTTGCATTTGACACAATGCTTTTCATGTCTTCTTGACGTCTCCAAGCGCTTCACAGAGTATACTGTAAAGTGAATTGACTGTATACGTGTGGGCGAAACGTGGCAGCCAATTGCACACAGCAGAGTTCCCCGCAAACAGTCGTGGATTGAAATGAAATTATTATAGCTTTTTTTTTGAACGGGTTATTATTAGGCGTTTGGAGTAAGGAAACTTGCCCGATTTTGAAACATGGGTGTCACGTTTGTAAAGCGAGTGCTCTAACCACTGAGCTACATTACTCCAAATAACTTTCTTAAGGCTCCTTTCTTCACCCCTGATGTTGGCCCCATTTATGTTGTGTTTATTCTGGATCCTTGGACTAAATGCCAATTTGCTCTGACTTGTTTATTATAAAACACTGAGCCCACGTTGCAAACATCTGCTGTTTCTGTTTATTTGATGAAACCAACAGAGCCACAGAAGATTAAAACCTTTAGGGAAAGTTTACAAATCCAATGTGCTTTAGGGTTCTGAGTGCTGAACTACCTCGCAATATCTCGCCCCCATGGGAGGAGAAGGAGGAGGCCATTGAGCCCCTCGAGCCTGTTCAGCCATTGCATTAGATCATGGCTGATCTGTACCTCCACTCCAATTATCTACCTTTGGCCCATATCCCTTGATACCCTTACCTCACAAATATCTATCAACCACAGTCTTGAACATGAATTCAGCATTCTCAGCCTTGTGTGTGTGTGTGGGATGGGTGGAGGGGGGGCTGGAGTTACAGATCTCCCCAACCATTCCTAGATAGTGTCTCGGGATGCCTTCCCAACGTTAAAGATCCTCTATAAGTACAATTTTATTGTCAATATTGTTGTAGTGTACAGCTGGGAGCCTAAAGGACAGAGGCCCTTATCGCAGCAAAGTTCTTTCATTCATTCTCAACTCATTTGAAAACAAAACGCTTTGCAAGTCAGGAAGGCATCTCAGACTATGATTTCATTTGTTTAACCTGTTTTCATTCTAGATAACATCCCTCAGTCCATTTGATTTCCTCGTGCATTGCTCTGGGACAAGCTGCTCAGCCTCATTACCCTCTACCTCTCCGCTCTCCATTCTTTTTTCTCTATAATGTCCACTCTTGAGTTTCGAAGGCCGAAAAGCCCTCGCTCAGCCGGGTTTTGTTGCTAAACCAGTTTGAATCTTCAGACATTATACTCAAACTGGGGCCCAAAACTGCTCACTCAATAAAAATCCAAGGCTTTAAGCTCCTGTTAATAATAGTACAGTAATATTAATTGTTCGCATTTGACATGGCGTTTTATCGCGTAGTCTCAAAGTGCTTCACAGGATATACACTGTAAAGTGCAGTGACTGCAAGTCAAAGCGCTATTGCAGTTTGGTAAGAAGCTAAGCTTGACTTCCCCGATCTCCCAGGTATTAAGCAAGCAGGGCGCGTCCCTCTGCGTAGAGAGAGAGTGCGCATTCCATTCCAGACGCAGGAAGGTTTCCATGTGTTAGTGCCAATGTGAAACTCTCAGTCTGGTTTAGGGAGATTCTTAAGAGACCAAAACAAAACAGTTCTCCCTGCACCATTTGAGCTTTAAATTATATTCCAAGCACCCAAATCGGCTGCCACGTTTCTCCCACAAAATATACAGTCAATTCACTTTACTGTGTATTCCGTGAAGCGCTTTGAGACGTCTCAACGACTTGCTGCATATATCGAATGCAAGTAATACTATTACAACACAAGGAAAACGGCTTGTTTTTATATTGCATTTTCCCGTTGAATGAAAGATCTCAAAAAACGCTTTGCGGATTATACTTGGAAATGAAGTGAGCTTTGCCTAGGCAAAGTCGGCGGCTAATCTGATCTTGCAATCTTTCAGAATTCACGAAGACAAAACAGTAATAATCCTTGCATTTGGTATAGAGAGGGGGATAGAGGAGGAGGGGAGAGAGAGAGAGAGAGGCACAGAGAGTGGGAGATGGTGGAGGAGGTGGGGGGTTTGGAGAAAGAGAGAGCGAGCGAGTGCAAATTCCATTTCAGATAAATGAAGGAAATCCCACTAGTTTGCCTTCAACGCAAGGACCAGTTTGACGCGAGAGAGACAGAGGCACAGAGAGAGAGAGAGAGAGAGAGAAAGAGAGAGAGGGAAACATCAGAGAGATGGGATGGGAACTAACCTAACAGGGTGACTTACTCAGATTAACATAAGTTAGGTTCTCGAAACTTGTGCTATCGGCAGATCCCTCCGAGGTGAATGGGTCCGAGGTGCCCAGGGGCGACTTGTGTTCGGACGAGTAGCTGCCGCACGAGTCAGGGTCGGAGTTGGCCTCGCTCATCTTGGCTGCGAACCTCTCCCTGAGCGAGAAAAAGGCGGCAGTGGTTTTGTCGTTTGAGGCTGACCCTTTCATGCGTCAGGATGTCCTGACGCAACAACCCGGGTAGAGCCACACACCACTCCCCTGCCCATTACCCCATCGTAGCAACGGACGCCAAAGCGTCCGTACACTTGTCTCACACCAGATCATTCATAGAAACGCGTCCTTCGACCTTTCTCACTCTCTGTCTCGCTCTCACAGACAATACTGTATAAAGCATTTTTTGCACCCAGGTGCGTATAAATAGCATGTCTGCAGGGTCTAAATATACGTATAAACGCAGGATAAAGCCTATTTGCAACGGATGTTTGATTTTTGTCAGTGTAACCACAAGAGGAACAGCTCGCTCAGCCCTCCAAACTAATTGCGCTAGAGAAAAGTGTACGTTAGTGGCAAGGCTTTGTTCCTTTCTAAACGCTCTCTCTCTCTCTCTCTCTCTCTCTCCCCCCGAAGTTGCAATTCGGAGGGCAGCTTGCTCCCCCAGCCTGCAAATGGGTTCCCTCGAATGAGTCAGGGCTACCCTCCATTTGTGGGACTTTAAAAGGGCTGAAGTTTTGAGCGCCAGTGAAATGGATTAAAGGCATTGCTTTCAAACAAAGGCGGCCCTTTTACATCTCGTGCTCTTGGAAGGTGATGGACAGAAGCACTGGGGCTGGGTAACTGGTTTGTCTTTTGCTCTCAGCAACAACAACAGGAAAAAAAAAAGCAACATCAGGCTAGCTCAGGCTGTGTCAGGTTGGAAGAGGCCTGGCTTGTGGCCTCGCTTTGCATTGCAGACGTCAGCCTGGCTCAGTCGGTTGCCAGTCCTGCCTCTGAGTTAGAAGGTGGTGGGTTCAAGTCCGATGTCAGGGACTTTGAACTCGCAGTCTAAAACTGAAGCTCCCTATTTTTTCTGGGGACAGTTCCACGTTCAGTGCAGCGCATGGAGAAGAGAGACTGGGAAATGGACGGAACCGTCTAAAGTAATCCTTACATTTGATATAGCACCTTATCTTATCATCAAAAGGTCTTAAAGCACATTACAGAATGATACTGTAAAGTACAGTGTGTGTGTTTGTGTTGTACAGTAACACAATATCTCGCAAACAGGGAAGCGAAAGAATTATTTTATCTGGGGGAATGTTAGCCAAGGCACCTGTTCTCTTAACTAGTAGTGTCACGGCCAGAATGAATGGTACATGGACAAAGTAATCAACAGATTGTATTTGTACTTTCACGTCGGGAGGACGCCTCAAAGCACTGGACACTCAAGGATTTGTTAATATTATTATTTCTATGTAAACATCTAGGTGCTGCCTTATCAGCCAGGTAAGGTAAGACCAACAAATGCACGTATCCTTTCGCTCAAGGTCTCCAGGGAATCGGTGAGTGAATTAAGTTTGCTCCGAAGTAACGGATTTGTGAGGTTTGCTAATTGCTGTTATCCGATTGTCAGGCAGACGACAGGAGAGCTACACCGGCCTTAGTTTCCTGCTTGAGGTTTCGAAACCGTTCTGTGAAAACTGCTGCGTGGCTTCCTCTTTCTGCTCTAGTGATATGTTTCGCATACACGTCAACAGCAAGCAAAATGTCACCCGATTGTGCAGGCCGATAATGACGATAAGAACAATAACAGTCATCCTAATAATCCTCGTATTTGATATAGAGCCTTACCGTGCGTCTCGGTGCGCTTCGCAGGATATACTGCAAAGTGGATTGACTGTGTTATTTTTGTGGGCGTAACGCGGCAGCCAGTTGCACACAGCAGCGTCCCCACAAACACTCGCGGACTGACTGAGTGACCAAATTTGTTGCACCGATCGGCTCCACATCCCCTTTGCCTGCCCGCCCCCACGCCCGCCCGCCCGCCCCACCCAATGGTTGACGGGCCTTCAGCTTCTCTGTAATGCCATCCTCGTTTGTGGCTGTTTGCTGTTCACAGTAAATCCCCCCCCAAGTGCTTTGAGACGTTCCCCTGACGTGAAAAAAGGGCGCGATATCGCACACGCAAGGCTGATCAAACTCCCAGCCCCTCAATCCCTCCACATGGAACCCATCACCATCTGACTCTAAGCCAGGCTGGGGAAAGGACAGCGTTTAACGACAACAACTTGGATTTATATAGCGCCATCCACGCCGGACGGCGTCTCAGAGCACTTCACAATAATAATAAATGAGCTGGGCTTGGATTGCGAGTGTCAGCCCAGGGCTGTGAATTCAAACGACCTGAGCCGTGGCGGTTGAACCCACAGCCTTTCGATTCAAAGGAGAGAGAGAGAGAGAGAGTGCCGATTAGGGGGGGTCAGATTTGACACCTGAGAGATTTGTTGCACAGGAACCATTTGCGGTTCTTAAAAGGAAACGAAACGCCTTGTAAAATTAAGACCGGACTTAAGAATTGGCCTGTACTCGTGCCCTCCGACATGCTGAGAGAGAAAAATCTAGCAGTTGGATTACCTCCCCGTGTAGAGTAAATTCCCTATAGCTTCCAATGATTGTTTTTAAGCAGAGGGAGCTCTCGGGGATTTTATCCTCTTCCTCAGTGCGTTCTTTTACACACTGTGAATACTTGAAAACTAACATCTGAATTAGTTTTAATCCGAAGTCAAAATTATTATTTTGGGGACATCACTTATTAGAAATTGCCTTCTGCACTGGAAAAGTACAGCCCTACATCAAATGCAAGGTTTATTATTATTATGTTAACTATTTTTGCCAATAATAATCCTGGTCTTCGATATAGGCCGGAGGATTTATTTATTGTAAAGTGAACTGTACTATAAAGCAAGTAATTCGTAATTACTTCACAGTAGCTTGTCTTCAAATCCCTCCACTCCTCTGCACCCCCTCTACCTCTCTGACCTCCTCTCTCCTCAAACCAGCTCCCGTTGCCTCCTCTCCACTGGGTCTGGCCTCCACCATGTCCCCCCGAATCCTCCGCTCCACCCTCGGTGGCTGGGCCTTCAGCCATTACGCCCCGAGGCTCTGGAATTCCCTCCCTCACTCCATTCGCCTCGCCCCCTCTTTTCTCAGCATCACGTCCCAGCTAAAGACCTTTCTCTTTGACCGCGCCTTTGGTCATCTTTCTACCCCTGCCCCCTGGCTCGGCCCTATTGTAAAGCGCTCTGAGATGCCGTCCGGGGTGGAGGGCATTATATAAATCGAAGTTGGTGTGTTGTTGTTGTAATTATTTTTGTGAGTGTATTTAAGCATTAACTTGTGTAGGTTTTCTTGGCCAATACTTCCACATGTTTTCACACATTAAACGACTGAAACTGCCTCTTACGGTATACCAGATCCTAACTGAAATGAAAATGGTGCAATATCCTCTCCTGTTCATGCCAAGATGATGCCTCAAACTGCCCGACTAGGTTTAGTGGAAAGTGGAGTGACTGTGTTTTGTTGGCGAACAAGTGCGTTTTGGCCAAAGCAATGTCCCACTAATAACTTTGAGTCACCAATTTTTGGCGATTGGCACCCTGGGAGAAACTCTCTGTTTTAGAAAAGCGTTACGATACCTTTAACTTGTAACCGAACAAGCAGATGGGGAACTTGGTTAAAATGTCTCAAATCCATTAACATATAATGTCCTGTATTCGGTGAAGTGCTTTGAGACACCTTGAAGACGTGATGAAGCGCTGTATCAAACGCAAGGATTATTATACATTATAATATAATAGTAATAATCCTTTGCATTTCATAGATCGCTTTGCACGTCTCTAGATGTCTCAAAGCATTTCGTAGTAAAGTGAATTGCATATTTGTGGGTGAAACGCGGTAGCCAATTGCGCACAGCAATGTCCCACACACAGTCTTGGATTGAGTGACCAAGCTATTATAGGGATTCAGTTATGACTTGGTAGTCAACTACCCAAGGAAGAAATTTACAGTCTCAAGCAAGAGACTTTTTACCTGCTGTTCAGTACTTTTGTCAACTGAATTAAGTGAGACTTGTGTGATTTATGGACTAAGTTATTTACTATTTGTGGGTGTTTGTCTCTGCTGTTCACCTGCCTGTTATATTTGTGATAATTGAACGAACAAACTTTATGTTTCTTATTCACTAAAGAAATTTCAAAACATGATCTGCTGAGAGGCTTTGCTTCCCCTGGACTTAACTGAAAGAAGACTGTAAAGAACAAGATGGTCTTATTCTGCTCATCGTGGAGTCCTGTATCTCAGCGGTGAGAGCATTCGCCTTGCAAGCGAGAGACCCGGGTTCAATTCCAGGTCAGGGCGAAACCTTGGGTGAGTTTCCTTACTCCACACGTCTGATAATAATCCCTCAGTAAAAAAAATAATAAATTTATCATTTCAATCCACGACTGTTTGTGGGACGCTGCTGTGCGCAATTGGCTGCAGTGGTATAGAGTCAATTCACTTTGCAGTTTATTCTATGAAGCGTTGTCTAATATGTCTAGAAGATGTGAAAAGCGCCTCATCAAATGAAAGGATTATTATTATTATTATTGTCCTGAACCCAACAGACTGCATCCTCAACAATGCGGAACTCCCCACAACACCACACTGCGGAGTATCCAACAGATACTGAGCTCAAAGCCTCAAAATATAAGGCTTGAACCCACAGCCTTCTGATCCAGGGAGTTACTGATTGACTCAGGTGTCACGTATGTGGTAAGAAAGTCTTCTTTCCTTCCCCTTTGGACCTTGAGAACCTGAATTTGGGCACAGAAGGTGGAAGTTGGCCTTGTGAGTACGTGATGTGTTTACGAGATTAACGTGTGACACCTTGCACTCATTAACCTCAACAGCAAGGTACATTCTTATGTTCTTATATGTTCTAATGCAGAGCAAACCTTACATTTACCCAGGGCCTTTCAACAACAACAACAACAACATTACATTTGTAGAGCGTCTTTCACATCTTGAGTACCCGAGTAGTGGTGTTGGCGGTGGGGCAGGGTTTGGATGAGGGAGGCCAGAGAGCTGGGATGTTGACTGAAGGCACGGTCGAAGAGGAGGGTATTGGGATGGGTCTTGAAGGAGACAAGGGAAGCAGCAAGGCGAAAGGATTGTGGGATGGAATTCCAAAGCATAGGGCCAGAGAGGCTGTCGGGTGGAAGACACGGAGCAGGCCGGAGACCTGCTGAACGGACAGATTGATAGGTGGTCACCAGGTTAGAGAAGTAGGAGAGGCCGTGGAGGGTCTTGAAAGTGAGGACAGGGATTTTGAAGGATCTCAGGAACGGGGAGCCAGTGGAGCCCGGCGAGGGAGTTCATTTCAAAGCTCTTCTCAGTACTGTGTGGGGTGGGTGGGAGCTGGGAAGGAGTGGGGTGAGGTGTGCGGTAATAGGGAGGGGGGGCAAAGGAGGTACTTGAAATGGACCTTATAAAAATGAATCCTTGAATTTGATATAGAGCACTATCACCCACAAATATACAGTCAATTCACTTTGCACTATACCCTGTGAATCGCTTTGAGAACGTCTAGAAGACGTGGAAAGTGCTATATCAAATGCAAAGATTATTATTATGATTAGTTTTATTAATATTATCAAGTCTTCGAGTCGTCCCAAAGACCTTGAACAGCAATGACAAATGGAACACTGCGGCTTTGAGCGCCATAACAACGTTCGTGAAACGACGCTGCCTTTTTGTTTGGTTTTATACAAAACAAGTTCGTTAATCAGATCAGTATTCTGCACCATTCCTCTGAAACCATTTGTTGTTGTCTCCACACTCAATGCTTATGGCTCCCTCTGTAGGACAGTCAGCAGATGATGCTCTGTATCACGAGGCTTGTCACTCCGGAGATGAGAATTCAGAGTAAATTTTGCTCTTTGACCCTTAATCGCCAAACTCAGTATTTGCTTAGGGAAATTAAGATGGCGCCTGTAATGTGGGGAGTCACTGGGTAATACAAGGGAGTTGAGCCCTGTGGCTCAATGGTTAGAGCACACGCCTGAGTTCGAATCCAGGCAGGTCAGGACGAAACCTTGGGCAAGTTTCCTTACTCCCCACACACGCCTCATAATAATCCCTCCAAAAAAAATCTATAATAAAAAAAATTATATAATAAAAAAATTGGTCATTTCAATCCACGACTGTTCGTGGGGACGCTGTTGTGCGCAATTGGCTGCCACGTTTCGCCCACATAAATGTACAGTCCATTCACTTTACAGTGTATTCTACCGTGATATCTAGTAACTGTGTATCATAGAATCATAGAATATGACGGCACAAAAGGAGGCCATTCGGCCCATTGAGTCTGTGCCGGCTCTTTGAAAAGATCAACTCAATCCCACTCCCCAGCTCTCTCCCCATAATCGCGCAAATCCGTCCTCCCCAAATAAATACCTACCTCTCTTTTAAAAGTTGGTATCGAATCGGCCTCCACCACCTTTTCAGGCAACGCATTCCAGATTCGAACAACTCGCCGAATGAAAACATTTCTCCTCATCACCTCTCTGCTTCTTTTTGAAACCATTTTAAATCTGTGACCTCGGGTCACTGACACACCCACCAGTGGAAACAGTTTTTACCCTAGCTACTCTGCCGAATCCCCTCAACGATCTTGAAAACCTCTATTAGGTCTCCTCGTAACCTTCTCTGCTCCAATGAGAATAAACCTAGCCTCTCTGGCCTTTCCTCATAACTGAAGTCCCTCATTCCTGCTCCATCCTAGTAACTCTCCTCTGCACCCTTTCCAATGCCTTAACATCCTTCCTAAGGTGTGGTCACCAGAATTGATTGTGTGTTGACATGGCAGACAATTTGCGCACAGCAACGTCCTACAAACAGCCATGGAATGAGTGACTGGGTTTATTTGGGAGATTGTGGCCTTGATATTGGGAGAGAGAGAGAAATAAACTACCCGCTCTTTTTTGAACATTACCACTGGATCTTTAACGTCCATCTGGATAGGCAATGCACACACGCGCACACACACATGCGAACACACACCCGCACAAACACGCACACACATGCACACAAACACACACACACAGAAGAATAAAAGTAGTGGGCTTTTTTTTCACATTCCTCGCAAAGCATCCACCATCATTACAATGCAACACAGCGAAGACGTTTCAAAAGCGCTTCACGGAATATATTGTAAAGCGAATCGTGTGTGCGCCGAATGAACGGGGAACCTAGAGCTGGACGCCTGAGTTGAGGCCGCCATGCAAATTGCTCAACGATCCCGCCCTTGCCTTACAGTAATCCGCTCGATCTCTATTTCATTCGTTAATCCGGACAAAACTGTTGCTCGAGATATGATCTGCTTCCTGTGTACGTATAGGGCCACAGCTGCAAACATACCATAACCACATGTGTAAGAACGTGCAATGAAACCGTCCCACAGCTGGGACTGCAACTGACGAGTCTTTTTTTGGGGGGAAGTTTTTACAATGAAAACGTTTCGGTCTCGTAAAAATCCCCAAATGTGTTTTTTAATGAATGGCATAGTAACATAGACTCGTTAACACGTATTATACATTTATTTAGCAATGGAAGAGACCATTTAGCTAGCTTCTGTTCCCTTCTATTCTAGATCACCTTTCAAATAATAATAATGCTTACATGTGATCTAGTGCTTTTCACGTCTTCAAAACGTCTCAAAGCGCTTCACAGAATATACTGTAAAGTGGATTGACTGTATATTTTTGTGGGCGAAACATGGCAGTCAATTGCGCACAGCAGCGTCCCCACAAACAGTCGTGGATTGAAATGACCAATTCATGATTGTTTTTTTTTGAAGGATTATTATGAGGCGTGTGGAGTAAGCAAACTTGCCCGAGGTTTCTCCCTGCCTGGAATCGAACCCAGGTCTCTTACTTGTAATGCGAGTGCCCTAGCCACTGAGCTACAAGCCTTTCCTTTTTTATTTCTATTGGCCCACTTTCCATCTCTCTCTCTCTCTCTCTCTTTCCCTTTTTCTCTCTTTCTTTCTCTCATGTGAATGTTGTTCGGTTGTGTCGTTAAACCGAGGTGGAAGACACTTAAGGGAGAGGAGCTCCAGTGAGTGGGAGCTGTCTGGAAAACCAAAGCAACTCACTCACTGGGAAGGAAAGGGGAATGGAGATGTGGCTCAGGGGAAGCAATAATAATAATAATAATCCTTGCATTTGATAAAGCGCTTTTCACATCTTCTAGACGTCTCAAAGCGCTTCACAGAATATACTGTAAAGTGAATGGACTGTATATTTGTGGGCGAAACGCGGCAGCCAATTACGCACAGCAGTGTCCCACAAACAGTCTGGATCGAAATATGCCAGTGTGCACACAGCGATGTCTTGCAAACTGTGCCAACTCATTCAGCGAGTGACCAATTTTATTTGGGGGGGGGATTTCTGGCAAGAAGAGGCGCAATGGTAGATCACAGAGGCCGAGATGGGCAAAGGTGCTGGAGTCGTTTCGAAGGCCAGCCCGAGAGGACGTTTAAAACTAGCGGTTTCGAAATAAAGCGTGAAGGTTTTGCAGCCTCGAGTCAAGAGTGGAAAAGTCGACCACAAGTTCTCAGCTAGAGGGTAGCTGAGAGCCGGAAGGCGATCTGGGCTTGTGGTCACTTTGGTTTCATTTTGACCCGTGAGAGATTCTGATTGTCCCCGGACCACAGTCACTGGCTGATACTTTTTTGGTGAGTGGACAACACCGAGCGAATGACTCGCCAAGATCTCAGCTGACATTGTCAGAGGCACAGTGGCCCTCCCGACCAGACATTAAAACCCAGGTTCCCCTCCTCTCTGACGTTAAAAGTTCTTATTCAAAAAAAGAGAAGGCAGTTAGTTTAGTTTCTCTCTTCCCACCCTGGTGTCTCTATTCAACAATCCCCCCCTATGCCACCCCCAGCGCCTGTACGCAAATCGGTTGCCTCCTCCGCTTACAAAAACGCACAGTCACTACACTGTACAGCAAATCCCCTGAAGCGCTTTTACGTGACTCAAATATAAAATGCAAATGGTTAATAATAATAATGATTATTATTGTTACTGCTCTCTCATATTCTCGTGCATGGCCCTATTTTGAACCGTCTAACCCCTCATCCTCTCTTTTTATCAATGGAGAACAGTTCTAAAGGGTCCAACCATACTTCGATAACTCAACCTCTTCCTCTGGAAATATGTTGGCGTTTAAATTTTTTAAAAAAAAAATCATCATGTGATTCATTTTCCATTCCAACCCCTGGTCTGGTATTATCGCTGTACTGTATGTTGTAAAAGTACCTCTTCCTGTTCTGTGTTGAGTAAAAACTGGTGAGTTTAAAAACAAGGGCCAAACCGCCGGTGATAAGAAAAATCAAAATAAATTGCGAAGCTGATGGAAAATTCAGGCCCCCCCCCCCCCACAATAAAACCTAGTTTCACCCGAGTTCGCAAGAAAATCCTTCAAACTGTCTGATCTCACCCTCCCAGTTCCTGACCCTGTCACCTCCCATTTATACCGTCCGCGTGGAGGCAGAGCAAGTCATTGTTAAATGACTCCAGCGCCCTGGTTACACAACCAGTGGGTCAACTGTGCAAAGGAATTACTTCCTGGTGCCTGTTCTGAAATTGCCCTTAGCGAGCCTGAAGCAGTTGCCTCCCTGTCCTACCTCCTTGGCCTACGTGGGAGAATTTTGGACTGTTCAGCGATAACACAAGGATGTTATATTGTTCATATTTTTCAAAAGGCCTCACTCAGGCTCCTTAAGTGTTGAAGCTCTTCCCGTATCCATTTGCCTACTTTTCTTTTACCCAAAAGAGTAGAGGAAATCTGGGATTCTCTCCCTCAAAAGCCCGCGGTGCTGTAGCCATTCACATTCTCAAGACGAGATAGATATTTGTTAGGTCAGGGTATCGAGTGATATGAGGCAAGGGCGGGTAACTGGACTGTAGCTACAGATCAGCCATCAATTTATAGAATAATAATAATCCTTGCATTTGATATAGCGCTTTTCAGGCCTTTTATGTAGACATCTCAAAGCGCTTCACAGAATTTACTGTAAGGTGAATTGAATGTATGTAATGTGGGTGAAACGCGGCAGCCAATTGTGCACAGCAGTGTCCCACAAATGGCAGAACAGGCTGGAGGGGCTGAATGGCCTGCCCCTGTATCTTGTGCTTCTACTTTGCTCAGTGTCAGTTGTCTGAAACGCGCCACCTTTCAGATGCCAGATTAAACCCAAGATCCATTAAATATCCCGCGGGGCTATTCAAAAACAGAGAGGAATTTCTGTCCCCCGTGTCCTGGCCAACAATCCCACAGTTCAAAAATATGGTCATTCGCTTAAAGGGTTCGCTGATGTCCCACGTACAGCCATGATCCTCTGTGGGACGCCTTTGCATAAGGGGTGCTATATAAATACAAGTTGTTGTTGTTGAAGTGAAATGCGTATTTAATGCAAGGTTACAGTAAATCTTGTGAAGAGTTTTGAGACCTTCTGCTGGCTGGCTCGACGAGGCTGCTGTACCAAATGCTTGGGGTTACTATTCTATTGTATAAAACACACTATACTTTGTACAGTGCGAGAACATAATAAGGAGAATTTCTCTGCTCAATGCACCACTGTTTGTGGGACACTTTGTGCACAATTGGCTGCTACGTTTGGCCCACAAAACACACAGTCAATCCACTTTAGAATGGAGTGTGTGAATTTTAGCATTTAAAATCTATACTCGATGAGCGGATTATTAATATTATCACTTGCACCTGATGTAGCCCCTCTTCACAACATCCTCGAGACATCCTCAAAGTGCTTTGCAGGATTTTTTTTGGGGGGAAATAGATTTCAAAATAATAATAAAAATAATAAACTGGTCACTCGTCCCAAGGCAGTTAATTGTGATTGCCTGCCGCGTTCCTCCCACCGAATATACAGTCACTAAAACTTTACGGTATATTCTGTAAAGTGCTTTGAGATGTCTCGAAGACAATGATAGACATTGCGTATCAGCAACAACGACCGAGTAAATGCAACAATGAAACAATAACCAAATCAAATAAATGCAAGGCTTTGTATTTCCGTAAAGTGTCGTGACTGAGTTTTTGGTTGGCGATACAGGCAAATGTGACAGTGAGCTCCAGTAACGATAATAATGATAGCAATGTTAATAATAGGCCTGTATTACAGTGTGGAGCTCCTGTAGCTCAGTGGTTAGAACACTCGCCTTACAAGCGTGAGACCTGTGTTCGAATCCGGGCAGATCAGGGCAAAACCTTGGGCAAATTTCCTTACTCCACACACACACACACACGCCCAATAAAAACCGCACATTAATAAAATTGGTCATTTCAATCCACGACTGTTTGTGGGGGACGCTGCTGTGCGCAATTGGCTGCTGTGTTTCGTTCACAAATATACAGTCAATTCACTTTACAGTATATTCTGTGAAGCGCTTTGAGACATTGATAAGACGTGAAATGCAAGGATTATACATATTACAGTATATAATAAGAAGAATACTTTTACCTCTTAAACTTTGCAGGCAGGGAGGGCAGTGGATTCCAGTCTCGGCTCCCGCTCAGTGTTGTCCTTCTCTCTGGGCTGATGAAGAGCTCGGAAGGTAACGTGTAGGTGATGGTCTCCTCGTTTCTCCCTGGCCCTGGCCCTCGCCCCCGCCTGTTCACCCACAGCCTGGCCGTCTCCACGTTCTCGTACACGTGATCCTTGTACCACAGCTGCTCGGAGGAGGCGCCGTGGGACCGTGGGCCGAAGGACCGAAGGGCGTTGGGTCCGTGGCGATCGGGGCTCGGTCCCCCCGCGCTCTCCTCAGACACCGCGCCCACTGGGAGATGGTTGACGAACCTCTGCCTCTTCTTGGCGGCGCAGAGTTTCGAAGCCGGCCTGGCCGCCCGCGGCTTCTCTTTGGCGCAGAAGTCGGGGCGCGGAGGGCGCGGCGAGTCCCGGCGATCTCGGCCGCTCGGCGGAGCCCCCGGCCGTTCCCCGCTCGACGTCTCGCCTTCGTGCTCAAATCGGAAGTTGCTGTACTGACTTTCCATAATGCTTTCACCCACCCGCCCGCCCCGCCCCGCCACCACTCCCCCCCCCCCACTCCCCCCACCCCGACCCACTCTCACACGAGAAAGAAAGAGGCGAAACCCTCAGAGAAGAATAGAGTTCGGCTCCTCTGCGAGTGCTTTAACCCCTCACGATGGATGGGACAAGTGGCTTTGATGGCTTCCTTCTTTGCCGCCTCTCTGGTTTGTGAAACTTTTACCGTTCTGGGCGATGGAGGGTTGAGGGAGCGGTGGGGGGGGGGGGGGGGACAACGTGGGGGACGGGACGGGGTCGGGGAGGGAGCGAGATGCGTACAAAAAACCGTGTGAGTTACTCCAGGGGACCTTTGCTTCCTTCCTGTGGCTCGCACAGCGACAAACATTCTCGGGGGTGAGTGAGGTGGGTGGGCGGGGGGGACGAATGGTGGGGGGGGCGACTCATCTTATCTGTTGACTGACGGCACTGTGGTTTTCAGCGTGCCTCTCTGATTCGCCACTCGGGTTCCTTCATCTCCCCCAGCTCGCACGCCAAACGCTATCTTTCTCTCTGTGGGAACGGAACAAAAAAAGGGGCTGGTTTAATATGAACGAGTGGATGGGGGGGGGGTGGACGGGGTGGTGATGGTGGGGAAAGTGACAAAGCTTCCCCTGGCTTTGTGGCTTTCGTGGTTGGTATTCATTCAGTAAATCGACCCGCAAAGCGCAGAGAGAGCAAGACAGATGGAGTGAGTGTGTGCGAGAGAGAGAGAGAGAGAGAGAGAGGCACCTGTTTTACCGTGAAATCGTTGCGGAATTGATTTATCTCACCCAAGATCAACTCGGGCCGTTTCCTGCACAAACGTCTGTCTCACAGCCAGCTCGGGTTAAAGCAGGTAGCACAGTCGCCTCTGCGCCAGGAGGCTGTGGGTTCAAGCCCACCCTCCACCCCCCCCACCCACACCTTCTAGACTGTGTCTCAAAGCGTTTGACAGATTGTACTGTAAAGTGAATTGACTGTATATCTGTGAGTGAACCGCGGCGGCCAATTGCGCACAGCGGCGTCCCCGTGGACAGTCGTGGATTGAAATGACCGATTTTATTATTATTGTGTTCTTTTTGAAGGGATTATTATTTGGGCGCTGTGCGCGCATTGACCCCCTCAGTCACTACACTTTGCGGGCGAAAAAAATAAATCCCGCGAACCATTATGTAGATGTCCTTCGCACTTTCGAGACTGCATGCTCCGCGTCACAGAGACTGATTTGTTCGCCTACCGACAGTCGGAAAATAATACAGTATTATAATAATATAATATATTCCTCCCGATTTTCCAAATTGCGCCCTGGAGGCATCTTTCGTTTAATTGCTAATTCAGGTAAATTAGTTCAAACTGAGAACAAAGTTCACCAGATTTATTGAAGCCACTCGAGGCCACTGCTTCCAAATTGGAGAGTAGGGTTCCCCAATGTGTAATTGGCCCCCCCACTCCCACTTCTTCCTCCCGCCCCACCTTCCTCCCCGCTCCCAACCCCACCATACCACCCCACCCCTTCAATTCAGGCTGGTATTGTACTGTTGACAGATCACGGGGATCATTTTACTGTAATAAGATACGATTCGACCACAAATATATAGTCAATTCACTTTACAGTCCATTCTGTGAAGCGCTTTGAGACGTTGATAAGATGTGAAAAGCGCTAATCCAAATTTAAGGATTATTAGTCCTGTATTATAATTATTATAAACCTAACATGATAAAACGCTTCTGTCTGTCGGGAGGACGCCTTAAAGCGCTCCACAGGCTTTAGTGTCAAGTGTAGTGACTGTGTATTTTCAGTAGGCGAACGCTACCATTTGTACTTCGCGATGAGCCACGAACAACAACATCGACGACAATAAAATGACATTCGTGTGGGCACTTTTCATGCCGGGAGGACGTCTCCAGGGGCTGTAACAGCCACAAAGTGGACAACCAGGTCACAGGGAGAAACTGCCTCCTCTTTTCGAAGAGGAGCTTTTAACGGTCCAGACAGCAGAGACCTCGGTTTGACATCTCCTCTTCTGAGGCAGCCCCCGGCATGTCCGACAATGCAAGGTCAGTGTCACGTTGTTCCAAAGGACTGCCTTGTCCTCTTACATTGCGACAACAAGGCCGAGAGTCCTTGATCTAACGCTCTACACGTTAGATCAACACCTTTAATTATGGAGGCGCTAGAGTGCTGGATTGATGTGTCACTCGGTTCTGCAATGAGGCGCAGTCTCAATGGGTGAAAAGCTCTGGGTTTATCTCCTGACGACCTATGTTGGTGCTGGGAGACTAATGAAAGGATCCAGTGGTGTATCTTCTTACACTAACAGGATGACTTGGCAAAGCACGGATAAGGTTTATTGCTCGCGGGGCCCGGCCTGGGCTCGGGTTACCCTGTTGCGTCCCGCCGATGTGTGGCGACGCCATCATTAATTCAGAGTCTGGTAACCCGACAACACAGAGCGAGATGCTGCGTGGATCAGGGAGACGATGTGCAAAGGCGAGGAGAGGGGACGAGAGCGGACCGATGGAGAACGGAGTCGTTGAGGAGAAGCCGATGAGTCCTTCCGTGAAAGGGCAGGGGCAAGGACAGGGGCAAGGGCAGAACGCTGGGGAGGCTGGGGCTCATCACCCACCCGCACTCCCCACTCCCCGCATCAGACCCAGGCTGGTATTTCACACACAGTTGGCTCACGGCAGCCCCACTGGCAGGATCGAGGGTTTCACGAACGTCAAAGAACTTTACACCAAGATCGCGGAGGTTTTCGAGATCTCGGCGGTCGAGGTGGGTGAGGAAGCGTGACTCCGGGCCGTGGCTGTTTACTGCCTTCAGTCAAGCCTTGCATAATAAGTCGTAGATCATACACTTAATGTGATTTCTGCAAAGTATGGCTTATGTCAAAATTTACGTAGAATATAATATAAACTCTTGGCGTTTGTACGGTTCGCACAAATCCGACGTGTTTGAGATTGACTGTATTGAGCGTTGGTTGCATGTTAGGAGATGGGTCTCAAATCTATTCTTGCAGAAGCGGTTAATTGACGACAGGAACAGGCTTGTCAGGAAAGGTGGTTGAGGCCAGGAGACTGTGACTCACTTAATCAGTAGCTTCATACTGTGAGGGAGGGAGGGAGGGAGGGATGGAGGGATGGATGGATGAATGGAGAGATGGATGGATGAATGGAGAGATGGATGGATGAATGGAGAGATGGTGGGTGTTCTGGAGGTGATGAGATCAGATGGGACTGAGGGCTTACTTTCTTCATTCGACCTGATCTTGGGATCTTGTGAAGACAGAGAACAAAGTATTGCGTACTTTACCCAGACAAACTGAAGCCTTTCAGAGCTGAAGAGGCTTACTCTCAGTTTGCTTTAACCGTTATCTCAAAATACTGTACGGCTGTTTTACAAATGCTTAATAATAACGCTGGTAATCCTTGCATTCGATACCGCGTCTTATCACGTCATTGAGACGTCTCGAAGCATTTCAAAGAATATTCCTGACTGTGGACTGTCTGTGTGTTTGGTGGGCGTAAATTCTTCGCGAAACCTGCGTTATTTTCTTCAACGTGCAAAGATGTGTTGAATATTTTACGGTAGGTTGACGTGGTTGGTGACAAAATCGGAAATGACCAGGCGTTGCTTATTGCCTGTGTGACTCATTGAGCGAGTCACTTAAAAAAAAGATTTAAAACTAAGCAATGAATGAAGAAATGTGGAATAAACCGAGACGCTTGATATTTTTGCCCAGCTAAGACGGGCAGTTGAGTTTCATCTTAGTGACCATGATACAATGACACAATTTACAATGATGTAAGGTTTCAATAGTCATTGCTAATCTATGCGCTTTCGTGTTCCGCAAAGTGGGGTCCTGTAGCTCAATGGTTAGAGCGCTCGCCTTACAAGCGAGAGACTTGGGGTTTGATTCCAGGCAGAGCGAAACCTTGGGCACGTTTCCTTACTCCACACGCCTAATAATAATAAACCTTCAAAAAAACAAACAGTAATTATTTGGTCATTTCAATCCACGTCTGTCCGTGCTGTGCGTTATCGGCTGCTGCGTTTCACCCACAAATATACGGTCAATTCACTTTACAGTATATTCTGTGAAGCGCTTAGAGACATGTAGAAGACGTGAAAAGCGCTATATTAAATGCAAGTATTATTATTATAATGGTAAAGTATCATCGGAAGGTCTCAAAACACTTTACAGCTAATTGATGTCAAGTGGGGTGACTGTGTACTTGTAGCCAGACAGGTTTCAGCGTCGCCCTCTGATTTGTGACAATGATCATATGTTCGGCCTCTCAAAGGGCTTTGCAGGATTGTACTGCAATGAGTAGCGACTAGGTCAAGGTTGTAGGTGGATTAAAGAATAATTCCTTGCAATCGATACATCGCCTAATCGTGTCGTTGAGACGTCTCAAAGCGCTTCATGGGTGTATATCACTGTAAACTGAATTGACTGCATATTTTCTGGGCAAAGCGACAACCTTGAAGTCGTTCGCTTCGGTCTGTGTGTGCGTCTTTAAAGCGTCTTACGGACAAAGGGATTAAGGGATATGGGGACAAGGCGGGGGCAGGTGGAGTTAGATAAGAAGATCAGCCATGATCTTGTTGAACGGCGGGGCAGGTCTCGAGGGGCCGAATGGCCTAACTCCTGCTCCTAATTCCTATGTTCCTATGTTCCCGCTGTGTCGCCAGATACTCTTCTGTACGTTAAACACCCACAAAGTGGACATGCAGAAACTGCTGGGAGGCCAGATCGGACTGGAGGACTTCATCTTTGCACACGTAAGGGGACAGTTGAAAGCAGTAGAGGTGACGAAATCAGAAGATGCACTCGGACTGACCATCACCGACAATGGTACCGGTTATGCCTTCATCAAGGTACAGAATCGATAAGATCAATAGGAGATAGGGATGTGTGTGCATGCGACCGCCGGGGAGATAGAAGCCGAACTAGATGTTATCGCCCAGCAAATTCTTACGCTCTTATGGAAACTAAGTGAGAAGGGACAGCTAGAAAGAAAGCTCACACTCCAATGCTGCGTGCTGGCCTTTGGATGAGACCCTTGTACCGTCTGCCTAATCCAGTACAAAAACAAATGGGAGTTTCTCATCTCCCTGTATCCTGGCCGACAATCCCCCTCCCCACCCACCAGCCCCCAAAATACGGCGAAAATCGTTCGCTCGCTCCATGCCCCCTTGTGGGACGTGGGCTGTTCCTGTTGTAGTGTCCGCAAGATGCGTTCACTACACTCTACAGTAAACCCTGTGGGCTGCTCGCTTTGAGACGTCCTCGCGATGTGAAAGGCACTGGGTCAAACCCAAGGTTTATTATTATTTGTAGGTGAACTTAAACTCCTTGCGCCTCATCACGTCTTTGCGGCGGCTCAAAGCGCTTCGCAGAATACACCGGGGAGCGAATTGACGGTACATTTCGCGGGTGAAACGCAGTAGCCAATTGCGCGCAGCAGTGTCCCCCGTGAACTTCACCTAACTCCAGTTGAAATGTGTTCCATTTCTCGGCATGAAGTGAAGCCTGGCCTTCGATGATTCACTCAAGTTATTTCTGCCAATGGTTCGTCGGCGTTGGGGACGGAGAGTCGAGATTTGGGTGGGGGGATGGTGTGTGGGGGGAGGGGGGGGGGGCTCGGAAAGACTTGATATTATTTTCCTAAACAAGGAAGTGTTTCCTTTCCCAGAGGATAAAGGAAGGCAGCACCATCGACAGGATCAAGATGGTGTGCGTTGGCGATCACATAGAAGCCATAAACAATCAGAGTATGGTGGGATGTCGTCACTATGAAGTTGCCAAGATGTTGAAAGACTTGCCCAAAGGTCAGCCGTTTGTGCTCGGATTGGTGGAACCGAGGAAAGCATTTGGTGAGTCATTGAACATTTAGAGCGGGTCAATCCAGACCGTGTGTCATAAACGTTTCACACCACGGCACAGCGTGCGATCGCTCCAATCGTTTCTCCTCTTGACGTCGCAAGTCGCTGAACAGTCAGGTCGGGACCCGAGCAGTGGGGGACGGATCGGAGCAGGGGCAGGGAGCAGGAGGGGAGGGTTAGGAGGGGAGCAGAAGGTACGGTCGAAGAGGAAAGTCTTGAGACCGGCCTTGAAGGAGGAAAGGGAGGAAATGAGGCGAAGGGATTACGGGATGGAGTTCCAGAGTGTGGGGGCAGAGAGGCTGAAAGCCCGGCCACCGATGGTAGGGCAGTTCGGGCGGGGGACAGGGAGCAGGCCAGAGCCCGCTGAGCAGAGGAGACCGGCAGGCTGATAGGGAGACAAGGCCGTGAATGGCCTTGAAAGTGAGAACGAGGAGTCCTATGTACTCCTGCATCACCCTGTGTACATACACAGTCACTACACTGCCCTGTAAAATCCCGTGAAGCGTTTTGACAACAACTTGACGAAGAGACGTGGCGCGGTGGCCAACGCAAGGACTGTTAATATTGTAAATATTTCGATTATTGTTTGTGATAATCCGTGATTCCGGGCAGGTTGTGAGACGCGGTTAACCTTCCCTTTCGCGCCGGCGTAGTCAGTAACACGTTAAGTGGGATTAGAAAAGTAAATCCCAGTTCAATACTTTAGGAAGCATCGAGACAGCCGATGAACGAGAAGACGTTGGTTTAGAGTTGCAAAGGGCCAATTTCGGGGCCTTTCACGTCGGGAGGACGTCGCGAGGCGCAGAGACATTCTTCTGATACGCAAGGCGCCTTACTTGACAGATGCAAAAGGTTATTGTTAACAACCTGACACTCCGCTTGGCTGGCACTGACCTATTCCGTGCCCCCCCCCACCCCCCCCACTTGCCCCATTCCCTTCCCCATCCCCGGCCCACCATTGGCACCATTCAGCTTATCTGCCCGCCCCCCCCCACCCTTTAGAAAGCCATCTCGGAATCACCTCCTCCCTCGCCTCCTTCAACAACAACAACAACAAAATTACACTTGTGTGGCGTCGTTTTCACATCAGGAGGACGTCCCAAGGCGCTGGAGAGTCACTTCTTCAGACCCGAGTTGGGGACAGGGAGAGCGGAGGGAATCGGTGGGGATTTGGGATGACCGGTGGGACCGTCGAAGAGGAGGGTCTTGAGGTGGGACTTGAAAGAGGTCAGGGAGGGGGCGAGGGCGGAGGGACTGCGGGATGGAGTTCCAGAGGTTGGGGGCAGAGTGGCTGAAGGCTCGTCTCAAGAACTTCCTCTTTGACCTTCAGCCACCCTCCCACCCTTATCCCCCTCACTCTCCACCCTTCTTGATTCCAATATATCACAAGAATATACTGTAAAGCGAATTGACTGTATATTTGTGGGCGAAATGCAGCAGCCAATTGCTCACAGCAGCGTCCCACAAACAGTCGTGGATTGAATTGACCCATTTTTTTTTATTAATGTGGGTTTTTTTGGAGGGGTTATTATTAAGCGTGTGGAATAAGGAAACTTGTCCAAGGTTTTGCCCTGACCTGCCTGGATTTGAACACAGGTCTCACGCTTGTAAGGCAAGCCCTCTAACCACTGAGGTACAGGAACTCCATTGCAATGTAACCGTGGCTGTTCTTTTTCTAGGAACTCCGCTTTCACCCAAAACGGTTTTTCAATCGCTCGGAGAGCTCACATCTTTACAGCTTTACAGCAAGGGTCTGCCAAAGACAGACCCTTCAGTAGCTGTGCGACATTCCCCCAATCTTTCGAAGCCGCTGTTTTAAAATGTATTTAACGATGCTCTGATGCCTTTGTCATTCGAACCTGATACCTTGGAAAACAAGTGCCTGAGTTACTTCATTTTTAATTCGGTGGATAAAAATAGCCGGGGGGGGTGGGGGGGTGGGATGATACGGTCAGGAGTTCGATTAATTGTAATTAAGTTTGCTTCAGGATTCTCCAGGGAACTTTACAGTTACGTTGGACATTGTACAGAACTCGCTACGGTTTACGTTGAGACGGAAACGGATTCTGGTCTGCAGTGCAGTTTCAGTTCTCAGCACAGGCAATTTCCATTATTCATTGGCTGGACTATTATTTTAACTTATTTATGAAGTGGGTTACGATGCAACGGAGAAGATGCCTCAAATTAAAATGCCAAGTCCCGCACAGTGCTGGCAACCTGAAACAGATACAGAGATCGCTGGGAACTCTCAGCAGGCCAGACAGCATCCATGGAGCGAGCAAAGTGGGTCAAGGAGGGGCGAGGGAATTGGGAGGGGGGGTGGGGGGAGGGGGGAAGGGGAGGTGATTACCAGCTGCAGTTCCAATCTGTGTCGATCGTGACCGCTCTTTTGTGCAAAGTTTCTTTCCCACTAGGTGGCGGCGTAGGGAAGATATTCCAACTGGGTCTAGATTTGTCTCTGTTCAGGTCGTGTTTTAAGAGCATCCTGCATTTGGCGACTTCCTGAATCCAATCTTAACTCGGAAGCCTAGAAGCCAATCACCTTGACAGATGGAAATCAAGCCTGCGCTTTGGAGAATTGGCCAGATTCGTTGAGCGCTATGAAAGACGCTGCATGAATAAAATCATTCTAGAGCCCTGTGCAACTTATTCCTCTGAAGGTCTTCATCCGAGATCGAAACCTGAGACCTATACATAATGCATTCAATATGATAATTATCACATCAAACGGGTACTGAACGTTGCTAATTTGTTGCTGGCGAAATCCGATAGGTAGAAAGAGTTTCTGAAGTCGCTCCAGTTTTACTGTGACCACTAAACGTGGGCGTTTGACGCCAGTAGAGCCGGGCTGTTAAAGTCACAGAAATGTGTGACTTTAACAGAAATGTGTTGGCTGTTCTTCTCTGCTATGTGTGTAAACCAGTGTCTGTCTCTTCACGCTGTTTTGTTGAACTGCGTCTGCCAGCTCTGTCCGGGCTCGTAAAGCACTGGTTTAAATAGAAACAGGCGTTGACTCGACTCAAAAAAAAAAAGGAATCACTTCATTTCTTTGTTTAATTTATTCGTGGATATATTTAGGCTCTCCAGCTTTCTGACCCCCCCTTCCCCGCCTCTGGTAAAGGTTGTAATCCTACAAGGGAGGTCATTCGGTCCGTCAAGTCTGCAGTGGCTCGCACAGCAAGGACCTCGCTTCACTCGCACGGCTAAAATCCTGTTTTAAAAAATGAAGCACAGATATAATTAGATATGCCCGCTCCGCTCGGCCCGTGTGTCTCCAGCCGCTGCTTAAAAATAGATATGATAAAACCCCGCAGGTATGATTATTCACACGGGTTGAAATTTGTCGTGTTCCCTCACGCCGCCTCTTGCTGTGATAATTACCAGAGTCGAACGCTTTACCGCACGCTGCAAATTGCAACATTTAAACGCCGGAGCCTCGCTCACTTTGGCAACACTCTCAAACCCACCCACCTTAAAGCGTTTTTTTTTGGGCTAGCAATTCTTATGTGCTGTACAAATTAAATGTTGCTGCTGTTGTTGCTGCTGCTGTTTTGCCCACAAAGTACATACAGTCAATTCACTTTGCAAGTTTCCTTACTCCACACGCCTAATAATAATCCCTCCCAAAAAACCACAATGATAAAATTGGTCGTTTCAATCCACGACTGTTTGTAGGGACACTGCTGTGTGCAATTGGCTGCTGCGTTTCGCTCACTAACATACAGTCACTTTACAGTTTATTCTCTGAAGCGCTTTGAGACGTCTAGACGTGAAAAGCGCTATATCAAATGCGAGGATTATCATTATTATTATATCAAATGCACGTATTATTTACTCCATACTTAACATTGCTCTGACTTGTCTTATAAATCTGGACTTCGTTCTCTCGACATATTTACGTCAGTTCCCAGCAGAGCCCCAAAGGTTCTGTGGATTCAAGTTTTTGCTCTTGGCTCCATTCTAAACTGACAAGATTAATGATACCAATGTCTGGTGGGAGCCAGCGTGAGATGTGAATAAACAGTGCTAGGGTTACACTGTCTAAGAGATCTTAGCTAATCCGTGCAGGCTGATTTGAGGTCCTGCCCATATCTGTCTCTTTTTCTTCTGAAATCTAACCTTATCACGTTTTTTTTTTTGTCTGTGTGTGTTCTGACACATGCAGAAACGCCTCATCGTTGCTTAAGAGTCTCCAAACCAAACTGAGAATTCCAGGCATTACACACTTACACACTCCCAGAGATAGATTGTTGGAAAGGAATGCGCACTATCTCCCTAGTTCCCGAAAGTATTAGGTGTATAATAAATAATAGTTATAATAATCTTTGCACGTGATAAAGCGATTTTCACGTCTTCTCGAAATCTCAAAGTGCTTCACAGAATATACTGTAAAGTGAATCGACTGTATATTTGTGGGCGAAACGAGGCAGCCAATTGCGCACAGCAAGAGTCAAGACTTGGGGATTATGCGATCTTTAACGTTAAACTGAACACGCAGACGCAAGCATTTAATGTCTCGTCCGAGGACTGGAGTGTCATTAGAGTGTCGGTCTAGACTATGAATGTGTGTGTGTGAGTGTGTGAGAGCTCAAAGTGGGGCTTGAACCCACTGTCTTCACAACTCGGAGCAAGTCTCCTTCCTCCTCCGTACACTTGCGGTCATACAAACACCTGCAAGCTTCGTCTGGTCTCGCTGTGCGCGTCTCCTGATAAACCGGTTCGAACGCGGGGAGCATTCGCTTCAGCCGCCCTGACCTTCCCACCCCCCAAGATGAAATCCGTCTTATTTTGGGGGGGGGTGCGTTGTGAAGGCAGGACTTTTTCGAATGTTGTAAACGCTTTTGCAGATATGATCGCTCGACGGACAAAGTCTGGCAAGTCCACGGGAGAAGCGAAGGTTGGAAGCGGAAAAGAAACGCTGCGCTTAAGGGCGAAAGGGCCGGCAACCGTGGAGGAGGCTGTAAGTAATATGCCGTCTCTTGTTCCTTGTGCACGTCACAACAACAACTAATTAAATCGGCAATTTCAATCCACAACTGTTTGTGGGACTCTGCTGTGCGCATTTGGCTACTGTGTTTCACCCACAAAACATACAGTCAATTCGTTTTACAGGACCGTATAAGAATAATAATCCTTGCATTTAATATAGCGCTTTTCGCGTCTCCTCGACGTCTCAAAGTGCTTCACAGAACTGTACTGCAAAGTGAATTTGTGGGTGAAATGTGGCAGCCAATTGCGCACAGCAGTGCCCCACAAACAGTCGTGGATTCAAGCGGCTAATTTAGTATCGTTTGTTTTTTCAAATGCAAGGATCATTAATATTATTATTACTACTATACCGTCACCCAGTTAACAACCATCAGTGATATTTACTATTGGATTGACTGGAGGTGAAGGTGTTTGTTTCTGGAGTGCGGTGACTGCCATCTTGTGGCCAGGTACTGTGTTTAACCCTAAACGATTGCAAGTTTCCTGAGCCGGGGAGTAAAGGAGAGATGAACCTTTCGCGCGGTCAAAGAGGAAAAAAATACGTCTGAAGACAGGATAGTTATGAAAAGTGGCAAACTTTGTGGAGCTCAGTGGTTAGAACACTCGCCTTACAAGCGTGAGACCTGGGTTCGAACCCAGGCAGTTCAGGGCAAAACGTTGGGCAAGTTTCCTTACTCCATACACCTAATAATAATCCCTCCAAAAAAAATTGGTTGTTTCAATCCAGGACTGTTTGTGAGGACGCCACTGTGAGCAATTGGCTGCCGTGATTCGCCCACAAGTATACACTCAATTCACTTTACAGTATATTCTGTGAGGGGCTTTGAGACGTCTAGAAGACGTGAAAAGCGCTTTATCAAATGCAAGGATTATTATTATCAACTCTATCCCCAAGGTCTATTGTGTGTGCTCCGGTTGCATACCCCATGAGTTGGAAACTAAAACGATCAGTGAAACCCAAGCCATTTATGCCTCGGCGCTCTGAGAAGCCGTCCCTCAAGCTCTCTGAGAAACTACCTTAAGTGTTGGGGGAGCGCTGTGTAAATGCAAGTTGTTGTTGTTCTTCTTCGTGCTGTAATGTCAGATTGGTCGAGCGTTCCGAGGCTTTGCAGTTATAAATTTCGAAAGAGAACCCGGTCGATATCCAACAGGGGCTGAACTACAGGAGTCTGAGGGAAAAAGGCAGTAAAACTTAAGGTGGAAGGATTGGCTGAACACAATGGGCTGCGCGTTTCTGTGGTTCTGGTAGGAAAGGACACGTCACATCGATGGCACTCTCGGTCTGATTCGCCCGTGGCTTGTAGTTTCGATGGAGAGACCTGCCCTTGTAAAGACTCTACTTTGCCATCCCTACAGCCAACAGAGTTCGAGGAGCGAGCGACCAGGAAAATAGACGATCTATTGGAAAACTACATGGGCATCAGAGATGTTGAGTTAGGTGAGTCGTGTGCGCACAGAGGGACGATAGTGATAATGATGATCATAATAATAATGGTTGGAAGGTGACACAGCGCCTAATCACGTCCCCGAGACGTCTCAAATCACTTCACAGGATGTCCTGCAAAGTGATACGACTGTACATTGTTCGTGGGTGAAACGTGTCTCGTGAAAACACCCACGCATCGAGTGGCCACATTTTTCTTTGAAGGGATGTATTATCCCCCGCATCAATGAAAGCTAACCGATTGATCGTGGGCCAGCCACAGCCCGTTTAAGGCAAAGGCATGAGCAAAGGTGATTGATTGCCGGTGACATTTTGATGACTTTGGTAGCCCTGGCTTTTCGATACAGTGTCTCGTCACATCGCCGAGACAGCTTCGTCGCGAATCGTTAGAGACGTCGGTGCGTTTTGTCAAGAAAATGCCCGAGACGTTCCCGAAAAGACCCGGTTCATTCAGTTCGCGGTCGCTTGTGGCCTGCGTTTTGCCCGTAATAGCACACAGTCACTACACCTTACCGCGTCTCCCGCGAAGCTTGTTGAGCCGCCCTCCCCGCGCCAAAGACTCTCGCGTCAAATGTGAGGATTGCTCTTGTATTATCATTATCATTATTATTATTCAAGTTCGTCTATAGACGCTAGCCTGTACGCGGAGTGCAAGCTGTCGTTGTGATTCTTATTATTTCTGTAAAATCACCCAGTATTCACTGGAAGCCGCACCGCGTGGCTGATTTTGATTGAGAGTCTGCGTGCGCAGAGTCAGATGGACAGAGGTTAAATAAACCACAGTTAGCACGATTGGGACACCAAATATATCTATTTTTTTTAACAAGAAAACATGGCAAACTCATAGCTTAACACCCGAGGCCGTGGAACGGTTCCAATCGAAAGTTCCACTCCACTTCTCGCTCAGATGGCAATTCATTGTGGGTTCCCGGCATTGGGCCGTTTTTTAGCCGCTATCTCAGCAGGTTATCTTGTGAATGTGCGTTGTCGTGTGTCGGTATGTGTGTTGGCCTCTACGCCTGTTTCCCTCAAATTTACTGGCGTTGAACCCCTGTTAATTAAATCCAGCTTATTTTTTTCCCCCCTGCGATGTGCTATCTCAATAAACAACGCTGCAAACTTGCAGAACCGTTGAAGAGGCCAGCAAACAGTGGGCGTCTACAGATTGCACAATTGATACAGTAAATAATTTCTGCTAACCTGCTAACCTCACGCCGACCTGTCTGCTCCCTCCGCTCGGCAAGACTCCAGCCTGCTCCATGTCCTCCCTCCCGCCCGCCCGCCCACCCCTCCATCAGCTGTCAGCTGCCCTTCCCCCCCACCTTCCAGAACTCCAGACCACAGTCCCTTCATGTCGTCCCCCTCTCCCTCCCCTCCTTCAAAACACGTCTCAAGACCCTCCTGCTCGACCAAGACACAATATCTCCGTCTCTTTTGTGGACTCAGCGCAACTCGCTAGTGACGGTCTTTCAAACAAATTGCTGATAAGCATTTAACAAATATATATATATATATTTCCTGATGAACCTTCGCGACCGTACTGAGGACCCCCGGGACCCCGATTTGGGTCGGGACCCGAGGTTGGGAACTACTGGTCTGATAGAACTGGAGAACAGGCTCGAAGGGCTGAATGGCCCGGTCCTGTTCCTAGGTTTGTGTGTTAATGTGGATGTGAAAAAGGTGTTCATTGCACCTCTCGCGTACGATAAGCGTTGAGAGTATTTTAATCTATTCTTTGGGGTCCTTTTCCCATCCAGCTGCGACGATGGTGGAAACCGGGAAAGACAAAAACAACCCGGATGAGTTTGCCGAAGCGTTGGACTCGGTCCTGGGAGATTTCGCTTTCCCGGATGAGTTTGTCTTTGACGTGTGGGGAGCAATAGGAGATGCCAAAAACGGTCGGATCTAACCCCAAGCGATTCTTTCCCCCGCCCTCCAACCCCCCCACCCCGCCCCCAGCTCACCCCCCTCCGTGCGAATGATGTTCAGCCAGATTTCACCTCAAGGGAATGACTTCCTACGGCTGTAGTTTAAGGCATTCAATTTAACCAGTCACTTCACCCGGGAAATTTTAGGTCCATTGAAACGAAACCGGGAACTTTATATATATATATTCAAACAAGCGACTGCCTTTGATACCCTCACTGTATGAGTTTGCAGCAATTGAACAAAGCAGCAGCAGTAAAGAGTAACACAGTAAAACTCACGTTAAGTCGTATCGGTCAGGACCGTAACATTTACTGTGACTTACGCGAAGCCCGAGTTTCAGGCAAACCGTGCAGTTCATAGCAAATTCAATTTAATCAATACTCCACACTGCGCAGGGTAGGGGAGCAAAGTCACAGCAACAACAACAAATTACATTTACACAGCGCCTTTCACGTGGGGAGGATGTCCCAAGGCACTCGAGTGTCAGGGGATTTGGACTTGAGTTGGGTGCGTTGGGATCAGGAGGAGAGGAAGGCAGGGGGAGTGAGGGGGGTTTTGGGTGGGTGGGTAGGATTGTGTCTGAAAGCGCGGTCGAAGTGGAGGGTCTTGAGAAGGTGGTGATTGATATGACGAGACCAAATAAATCTAAGTGGTCTCCATAGGAAACTGAATGGGACTCAGTTGCATGTATGAACTAGGCGATTACATTATTTAAAAGGATGAGACTTGTGTGAGTTTTACTGTGCCTTTGAATTTCACATGGGGAGGAGCTCTCCAAAGCCCTCGGAATTTGCTGTAAAGTGTAGTGACTGTGTATTCTGTAGGCGAACGCATGCGTTATCACTAGATGATCTATTTATTATTAGATGACCCATTTAGAATGAGCTACACATCCATTCACCCTCGTATACACACACACACGCACACTCACACGCACACACATGCACACATGCAAAATCACCTCAAGGACATGACGGTCTTGAAAGTTCCTCTTCGGGGAGAATATTTCCAAAACGTCAGCCTTTGGCTCTTGATTAGGGCGAGTTTAGAAACCGTGTCTTTTTCACTGGAAATGACTACTTCTGCGAGCAAATAGTTCGAACGTGCAGAACAACAACAACAACAACAACAAAATCACGTTTTACAGAATAGAGTGCCTTTCACGTCGGGAGGACGTCCCAAGGCACGGGAACGAACGTACGTCTCCCTCAGAGAGACCATCGAAGTAGAAAGTGTTTTAACTTAAGATGAGTGCACTTGGAGGTGTTTTCCCTGCAAAGAGGTGATGTGTTTTCACACGTGGCTTCGAGACCTGATTTAGACGCGAGGCGCATCCACGCCACCCACCAGTGGGAATGACGGGGCATGTCGTGTGTGAGACACAGGGTCATTCTGGGAGGCAGAGTATTTTTTACACAGCGTTTTAATCACCACACAAAGTCTGGCCTCTCGGGAGAGTGTGACCATTGATGTGTGAATTGTTCATACTCACTTAAACGTACCTTCTCCGTGACATCTCCGTGTTGTCGCATTTGTCGCTTGCGGTTCACCTGTAACGAGCAACTCGCTCGCAAATAAACTTGCGTTCGCTTCGCAAACGTCACAACGAACCGGGCTGTGCAAGTTATTTATTTGAAGGCTTCCTAACCCAGTGACCGGCCCCAGATGGGGGAATCGACCATATTAACGCACTGGTATTTGACACACCAAGCGATGAGGATCCTTACGGAAGTCTTGGAGGAACAACAGCGCCTCCCAAGTCAGTGCATCGAGCAACAATCCACCAAATAGATGCAGCCGTTTCGCTTCACTGCCATTCGTGGGACACATCTTTGCGCAAATTGCCTGTCGCATTCACTTGGACAAAATATGCATTCCCTGCACTTCCCACTAATGTCCAGCGAATAATAATAATAACGATAATAATAATGCTGACATTTGATATCGCGCATCATGAAGTTGCTGAGACATCTCAAAGCGCTTCTCGGAACGTTGTCCAACGTCAAACGGATTGACCGTGTGTTTTGCAAGCGTTTCGCCCACTAATACAGTTACTTTTCCTACTATGCTTTATCCTGCCCTGATCCTTCCCACCCTGCTCTTGTCCTACCTGACTGTACAGCGCCTTGGGATGTCCTCTCGACGTGAAAGGCGCTATATAAATGTAAGTTTTGTTTGTTTGTTTGTTGAAATGATTTGCGAAGCGCGTTGGGGCGTCCTGCTGAGGTGAAAGGCGCTGAACGGAGCACAAGGATTATGACCATTGATTATGAAAATGGCATTGAATGTTACAGCACCGGGACCGGCTAGCCTGTCAGGCCAGTGTGCGCTATTATTGTCTCGATGCCCATGAAATCGTCTGATGTTTCTCGTGCAGATTGCTGCCTGTACGCAAAGCAACAAACTGGTTTGCTGGTTGCGAAACGCACTGATTTTTTCTTTACCCACAGCTTTATTTGTTGTGGTCTGTGTCATATGCACTGGCAGCCTCGCACGCTTTATTCAACCGCTTGAAATGAACTTAATTCCAGCTTAAAGGTCAGGAACTCCGTAAACACAAGCTCAAATATTTATTGCATGTGGCTCGCAAACAATAATGAATCCTCTTTATTTCCCCCCCATCAAAAAAAAAGTCTCTTCGATGAAATGGTCTCTTATTACGGAGATGGCACAAGCCATCTGCACGGCAATTAGTCTGCACAGATTCCTCTAACAAAACCTTGCGAAAGTGGCTGTGCGCCGCAAACCACTTACTAAATCCTGTCACCCATCCATTGGATGGGTTGCAACCATGCTACACAGTCACCAGTCAATAGGGCAAAGGGCAATCCTCTGACTCAACAGAGTCAAAGCCCTCACGTGTAGGTTAGGGTGATCATAGCTGGATAAGCAAGCGGGAAAGCTTGCCAGAGAGCGATAGCCAACGGCAACCCATTTGTTCTTCGCTGTTTCCCTAGCAGTTACTTACTCCAATGCACAATCTGGAATCTCCCAAGCCTTGGCTCTTGCCCAACCGGCCAGTGTAATACTTCCAACAACAACAACAGCTTGCATTTATAAAGCGCCCTCCACGCCGGGGGGGGGGAGGGGGGGTTGGGGTGGGTGGGCTTCTCGTAGTGCTTCACAATGGCGGAGCCCGAGACCGAGCCGGTGGGAGGAGGGAAGGTGACCGTAAGCGCTGTGAGAACTAGGAGGTGTTCCCTCTAGGGACAGAGAGCAGGAGAGAGAGAGAGAGAGAGAGAGAGAGAGGTAGTGCGCATTCCATTCCAAGAGTCTATCTCCGAGATTCCCATGTGTAGGTGGGAGGTATTCAATTCTCAGCTTGGTTTGGAGACTCGCAAGCACGGCGTGTGACCGAAAAGAAAGCGATTCACAGGCAGCTATCTCACAGCTGCCAGACAGACAGAAAAACAAACGCAGCAGCAGTCCGCAAGGCATAAGCATTGATGTCGTCTCTCAGTCCCGGAATGGTTACGAGCCGATTTAATCTACTGTCGGTATGTTAGATGTCCTCTGGCTAAAGTCAATGTAAGTTATTAAACACTGAAAGTTAACGAGAAGCACAGACACCAATTTTTGCTGTTTGCACGGCAAGGTGACCTAAAAATATGCATCCCTTTCACACTCAGAAGGGAAAAGCAATGGCTCATCATTTATAATACTGTTATCGTAATAATTCTTGCATTTTGTTCTAGCACTTTGTACGTCTTCTCGGCGCCTCAAAGTGCATCACAGAATACACTGTAAAGCCAATTGACTGTATTTGTAGGCGAAACGCGACAGCCAATTGCATACAGCAGCGACCCGTATGGAATAATATATTATTAGTAGTAGTAATAACAACCACAAAAATAACATTAATTTATATTTGTATAGCACACAGACAGACAGATATATACACACACAGAGAGATACACAGATAAATAAATAATCCTTATACAGTATTTGGTATAAAGTGTCTTACTCCACACACCCCAGTTTACACAGCAGCAAACAAAATAGCAACAAGAAAATTACATTTATAGGGCGCCTTTCACGTCAGGAGGATGTCCCAAGGCGCTGAAAGTGAGTAAACCAATGGCTAGTCCATCGGCGGATCGCTTTTCTGCCCATCCCAAAATAATAATAAGTTGGTCACTCAAACCGTGACCGTTTGAGGAACACTGCTGTGCACAATTGGCCGCCATGTTTTGCCCACAAAACACGTAGTCAATCCACTTAACAGCATATTCCGTGAGGCGCTGCGACGTCTCGACGACGTGATATAAGGCGCTATACCAAACGCAAGGATTGTTATTGAAGGGTTAAGCGTTGATGGGTCTGGCAACTAAGTGGAGACAGAAAGCCAGCGTGTGTTTTATTATTGATCTCCTCCTTTTTATAAGCCTATAAACTCACTCGCCCGTCCCCTTGCATCGCCCTGTTATATCCAGAGCACAGTCGGTGAGTCAGTGACCAGAGGACATCAAAGCTGGTTAGCAATAAGGATATTTGACACATGGGGATGAGTTTCCGTTAAACACAGAGAGTGATTACGGTACTGAATGTCTGGCCTGATTCAATGGTTGAGGCATTTCATGACCGTTTGTGGAGCACTGCTGTAGGCTATTGACTTTAACCTTAAGTTTCGCTTGCAGATTACACAGTCAACCCACTTTACAGTATGTTCTGCGAAGCGCTTCACGAGGTCTCAACGAGGTTGACAAGGCGCTACGTCTAATGCAAGGACGAATATAGATTGGTGGGGGCAGCGGATCAGTGACTGTGAAACTAGAGTACAGTATTGTTATCATGGACTGTGTAAGATGGATTGGTTTACTCGGCTACTTCTGTTTAATTTCTCTCTCCCGATCGCTTGGCCAACAAATACCCCAAATATAATTGGCGACTCACTGCAGGGATGTGTGTGGAACCACGAACCACTGGCTGCCACGTATCTCCCACAAACATGTGGAGTTAAACAACTCTGCAGCAAATCCCTTGAAGCAGGAGTCCTGCAGCTCAATGATTAGAGCACTCGCCTCGCAAGCCAGAGAGAAAGACCTGGGTTCGATTCCCGGCCGGGCGAAATCTTGGGCCAGTATCCAAACTCCACACACCTGATAATAATCCCTCGAGAAAATAAATTGATAAAATAACAAATTGGTCACTCAATCCACGGCTGTTTGTGGGGACGCCGCTGTGCGTAATTTCACCCACAAAATATGCAGTCAATTCACTTTACAGTATACTCCGAGAAGCTCTGTGAGACATCCAGAAGATGTCAAATGCTATATCAAATGGAAGGATTATTATTAGATTGGCTGAGGCAAACCTTTGATTCACACCCATCGCAGGAACAAGAGTACTCCCGACAGATGCTCTTGTACCATTGCCTAGATGCAGCCGGTTCTTTCACAGTAGTAGAGATCCTGAAAGACTGGTGCGGGTGAAGAAAGCTCTTCAGTCCTGGTGGATCCTCATCCTACCAGACACCAGAACTCTGGCTCCCCATCCTCCCATCACAGCACCAAACTACACTCACACAGGGCGAGAACAATGTTGGCATAAAATGTGTGAGGCTTTTGGTAATTACGAATCCTTGCATTTGGTACAGCGCCTTACCATGGCATTGGGACGTCTCAAAGAGCTTCCCCGAACGAACTGTGCATTTTGTGGGCGAGACGTGGCAGCCAATTGTAAAACATTCCCACCATTAACCGTTCTTCCTCGTGTTTTGAGATCTCATTTGATGATGATGATGATAATACTGTAATAATAATAATAATTGTATACGTTGTAGGAAAACAAACAGAGAGCAGTGAGGTCAAGCGAGTAAAGCTGTTATTTGCCTTGGGAATTTGGCTCACTGAATAGAAACCCATTTATCACAGGGACAGCTTAAGTTGTGATGTGATGACCGTTACACTAATGACTTGTGTAGCACAGATGTACAGAGATGGGAAGGGAGGGAGGGAACCATGTGGGGTGGGAGAGTGGCATCGATATGATGACTGAAGCACAGTCAAAGTAAATAGCTATGCAGTGTCTCCAGCCACTAAATCATTCACATTTTTTTTCCACATTTTGTAGAAGGTTTTAATTCTGTTATTACAACAAAACTGACTATTTACAATACGTACAACACATTCAGAAACTGAACAGCAAATGAGAACGGTCTTATGATGGATCGTTGTGAAATAAAGTACTGAAAAATTCTAACTGGGCCTAGATTTAACTCTATTTACGTATTTTAGAGAATCCAGAATTCAACAAATTATAATAATAATCCTCACATTCGATATAGCGCTTTATCACGTCGTTGAGACATCTCAAAGCGCTTCACAGAATATACCATAAAGTGAATTGACTGTATATTTTCTGGGTGAAACGCGGCAGTCAATTGCAACCCACAGCAGCGTCCCACAAACAACAACAAAAACAACAAAATTACACTTGTATAGCGTCTTTCACGTCAGGAGGACGTCCCAAGGTACTGATTGAGTGACCAAATTCCTATCAATGTTTTTTTTTTAACGTGAATTGCGACATTCAGTCGTAACCTTTCTGTAATTCCCAAACAAAAATATATTATATAAAAAACAAGGCTTTGAAGTATTTAAGGACTTCTGGACATGCTCAGATGCTATATAATAATAATACTACTTACAACAATAATAACTCTTGCATTTGATATAGTGCTTCATCACTTCTAGAGATGTCTGCAAGACGTGATACATCAAGCGCAAGGATTATTATTATTATCTTCTAGATGTCTCACAACGCTTCACACAATATACTGTTAAGTGAATTGACTGTATATTTTGTGGGCGAAACGCGGCAGGCCAATTGCACACAGGAGTTTGATATAAAAATAAATAGCATTTCAGACCCACACAGAATTTCTACTCCAACGTAGGCGTGATCGATGCCTGCGTGAACCTCCTCCTGTACGAAGCGTTGATGGCTGGGTATAAGGACGAAATCGAGGGCCTGTATTTGAGACTCGGGTAGAACCTCTTCAGGATGGATCGTCGGAATAAAATATAGACCCAGGGATCGAGGATCTGGTTCCACGTGGCTATACGGATACACATGAGCAAAGTTCTACCCTTTTCCAAGCCTTTAGGTGTGTCTGTGAAAGCGATCTTGGTGATGAATACCTGTGGGAAGCGATAAGCAATGAAAAAGTCCATCAACTCCTTTCAAAAAAAAACTGTCGACGTTGTCTTGACGTTGTGACCTTGTTGTGTTTGCCGCTGCAACCGGTTACGGCGAACGCAGCACTCAAGCAATCGTTCATTTAACATTTAGTTATTACAGTCGTTCCTCCCCCACCCAGCCCCGGAATCAATTCTGACGCGGAATCAGCGACTGTATATTTGTGGGCAAAACGCGGCATCCAATTGCGCACAGCAGTGTCCCCACAAACACTCGTGGATTGAAAATGACCAATTTTATTCTCGTGTTTTTTTTTTGAGGGGAGGGATTATTATTAGGCGCGTTTGTGTGTGGGGTAAGAAAAACTTGCCCAAGGTTTCTCCCTGACCTGCCTTGGATTCGAACCCCGGTATCAACACTTGTAAGGTCAGTGCTCTAAGCACTGAGCTACAGGAGGGAGCTCCACAAAGTGTGGTTAAAGATAATGATAATCCTTTCATTTGATATAGCGCTTTCCACATCTTATCAACGTCCCAAGGCGCTTCACAGAATATACTGTAAAGTGAATTGACTGTATATATTTGTGGGCGAATCGCGGCAGCCAATTGCGCACAGCAGCGTCCCACACACGACTGTCTGTCTCCCCCCCTCCCAGGCTCCGTCCTCTGTCTCCTACACCCCCACACACACTGACTGTCTGTCTGTCTGTCTGTCTGTCTGTCTGTCTGTCTGTCTGTGTGTCTGTCTGTCTGTGTGTATGTGTGTCTGTGTCTGTGTGTACCCCCTTTTGCCCCTAGTCCCACTTCCATGACTGATTGTGGGACACTGCTGTGCGCAATTTGGCTGCCGCATTTCGCCCACTAATATACAGTTACTTTTCCTACTATTCTTCATCCTGCCCTGATCCTTCCCACCCTGCTCTTGTCCTACCTGACTGTACAGCGCCTTGGGATGTCCTCTCGACGTGAAAGGCGCTATATAAATGTAAGTTTTGTTTGTTGTTTTGTTGTTGTGGATTGAAATGACCAATTTTATTATTGTGCGTTTTTTTTGGAGGGATTATTATTCGCCGTGTGGAGTAAGGAAACTTGCCCAAGGTTTCGCCCTGACCTGCCTGGATTCGAACACAGGTCTCCCCAGCTTGCAAGACAAGTGCTCTAACCGCTGAGCCACAGGAGCTCCACAAGCGCGGGTCCTGGCCGGCCTGGCGGACGACACTTACCAAGAGCGGAGCCCAGCAGACGGTGGCTATGACCATTATCCCCAGTAGTTGCACCATCATCTCCACCTCGTGGTCTCGCCTCCTTTGCTGCGACTCTCGGCTGAAGCAGACCTTGATCAGCGTGATCACGCTGATGGTGTTGAGGAGCACCGACAAGGCCAGCGAGAGAAGCCCCACCGCCGAGAACATCAGCGAGAAGGCCATGTCTCGGCTCTCGGACGTCATGTTGAAGAAACACCAGGACTTGGGGTACTGGTGAGTGTACTGGCCCAGGCCCCAGATGGGCAAGAGTCCGACCACCGCGGCAAACAGCCAGGTCATGAAGACCGTGAGCCACGCCCGCTGCTTCGACGAACTGGTGGTCCTCAGGAAGGGCCTGTTGATGCCCAGGAATCGCTCCACCGCCATGGTGACTCCCAGCAGCAGGGGGCTGAGTCCGAAGAACACCATCGAGAAGCCCAGGAACTTGCACAGGTGACAGTGAGGGTCGACCTCGTCCCAGTTGAACTTCCGGTGGTGGTAGGTGAGCACGATGGTGCCCGTCACCCCCAGGCCGGTGAAGTCCGTCACCACCAGGCCGCACAGCAGGACGAGGAAGCAGGACCTGGATCTGCTCTGCGCTTTCTTGTAGGCGTTGATCAGGACCACGAAGGCGATGAGGTTGGAGGCGAGCCCCACGGTGGCGAAGACGGTGGAGATCCAGGGCGAGGTGCCCGAGGTGGCCCGCAAGGTGGCGTTCTTGCCAGTCGCGTTCCCGTAGCCGCTCAACGTCGGGAACACCGTGGTCCTATTCATGGCGCCGGACCCCGGGGGTCTTACAACTCTGGCCGTACGTGCACTGGGTGGAGGAGACGCTCTGGGATTTCCCTGGAGTAGTAACGAGAGGAAACAAGCGATGAACAAGCGTTGGACAGGCGCAGATCGAAACTCTTCTCACAAGGTTCAGCCGGTTGCGAGACACATCTGCCGGCGGAATTCTAAACGCATCGGGGCAAAGTCTTGGAAACGACGCAAAGGATATTTTAGCATTGGACACCAGTCACTGTTATGCACACACCGAGCAATGCCAGTAAAACTGAACTAAACTAAATACAGTCAATATCTTCACTTCGCTATTTCATACCAAAGATGGGATTTAATAACTGGAGCAATTAGTTGGATGGTTTGTGTGTGTGTATGCTACCCGCGTTTTTTTTCTCTCTCTCTCTCTCGTGAAGGATTGATCCAACCACTGCCCTTCTCTTCGCTCTCTTCTCTCCTGAACGCATTTGTTTCTCTTGCCGTCTACCATTCAGCCCTTGCTCCCAACCCACTGGAGCGTTGTTCCCACGCCTCGACTCTTATCAACTTCCCCCCACCCCCCCCACCCCCCACCCCCACCCCAGTACATTCCTGGTACATTCCTGGAATTCGGCAAGCAGGGAGCACATGCTAAAGTGCTTCAAATAGCTAGATAGTCATCCAAAACATTGGGCAAGTTGCCTTACTCCAAGCATCCAACAATAATCCCACCATAAAACAATAATAAATTGGTCATTTCAATCCACGACTGCTTGTGGGGACGCTGCTGCGCGCAATTGGCTGTCGCAAATGTTAGCCCACAAATGTACAGTCAATCCATTTCACAGTGTACTCTGTGAAGCTCTTTGAGACGTCTAGATGACGTGAAAAGCGCTATAATCAAATGGAAAGGGTTATTATTATATATTATAAACACTGTAATGTGGCAGGCAGGACAGGCGGAATTCTTGGAAAGGACAGGAATACTTGATGAGCTCTTTTGCTCAGCGTTCTCTCGCCATTCCGAGCTGTTCGCCCAAACTTAACTTGTAAATATTTATCTCTTTTCCTGCACTGGCCGACACTCACTAGACAGTGCCTCACAATCAGCCTGCTACAGGGAGATCAACATGCTCAGCACGGGACCTGGGCTTTCCTGTTCCGTACAGAGAGGGTTGCTGGAACACTTCAACGCCTTGACACCAATGACTGTTGAAGGCGAGCTCATAACACCAAAGAAATTGGGTAAATACTTGAGGAGAAAATCATGCTCTAAGTTCGTGGAACAGGAATAACACTGCCGTGAAGGAACTAGGGGAATAGGAAGAGAGGAAATAGGTAATAATGTAATAATAATAATAATACTAATCCCTGCATTTGGTATGGCGCTTTTCACATCTTCTAGATGTCTCAAAGCGCTTCACAGAAATGTACTGTAAAGTGCACTGGCTGTATATTTGTGGGCGAAACGCGGCAGCCAATTGTGCACAGCAGCGTCCCATGAACAGTCGCGGATTGAGTGACCAGATAGTTTTTTTTAAAGGAATTATTTACCTCTGCAAAAGCAATCTTGCCCAACATTTCGCTCTGCTGGGAATAGAACCCAGGTCCGCTTGCTTGCAGGCGATTGCTCTAATCACTGACTGCAGGCCTCCACTATGATAAGGCACGATTGCAAGGATACTGTTATTATTATTATTATTATTATTATTGTTCTACATTTGGAGTCCGGTAGCTTTGGAGTCCTTTGGCTGCTGTGTTTTACCCACAAATCTACAGACAATTCACTTTAGAGTATTTTCTGTAAAGTGATGGTCAGTTGAACCTCTCATCCGCAACTCCAAGACAGTACAACCTCAACAACTCACTCAACAATTCTTCGAAGGACCCATCGGCAACTCCTAATTCCCCCACTTCCCTCCCCACCTGTCCTCAGCTCGGGTCTGAAGCAGTGACTGTCCCGCGCCTTGGGATGTCCTCCTGACATGAAAGTGTAACTACAAGTGTAATTTTGTTGTTGTTGTTAAACTCTGAGAAACAACAAGCCTCCGAATTGACCTTACAGAGTTGCTGTAAGAGGCTCAGTGCGATTGACGGAGGGGACATCATTGCACATCTGTTTTTGCTCAAAGAATGTACTTTACTTTTCCACTGATGTTTCCTATCCTTGAAGAATTCATGGCTAGCAAAAGGCAACACTGGTGGGATCTCGCTGGGATGTTGACTGATTGTCCCAGTCGCTAGGGAAACTTGTGCGTAATGCTAGGAATCCTGCCGGTCTCCATGGAATGTTTGAGCTAAAGTACCCACCATGTTACCAAGCTAGGCTGAGTGCCTTGGACGGATCGGGGTGGGGGGGGGGTTTCAGAATGAGACCTGAGTAAATCATCCGCAAGGGGTTCAAAGTCCCGTCCAGTGTGGCTTGAACCCACAACCCTGTGACTCAGAGAAGTAGAAAAGGAGTCAATTGGAAAGAATCCATACCGCAAGTGGCTGGTACCTCTCTCCAAGTCCTACCAATGAGTCAGGCCGGCCGGTCTGTCATCAGACCATTATTATTATTATTATTATTATTATTATTAGCAGTACCTTTGGAGTACTGCGGACCTCTCTGGCTTGGGAATTGAATTACCAAGACCTCCAAAGAGGGGCTGACTCGATTCCGACATTGTCTGTGAACGTCAGTGTTAATTCAATAACAATAACAACAACAAAATTACACTTGTATAGCGCCTTTCATGTAAAGAGGACGTCCCAAGACGCTGGACAGTCACTATGTCAGACTCGAGTTGGGGACGGGGGACGGAGAGGGTGGGAAGGAAGTGGGAGGATTGGGAGTTGCCGATGGGACCATCGAAGAGAAGAGTCTTGAGCAGGAGGCTGGACAGTCAGAGATCTGCACCCCAGCTGGCGGTTGGAATCAGCAGGGGGTGGGAGGGGCGAACTCAGCGTTGAACATGAACGTTACTTCTTCTGCAACCAAAAGTTCATTAAAGGAGTGAGTATTTTCAACGAGTCTGCGGAACGATTAGAGCATCCACACACTGTGGGAAACTCAAGACATTGTAGGGTCAAGATGCCTGCCCTGTCCTCCCAGCACAAGTGATCACGATCTCCTTGCCAATTTCTCATCCAGTGAACAGATATCTCTCGAGCTATACAGCGAACTCTAAACAAAAAGCGCAAAATACTGCAGAAGCTGGAAATCTGAAACAAAAACAACAATGTCCCTGGCGAGAACACTCGGCAGGGTCAGGCAGCATCTACGGAGAAAGGAGTAAAAGCGAGTTCAACGTTTCGGGATCCTCCACGAAACCTTGGTCAGGACTTTTCCTTTCTCCATAGATGCTGCCTGACCCCGCCGAGCGTTCCTTCCCACGGGCCATTTCTGTTTTTGTGCAGCGAACTCTATCTTGTCAAGCATTCAGGAAACCGGAACCTCGCACGCTGCCACTGCACTTTGATGATCCTGCTGGTTCGAAGCAAATCGACGTGCACAAAACAGCATCGAAACAAACAAACATAAGGACACTGGCGTTAGATATTCTTGCCAATCGGCTCTTGTACACCATGCAAACCCAAATCTCAACAGGGCAGAGCGATGATAATACTACTACTAATAATAACAATCCTTGCCTTTGATATAGCGCTTTTCAACAACAACTTTCCACATCTTCTAGAGGTCTCAAAGCGGTTCACAGAGTATATACTGTCAAGCGAATCGACTGTATGTATTTGTGGGCGAAACGCGGCAGCCGCCAATTGTGCACAGCAGCGTCCCCACAAGCAGTCGTGGGTTGAAGTCGTGATCTTAGCTGGATAGGCTTACCAGACAGGGCTTTCATTAACCAGAGATGCAGTTTTCACTGGTTAAGTTCCAAAATTATATACTCTGCGGTTCCCCAAGTCTTGGATCTCTCCAATCTGTGTCTAATCAGATAACCAGGGTGCGTTCCTTCAAGAAGAGAGTACAGACTTCATTGAAGACACACGGAAACTCTCATGCGTGGGTAACTTGCATATATGAAACCCATGTTGATGAGTGGGAATGAGTGATGGACAATAAAATGTGAATGAGGTCATAGAATTGCTTTGCATTTGTGTAATTATTCTCCTGCTCAAACTGAAAATACAGAGAGCAGTGAGGTCAACTTATCTAACTGTGGGGATGGGGGAAGGTGTGGGGGAATAAGGAAACAGCTCCCAAAATGCGGAGAAGTAGCGAAGAAAATACTGTACAGGTTCTCCTCACCACCACACGCAGAAAGAAACAATCCTGAACGGTTTCTCACTAGCTGCTCATTTCCATGGTAGCGATTTCCCATTGAAAACAAAATGGTTTTAAACCTTTCATATCTATCTACATAAATCTCTCTGCGTTTAACCTGGTCCCTCGCTCCCTCTGCCCCCGAAAACAGTGACTGTTCGTTCAGCCACTCTACCCCCTCAAACTACAGAACTCTCTGCCTCAATCAATCTCTCCATCTTGACTCTTCCGTCCCCATCTTCTGGTCTCAACTAAAGTCCTTTCTCATCGACCGCACCTACCTTCACCTCCACTGTTAAGCCCTCCGAGACACTGACATGAGGGGCGCTCTATAGATGCTGTTATTGATAATTGTTGTTGTGAGGGTATCCCTTGAATTGGTCTCAAATCATTCCAACCAAAATCATTGTGCGGAATTGTGATTAATAATAACAATCTTAATACTGCTAATGCTTGGATTTTGATCTAGCACCTTGAGACGTCTCAAAGAGTTTCACCTACCATACTGTAAAGTGAATTGACTGTATTCACTTTACTGTGGGCGAAATTAAATGTAAATTAAATTTTGGAGGGGGACGGAAAGCTGCTTAGAAATGCAGAACCCGATACTGTAATTACATCTGATCAAAATTTCCTTTTGCCCCTGGTCTCTCTGTTTCAAAAGCAGCCCGTACATATTAAACTACATTATACTTAAGCACAAATGCACTTTCACCCACATACACAAACACACACACAGCCCAAAATGAAACGGATCATTTCATTCAACAACGAAAGTACTTTTTGTTCCAACAAATAATGTATGTTGCTCTCTCTCACTCTCTCTCTCTCTCTCACACACACACATGCGCGCGTACACTCCAGTGGCTTAAACCTCAAAGGAACAAACTCAGAGATGCTTACAGACAGAGAAAGCTATTACCTCTAACGTTACTGTTCCTAAAAATCCGTTGTTCGTACCGTTACCAATGTCGGATCTGTATGATTCTTAATTTGCAACTGAGTTCCCAACTGACTGACCGACCGACAAAAAGACGCCTTATAAACCACTCCTCACTCCCTTCCCCCCTCCTTCCTTCCTTCCCTCCCTTCCTTCCACCCTCCCTCCCTCCCTCCCACCCCTCGCTTCCATCTGTTCCTGGCTGGTATTTTTCCCGGACATTTTCTCCAGTTGGATCATGAAACATTCTCAAAATGTTTTGTGATTAATATTCTTTTTTTAAATGGGGAAAAAAATGCCCGAAACAAACACACACAGACACTCAGACGGATACACACATACAGAAGAAATTAAGCAGTGAGTCAACTGCCATTCTTACAAGATTTTAACAAAGAACAGACCTGAATATATACACACACACAGAGATGATACAACCCCCCACAAGGACAGTTCATTCATTCCAGAGCTGAGATGAAAGCCAGCAGTGTACTCCGTGGAGTGTTTCCACAAATGCTTTGGCCGCAAAACGCACAGTCAATTCAACAACAACAACATCTTGCATTTATATAGCGCCCTTCACGTCGGACAGCGGTGTCCAGACAACGCTTGATTTAACTCACTTGATGGTAATGTTGTGTGAAGCGCTTTGAGGTGGTCTGAGCGTCGCGATAAGGCTCTGTATCCAACGTGAGGTATTATTACCATGAATGTGATTTCCCTCTTGAGTTCCATTGATCGCCAAGCAGCTTGCACAACAGATAACAACAACAACACCAATTTGCATTAACACAGCGTCATCCACGCCGGGTAGCGTCTCACAGCGCTTAACATTGCGGAGCCTGATTCCGAGTCAGGTGATGGGGTGGTGGTTGTGTGTGGGGGTGGGGGAGGAGGTGTGGTGTGGTGGTACGGTCGAAGAAGACCTCACGAGAGGCTTCTTACTGGGTTTTTACACTAACCTGCAAAGGAATATCTACTGCTGGTACTGAAACTTATTTCATTTCAAACAAAAACTAAATTTGGAATTCATTGGACTACTTGTTGTTTGTGGGCCTGAGTAACTGGTAGGTAATAATGACAATCATAATGATCCCAACATTTAATATCTCACCTTATCAGGTCGGAAGCAATGTCTCAAAGCGCTTCACATATATACTGGGAAGTGGAGTGACTGTATTTGCACAGCAATGTCCTACAAACAAATGAAACAAATCTCCCCAACATTATTTGGGGAGGTGGGGGGTTGGGGGGGATGGTTGGCCAGGACACCAGGAGAGAGAAACTCCCTTCTCTTTTCAAGCGATCTTTAATGTCCATCTGAAGACCACCCTACGACTTGGGTAAAGTCTCTTTGGAAGATTGGCATCCCCAACAATGCAACCCCCACCCACCCCAACACTGGATTGAAGTGTCAGATTAGACTATCTGAGATCAAGTGTCAATGTGGGATTTGTACGCACAATCTTCTGGCTCAGAGACGGGAACGCTACTACTGAGTCAAGCCGGCAGGAATGCCAACAACACTAAGCAAATATCCACTAACCAGTAATTTGTATGTTTGTATGAAATTTTAATCTAATAAACAAGTTCACTGGGTTGGTTTGTTCCTAAAATCACAGGGATTCAGACAAAGTTTTCTTACATAAGAAATGTTCCCTGATAAATACTATTTGGCTCAGTTGATCACACTCTGGCTTTTGCATCAAGGCTGTGGGTTCTAGCCCCATATGTTGGGTCTTTGAAGTCAGAATCTAGGCTAAAACTCTACCGCAGTGGTTTGAGGTTGGCCTGTCAGAGATAACGCTTTTCAGAGAAATTGTCAACCCGAGGTGGCTGTCTGTCCACGACAACAACAACAACTTGCATTTACACAGCGCCCTTCACTGAGGGAGGAGGTGATTGCTATCGCGGTCAAAGAGGAAGACTTTCAACTGTGCTTATGGTCTTGACATCCTGTGACAATGTCTGGAAACTATAAAGAGACTTTCCACATGTGTAAAGGACTCGCCACAATCTTTTTCAAAGAAAGTTGCAGAGGTAATGTGCGGTCTCAAAACTCTACTGAGCCAGGGCTGACCTGCTCATTAGCCACTGTATTGGCCGGCTTTTAATTGGGCAAAGCTTGGAACCATTTGAGATGGCGAGATACACTGAAGCTCCATATCTCCCGCCCGACCCATCCTACTATCGGTGGCCGGGCTTTCAACCTCTGTGCCCCTACGCTTTGGAAATCCATTCCACAATCCCTTCGTATGTATGTAATAATCGTTGATGTGGCATTAATAGCATCCAAACGCACTTCACAGTAAATGTCTACGAGCTGTAATGACTGTATGTTTGTAGGTGAATGCGGCAGAAAGTTTGCACACAGGTCCCACAAAACGGCTATAAAGCAAATGAGCGATTTTATCGAGGAGAATTGTCCACTTAGATAACCACAGCTTGTACGTATATAGGAACTTTCATGCAGGGTGACGGACTTACAAGTCCCAAGTTGGATCCACGTGTTTCTGACTCAGAGGTGGTATTCCTATCGACTGAGTTAGGCCATTAGCCACTGTAACAGCTGGTTTTTAACTGGGCAAAGCTTGGAACCATTTGAGATGGCGAGATAACGTTGAAGCATAATTATTCGCAGGTGATATTTTTGTTAGTTACTCCAAAGACGTAGCCAACAGTGGAAGTTATACAAGTTCAGACAATTGCAGAGAGCCTGAAGAAATTGCATCTCCTCCTTCATGAAACTGCCCGAGGTTCTGGATTCAGACAGTTGCAATTGGTTGATTCTTTGCACCAGGTTGCTCATGGATCATGTTTAGGCTTTTTTTGTTGTCAGTTACTGACTATCAGCAAGATAAACAAGTCTATTTTTAAGCAGCTGTGATGGTTGTACCGGAGAGAGCTGAAATCGAGTGATGGGGCCCAGTTTCTAATCAAGGATTCTAATCAATGGAATAATTATGAGTCGGTAAGTGAGTCGAAAAACAGGAAACAACTCAAAGCGTTTTTAGCAGGAATGGAAACTGATTAAGTCTCGACAATCAGGCAGGCTCACTAACTGCCAACGTCAGACTCCCAACGTCCGGTAAATCAAATTTCCTTCTTCAAGCCGTTCGTTTGGCTTACGACTGTGTCATGTCCTTTGCACAAGATGCCGAGTTTACTTTGCACCTGTGCAATTGGCTGCCCACGAATTCCGTTTGTGCCACTTGTTATTGTGCCAGCTTGCGCTGTGTTTTCTTGTTCACAGATAAGCCATGCACTCACACACACTCACGCAAACTTTCGGACACAAATCACATTGTCTTGTGACACTTCGAAGAAAACGCCAAGTTCAATATTTTCGGTTCATTCACACGCGTCCCAAATTAGCCTTAACAGATCTGGTTCTTTTTCAAATGTGATTCTTTCTTCCCTCGTCTCAGATGGCATGTCAGAGCTGGGATTAAAACTCCTCCACTTTATGTCGAGAGCACTAATATTTCCACCTTCCTACGAGAATCAGGGTGGGTGTTAATGGGTTTGACAGTGGATTGGGATTAAATGATCTATCGTAAAACCCTCTTACTGTTTCCCTTCCTAATCACAGATAGAATTGGGTTGGGATTGGGAAAAAAAAATTGGGCTGTTCGCAGCGAGAACGTACAAATGTCTCCTTTTTACAGAATTAAATGCTTTGAAATAAAAGTGGTGGACCGGGAACATTGCAAATTCTCAGAGTAAGAAAGAATTTAATTGTACTTAGCAGCGCTCTATCTTGACCGACCTTCCCTTCCCTCATCAGAATCCACTTTGCTCTCAATCTTTCCCATAGTTTTTTCTCTCTCCTGATTTCCCAGCACTGGGGACAGATTGGAGTCTTAGAAACTCGGGTGTTTGGGGGGTATTGAGGGAGGGAAGGAGGTTGGCTTTCATCTCCATTGAGGTTAATCACGTTGCTGTGTTGCTGGTGAAGATAAGACATGGGATGAAGGTGACATCCTGTTTGATTCTAAATCATCCGATCTCAATATTTTAGAGACCAATAACTGGAATAATTGGATGCTTTGCAAATCCAGAGCCTGTGAGTTGATTGACCCTTTCCTTCATTCCTTCTACAAGTCTTTCCTGTTAATTAGAAGCTACTGAATGCTTTGTTGTTTAACTTGCAACCCCGAACGGCCCCCACCCCCGCCACCCGCCCACACACACAACTCCCTCTTTAAAATATCAGAGTAACGGGAATTTCTTTGAAAAGATCGCCTCCCTCACAGACCCCAAACATCTGCGAGCTCCCACTTTGAGTGACACTCGGCAATTTCCTGGAATCCGGCTTGGGAACTAGATCACACACAAGCTTCCCTTTTTGCATGGTGCGCAATACAATACGGGTTTAAGTTGATAATAATATCCATGATATAATAATAATCATTGCATTTGTTTACAGCGCCTTACCACGTCTTCGAGAATCGACCGTATCGTTTATGGGCGAAACGTGACAGCTAATTATGCACACCAAAGTCCTACAAACAGTCATGGATTGAGTGACCAAATTATTGTTAGTTTTTTTTTGGAAGGCATTAGTCCAGCCGGAAAAACAATCCGCCAGTCTTCTAACAACTGGTTTACTGCTAGCTAAACAGAGGCGTGTGGAAGCAAGGAAACTAACCTTTCGCTCTACTGGTTCCCTCGTTTCTTTACTCCATACACCTCTGTTCACCAAGCAGTAGGCTTTTTTAAGGGGTAATAATCCCTCCCCCCAAAAAAAGGGTTCCCTCAATCCACGACTGTTGGTGGGACGTTGCTGTGCGCGATTGGCTGCCACGTTTCGCCCACAAAATACACAGTCAATTGACTTTACAGTGTATTCTATGAAGCGCTTTGAGACGCCTTGAAAACATGACGAGGCACAATATCAAATGCAAGGATTATTATTATTGCAAGAATAGCTCTCTCTCTCTCTCGCTGTCTCTGTCTCTGTCTCTGTCTCTGTCACACACAGGCTGCGGGAAAGTGATTAGTAGCACTCTGATGGGCTTTGTCGTTTGGGTAGGAAATAAACGACAGCAGTGCTGAGATAAGCGATGCTCTCTTCTAAGAACTAAAAGTTCATAGTTTCAGTGTTGCACAAGCTTGCGCTTGGCGTGTATTTTGCCTCCGAATAATAAACACTCACGACCACGCAGATGTAATTACACAACAAAATGCTTAAGTTTAAATAAACATACATACTTCAGTACTTTCCTCCTTGAAGATGGAATCATCAATTATTTTTCTCTCCCGCTTGCTGTTATTTTTCTCCCTGTGGTTTGGGTGAAAAGAGAAGACTGTAAAACAGCAACAGAGACACAGAGAAGCAGACCAGTCCCTGGCTTCAGTACTCTTCAGAATAGTTTTTCAGACCGATCCCTTGCCCCACTCTCCTCTGCTCGCTTACTCACTCATTCAGTCACTCTGTCACTCAGTCTGTCACTCACTCACTCAGCTAACACAGACCTACTGTGTGCTATAATCTCTCTGCACCACTAGCAGCCAGCAGCCATGCCTTCAACCACTACACCCCTCTACCCTCTACAACTCCCTGCCTCAATTCCTCCAACTTGACCAGCCCCACTCCCCCACCCCACCCACGCTCATAAGACCAACCTACCTCTTCAATCTTGGCTACGGTCACTTTCCATCTCACTTCTCCCCCTGCTCGGTGTCCCAAACCCCAACTGCTGTGCAGCGCTCCGAGACATTATCCAACGTAACGGGAGTTGCGTAAACGCAGAGTCATGCTCGCTCGACCCCTGCCGATCTCGAAGGTCTCTGGTGACACATAAGAGGGCATCAGGGATGGGCGAGTCCTCCGCTGACGGAAAGGCTACTGGGCATTCAACCAAAAGATAGGAGATAGAAGAAGAGGTGGGGAGAAACTTTAAGAAACCGTGTAATAAACCGGATGCGAATCTAATAATAATAATAATCGGAATCGTTGCATTTGACGGAGAGCCTTACCACGTCTTCGAGACGCCTCAAACCACTTCACGTAGAATAGTGTAAAGCGAATTGACTGTATATTTGGGGGGCGAAATATTCATGTGTAACATAACTTAATCTAATATGCAATCCATGCAATATTTTATAATATTTTCACTTTACAATATTTTCTGTGCGCCTTATCAACAACATGACAAGACGCTAAATCAAATGCAAAGATGGTCATTATAATAGATTAAAGCTCCGTCCTGCCCCCCCCTCCACACACACACACCCCCTCCCCCCTCCACCCCCATCAAAAAAAACTGCAGCAGCAACAACAACAACAATTTACATTTATAGAGCGCCTTTCATGTCGGGAGGACGTCCCAAGGCGCTGCACAGGAGGCGTGTGACCCGAGCTGAGAGGGGAATGTTTGGGAAGGGGTGAAACACGAAGGGGAGGTAAAAGAGTTCGGGGTGGAACAAAAGGCACGATCGAAGAGGAAAGTCTTCAAACCGGCCTTGAAAGAGGAAAGGGAAGAGACGAAACGGAGGGATTGAGGGATGGCATTCCATAGGGTGGGAGCGGAGAAACTGAAGGCCCGGCCTCCGATGGTGGGGCGGTTCGGGCGGGGGGCTTGGAGCAGGCTAAGTCCTGTTGAACGGGGGGTCCAGGTGGGCGTGTAGGGGGAGAGTAGATCGGTTAAGTAGGATGGGGCAAGGCCGTGTAAGGCCTTGTAGGTGAGGATGAGGATCTTAAACTCGATCCTCTGGAGGATGGGGAGCCAGTGGAGACGGGCGAGGGTGGGGGTTATGTGGTCACGGAGGCGGGTGCGGGATAGTACACGGGCTGCAGAGTTTTGGATGGCCTGCAGCCTATGAATGGAGGAACTGGGGAGGCCGACGAGGAGAGAATTTCCGTAGTCCAGCCGTAAGGTGATGCACGCGTGCACGAGTGTTTCGGCAGCGTGGGGGGTAAGATAATTACGGAGCCTGGCAATGTTGCGCAGGTGGAAATAGGCGGTGCCGGTCAAGGCGCGGATGTGGGGGAGGAAGGAAAGTTTTTGATCGAACATGATGCCGAGGTTCCTGATTGGCTTTGTGAGGTGGAGAGTGCAGGCTTGGATATTGAGGCTGGCAGCGCCCGATGTGCGGAGGCGCTGGCTTGAGCCAATCAGGAGGGCCTCGGTCTTATTCACGTTCAATTGCAAAAAGTTGTCCTTCGTCCACGACTCGATGTCGGACAGACATGCTGTCAGGACATCGATTGTCTGGGGGTTGAGGGATGAGGCAGAAAGGTACAATTGGGTGTCATCCGCATACATGTGGAAATTTACCCCATGTCTGCGGATGACGTCGCCCAGAGGGAGCGTGTAAAGGGTGAAAAGGAGGGGACCGAGGACAGAGCCCTGAGGGACGCCGTGGGAAACTGTGCGGGGGTTTGAAGAAAAACCATTGGAAGAAACAAAATGTAAACGGTGGGTCAAATAAGAGTGGAACCAGTCAAGGACTGTGCCTTGAAGGTTGAGGTGGGAGGAAAGACGTTGAAGGAGGATGGTGTGATCGACTGTGTCGAATGCAGCAGACAGGTCAAGGAGGACGGGGAGGCAAAGGGAGCCCTGGTCACAGGCGGTTAGGATGTCATTTGTGACCTTAACCAGGGCAGTTTCTGTGCTGTGGATAGGGCGGAAACCTGATTGGAGGGGTTCAAGAAGTGAGTGATTTGAAAGGAAAGAGCGGAGCTGGGAGGCAACCACTCTTTCAAGGACCTTGGATAGAAACGGGAGGTTGGAGATGGGTCGATAACTTGATGGTTGCGACGCATCAAGGGAGGGTTTCTTCAGGATAGGGGTGATGGTGGCTGTTTTAAGGGAGGTAGGGACGGTTCCTGAGGAGAGGGAAAGGTTAATGGTGTCAGAAATGAGCGGGGCTAACAAATGGAGCTGGGTGCGGAGGAGGGGGGTGGGGATGGGGTCCAATGAGCACAACAACAACAAACTTACATAGCGCCTTTCAGGAAAGAAAACCCAAGGAAATTGGGCCTCAAAACAAAAGAGAGGAGAGCCAAAAGCAAATATATGGTCTATTCTGTGCTCCTTCAATAAAATCCCCATTCACGAGAACTCACTCTGCATTTGGATACAACCAGGGAACATGAGTGAGTTAAAAGAGTTAATGAAAGCACGAGTGACACATTTATTCCCCGCACTATTTGGTTCCAGAGCAACCGCTGACAACCGCTGACCTGCGGGATAGATTGGGAGTTTAAATAAGTTTGCGAGTTTGCAAAGCTTTCGGGGAAACATCACATTGGAGTTCGCCCATGAACATTTCACACACAGTGAGAAAGAAGTATTCTGCCCTTGTTTTGGAATGTGTTATTCAGCAATTGCTGAACAATGTCTGAATCAGATGAACCAAAATAAACAGTCCTCGTATTCCAAGGACCTGGACCTAACCTCAGAAGTCTGCTTGTTCTCCTGGCTTCCTGCCCATCTGACTTGATCCTGCAGAAGAAAGATTGGAACTGCCATATCTCTAGCCACATAAATAAACCCATTTAAGGATCTAACACTTCATCTCGACGTCAACCAAATTTAGTCAACTCGGGCCCCGATCGTGCTTTTGTGTGAACTCAGGCAAACCCATTCAGTCACTGAAAGCGCTATTTTCTGAAGCAAACCTACAGTGGACTGGACATTAAGAATCACAGTAATCCTTGCATTTGATAGAACCCCTTTTACCTTAGTGGTGGCGGGTGGGGTATATCTCAAAGTGCCTCAACAACAACAACTTTGATTTGTATAGCGCCCTCCACGCTGGACATTGTCTCAACCTCAACAGCAGCGACAATAACACAGTAAATTTACACAGCGTCTGTCACATCGGGAAGAGGTCCCACGGCACTGGACACTCAAGGATTTGGACCCGAGATGCAGGTTGGGATCAGGAAAGGGTGGAGGACAGGTTGGGGGTAGGGGTCGGAGGGTGACTGAATGGAGTTTCGAAGGGTGGTGGGGGGGTGGGGGCAGAAAAGCTGAAGGTCGAGACCGTCGACGGTGGGGACGGAGTGGTCAGGGGACATGGAACAGGCTGGAGCCTACTGAGCAGGAGAAATGGACAGGTCTGTCTATACCCTCACAGGATTCACCGCCAAGTACATTGACTGTGTGTTTTGTAGGCGAACTTCGCAGACAATTTGAGCACAAATGATGTCCTTCAGATAGCCTTGTGGTGTTGTATGTTCAAGCTGACAGCTCAAATGCAACAACGAAAGACAGGAATATTCACCTTGGGGTCAGATTTGCTTTATTTATGTACAGAGTATCCAGAGGTTGACAATTCCTCAAACCTCGTCTTAATTTGGAAGCTTGGTTGCTTGCAAGTTCTTTCGAAGTTTGCGGGAAATCCTACATCAAAGTTAATTCACAGTCTGACAATTTGCCCAAACATCTGGACAATCTGAAACCTTGCTGAACCTACTCAACGGTTACACTGTCGAAAATTGTATCTTAGTTCTTTATGCTGTATTACAGGCAAATAATAACAACAACAGCAACAACAAACTACATTTATAGAGCACCTTCCCCATCGGAAGAACGTCCCAAGGGGCTGAAGTAATAATCCTTGATTTTAAATAGCACCTTATTACGTCTTCGAGACGTCTCAAATTCGATTCGTAGAATATACTGCAAAGCGAATTGACTGCTTAGTTTGTGGGTGAAATGTGACAACCCATTGCGCTTGGCAGTGTCCCACAAACAGTTGTGGATTCAAATGACCAATTTGTGTTTTTTAATGGGACCACTACCCCCGAAAAACGACTGGGTTCCTATTTACTGCTAAGTAAACAGAGGCATTAGGAGTAAGAACATATACTAAAAATGCTCATAAAAAGCCTGGCTCCCGCAGAAATTTTACTGATTGAATGAGTAAAAATTGTGAAAATGTGGGAGGATTTACCAAAGGTTTGAGTAACATTGGTGCTGAATCACGTTGTTTCATATTTAACAATAATAATAATTAGTATTATTATGACCTCATCCATTTTAATCAAGCACATTGTTTAATAGGGATAATCTAAAATTAAACCACTGATTAAGCCAACAAATATTTTCACATCACATAGTTACTAACATGTCAGATTTGGTTCATAGCCTTGATGTCAGGCTGAATCTTTCACCTCGGAGTCAGAGCGTTGTGAGCTCAAGGCCAAAATTTATATGAAACATACTTATAATTTTAAATAAATTGGTCATTCCTTTCTGCGGGTAATAAACTTTGTGGCTGGTTATGGGAAATGGCTCTACAGAACTCACTCGAACAGGGATTTGGACACGAGATGGGGGTGGGTGGGGGGGGTGGGTTAGGATCTGGAGGGGTGGAGGGCAGGGAGGCTAGGGGTCGGAGAGTTACTGAGGATGATAATAATTCAAATAATCTTTGCATTTGATATAGCACTTTTCACGTCTTCTAGATGTCTCAAAGCGCTTCACAGAATGTAAAGTGAATTGACTGTATATTTGTGGGCGGAACGCGGCAGCCAATTGCGCACAGCAGTGTCCCCACAAGCATTCGTGGATGGAAAATGACTAATTTATTCTGGGGGGTTTTTGAGTGATTATTATCAGGCGTGGGCAGTAAAGGAAACCCGGCCAAGGTTTCGCCCTGACAGGAATCGAACCCAGGTCTTTTCAGAATTACAGTACTCCCATCACTTCCAGGAATCAGGTGAGGATGCAGAGGTTTTTCGATGAGTTAAATGAGGGTGAGGTTCAGCTCCGGTTTTTCGATGAGTTAAATGAGGGTGAGGTTCAGCTCCGGGGAGCCTGGCACAGGAGAGAGACCATGTGCTACACAGGCAGAATACCTTACCACAAATGGCGATCGAAACAGAGCCCAAAACAGCTTTTAAAGGAAACTGGGACAGAGTCTGCTTTCTGTACTAAGCTGGCTGGAATAAAATATCCAAATGATTTGGGCGTTAAAGGGAATTCTTGAAATTCCTAAAGTTACCGGTAAATGAGTTATGAAAAAATGTCGGCCACAAAATATACTGTCAATTCACTTGACAGTGCATCCTTTTGAAGCGCTTTGAGATGTCTCGAAGACTTGATAAGTTGCTATAATAATAATAATCCTTGCATTTGCTCTAGCGCTCTTCACGTCTTGCAGATGTCTCAAAGCGCTTCACAGAATGTACTGTAAAGTGAATTGACTGTATATTTGTGGGCAAAACGCGGCAGCCAATTGCGCACAGCAGCGTCCCCACAAACACTCGTGGATTGAAAATGACCAATTTTTTATTTTTTTTTGTGGAGGGATTATTATTAAGCGTGCGGAGTAAGGAAACTTGCCCAAGGTTTCGCCCTGACCTGCCTTGACTCGAACACAGGTCTGACGTTTGTAAGGCGAGCGCTCCAACCACTGAGCTACAGGACTCCACTCAAATGCAAGGATTATTATAATTTTTTTCAACAATGTGCTTTTTTTCTTAAATTGGCTTCTAGATCAGATTTACTCTGTACCTGGCACACACTGAAAACCATCACAACTTTTGAAGAGTATTCAAGCATTCTACCTCAACAAGGAAACCAGACCAGATACAAGGAACACACATAGCTCACAGTGAAACCAGTTTGCAAATGATAAGGTAGGCGGAACTGAGTCAACCGTAGTAATAATAATCACAATAACAATCCTTGCATTTGATATGCTGCCTCACCGGGTCTTCGTGACGTCTCAAAGCGCCTCACAGAATATACTGTAAACCGAAGTGACTGTGTGTTTTGTGGGCCAAAGACGGCAGCCGATTGCGCACAGTCAAGTAAGGAACGTGGGACAGTCAACTAAGGAACTTCTCCCCAACATATCCGCTTCCAACTTTAGTCTCCAGCGTCCTGGTGGGTGGAATTGTTTTTTTAAAAAAACGACTGAAATTCCCTTGTAACGTTTCCCCAGCTGCTGACCGATGCCAGTTTTGAGCGTTTTCATGCTGTGGTTTTGTCTGGTGCAAAGGTTTTGGCGGAGATGGACCCTGCTGGTTGAATGATGGAGTAACACTCTTATCAGTTCCAATCTAGCGTTTGCTTCCGATCAAGTCGTCATATCATACCTCCTTTGCTGAGACGTATAAATAATAATCCTTGCATTTGATATAGCGCTGTTCACACCTTATCGACGTCTCAAAACGCTTCACAGAATATAGTAAAGTGAATCGACTGCATATTTGTGGGCGAAATGGGCTAGCCAATTGCGCTCAGCAGAGTCCCACAAACAGTCGTGGATTGAAATGACCAATTTTTATTATTGTGGGTTTTTTTGAACGGATTACTATTACGCGTGCGTGTGTGAAGTAAGGAAACTTGCCCAAAGTTTCGCCCCTGATCTGCATGGATTCGAACACAGGTCTCACGCTTGTAAGGCGAGTGCTCTAACCACTGAGCTACAGGACCTCCACTTGCCCCATATTCAGCCACGGACAGTTGTTCACCTCTTCCGCTGTGGAATAATGACGTGCCAGGATCTGGGACGAATCCTTCTGTGGACTCCAAGCAACACAACGCCAGCAATCCCCGGTCCCAAATCTGGATTTACATTTACTTTATACAGCGACTTTCAGGTCATGGGGAAGTCTCAAAGCACTTGAAACTCACTACAGGCCAGGAACCTAACTCTAGCTTGCGATGCGGGTGGGAAAGGAGAAAAAAAAAGGTGGGGGGGGGTCGGTGGTTATTGTTTCCAAATTTTTTTAAAAGATTTATTCTCAGTGAGTAACTTCAGGTTTAAATCGGCTTTCTTTGTGCACTCACACACGCGCGCGCAATGCATGGAAATGCTCAATGCAAAGTCATCAGTTGATGTGCAACATTCTGAGATGAATGACACCCATTGATGTCAACCCAAACCAGCAAATGAATAACTTTTGCTCTACATTTGACTTTCCTGTGCCTGAAGGGAAGCTGTACATGGGTCTGTAACAATGACTGTCGAGCGCCATGAGACGTCCTCCTGAGGTGAATTTCGCTGCACAAGTGTCATTTTTGTTGTTGTTATATATCCAGGTTCTTGTTGTGGGGTCACTTTGCAGTCATTGTCGCAGGTTGCCTGTCTATCAACAGCCACAGAGAGAGGACCTTTCACCCTTAAAAAGGATTGTACCTTTCACCGCCAAACGTTGGGCTGCTGCGTTCGTGCACGGCAATCGGTGTCAATTTGCCGCAAAGGCAGTTTGGGATATATGTGTTTTTTTGGGACATTACTGAAATGATATCAAATGCAAGGATTATTATTTTTATTACCTTGTGCAAATCCAGGCTCTGGCACTGATAGGAGGACCAGAACATGTGGAATCGGTTATTTTCGCAGCCGTTCCTGGAACCGCATTATTCTTTACAAACATCTTTGGCACTTTTCAGACTCACTTTCAAACTTGGCAAAGTGCCAAACGTTAATTGATTTACTCAACTGGCCTATTTTGCCTTCATTCTCAAACAACACTTTTGGAGCGAAGCTGCCATCAACTCAAGTCCCTTTACAGTATATTCTCTGAAGCCTCTTTGAGACGTCTAAACGACTTGATAAGGCGCCATAGCAAATGCAAGCATTGATATTATAATTCGCTGATACTACCCCTGCACATCTCATTGGCATCTCAAAGCACTTTAGCAGTAATAACGTTGCAGCGAGCGCCTGTTTTGTAGGCAGACACAATCCAATTTGCACATGTTGATGGCCCGCGCACTGCCTTGTGTAATATAATCCTTGTGTTTGATATAGCACACATCACATCATTGAGGCGTCTCAACGTACACATCTGCACTCCTCAACCTCCCTGGACTCTCCCTCAGACTCAACGAACCAACAATACGAAAATGACATTTGTATAGCAGTTGAATTGAGTCCTCTTGAGTGATGGGGAGACAATGGAGTCGGGTGAGGTTGTGGGAGATGGGGGAGTGTTAGGTTCAGAATTTAGACAATCTGTAACTAGAAAATAGTCAGTCAATACAGTCAAAAACAAGAGGTAAGTAGGTATAGCAAAAACGATTTATTCAACTACATGCATATAAGTCATCAATTAGTCTCATATGCTCATAGGGTCAGTTGTCTCTCAGGTAGACAAAGGACCTCGTGTCCAGCGTTTTCACATCTTTTATACAGAAAAAGAGATATATCTTAAGAAAGGGATAGTCCCTTTCTTAAACCAATCCGTTAGGTTCAACACATTCATTATTCTCGCTTATCTTAAACCAATTATAGTTTCATCACGTACACATCCAGAAAACTACCCTTTGGTCTCCTACACAATCCGTTCAACACATTCATTATTCTTGCTTATCTCTTCCGTTGTACCCCAAGGCCGTGTCCGCATAGTTTGTGGTGTTAGGTCATTCTTACTCATCTCATTAATCAGTTACAAAAGAAGAGATAATAACCAACATGGTTACGTATGCTCATTAAAAGTTAGGTCAACAATCGAACTAATCTGATTTCGATTGTGGCCTTGCTAACAATGTTAGTGAATTTCTATTCAAAACAAGGTAATTAAATCATTTACTCACATGCTGCCATAAAACAAGTTTCTTAAAAATATAACATAACCATTTTCGCCTCTAACATTCCCTCCTTTTTATGATATTTCAATAAACTTGTCGCTCAACCTTTTTTACATACAACAGTATTTTACATCAGTATAAACCCTCCATCCGACAGGCGGTTTTTAGGGGGGAAACGTCATGAGTTACAATTTGCAGTAGTTAGTTGGGGAACAAATCCGACAAATTGTTTTTTTTGGGGAAACGTCATGAGTTACAATTTGCAGTAGTTAGTTGGGGAACAGTTGATTTAAATGGAGGTCATCCTCTTCGTCTGGTAGATATACATCATCCTCCTTCAGTAATGTTATACATTCTTGATGTGACAGCATTAAGGTACTTGGAAACATTTTTACAATCATACCGCGAATCAAGGGTACAACACAACAGGAAAACAGCATTCAATTCCAATAACCTTACACACTCCACCATAACTAACTCGGCCAGTTGATCACTTGGACATTGTCCAGAAGCAATGTCAAAACCAGACTATCTAAATGCCAGAGTTGTAGGGAGTTGTTCGCCTCCCTTCTTTTCCCAGACCTTGAGATGGCTCTCCTGCTACTCACTTGGCAATTTCCCAAATGAGTACAATCCTTTGGGCCTTTGTTAATTGTCTCTCTCCCTTTTGCTCAAGGTTGCTGACTGTGCCTGTGTTGTGGATAGATTGTTTTAATTGGTGCCCGATTGGAACCAACTATAATTTTTAGTACAGTACTTCCATAACCCTATAATTTTTAGTACAGTACCTCCATAACCCAACAGATCCCACCTTGAGAGTGAGAAAATACAATTTTTGATCTCTCACAACCGAACTACGCCTGTATTAATTTAGCAAGTTGTAAATTCCTTTTGTATCATTCTTGCGCAGCCCTCGGCATAAATAGCATGTAAGCAGAAAAGTATAAAACCATAAGACATTATAAAATCACAAAAACATAATACATGAGAAGTACAGTTCAGAGCAAGACATGTGTAGTACAGTTCAGTACAATTAATTAAGCAGATTGATACAGTGGCTGTGATTAGGAATCGACTTTTTTTTAAAACGTAGTACAGTTTATGTTGATTGTAGAATATCTCCTTTTTTTTCCAAGATGGGTTAGATTTGTCTTCTTTCTTCTCAAACTCAGACCTTTTTGGTCACACATCCAAATATGTAGTGAGAAATTCAACAGCTCGTTTTGACCATTCACTGGTAAAATGTCCTCGAAAGTCCATAGAGTCAGTTTTGTTTCAGCAAACAAGTCCATGAGTCTTTACAATCTCCTTTTTGGTCAATGTAAGACAACAACAACAACAACAACAACAACAATTTACATTTATATAGCACCTTTCACGTCGGGAGGACGTCCCAAGGCGCTGAACAAGAGGCGTGTGACCCGAGCTGGGAGGGGAGTGTTTGGGAAGGGGTGAAACACGAAGGGGAGGTAAAAGAGTTCGGGGTGGAACAAAAGGCACGATCGAAGAGGAAAGTCTTCAAACCGGCCTTGAAAGAGGAAAGGGAAGAGACGAAACGGAGGGATTGAGGGATGGCATTCCATAGGGTGGGAGCGGAGAAACTGAAGGCCCGGCCTCCGATGGTGCGGCGGTTCGGGCGGGGGGCTTGGAGCAGGCCAAGACCTGTTGAACGGAGGGTCCGGGTGGGCGTGTAGGGGGAGAGTAGATCGGTTAAGTAGGATGGGGCAAGGCCATGTAAGGCCTTGTAGGTGAGGACGAGGATCTTAAACTCGATCCTCTGGAGGATGGGGAGCCAGTGGAGACGGGCGAGGGTGGGGGTTATGTGGTCACGGAGGCGGGTGCGGGATAGTACACGGGCTGCAGAGTTCTGGATGGCCTGCAGCCTATGAATGGAGGAACTGGGGAGGCCGACTAGGAGAGAATTTCCGTAATCCAGCCGTGAGGTGATGTAAGCATGCAAGACAAGACCAGAATGTCCAGTTCCCACCTCGAGTGGGTCAAACTGATTACCATCATCATTATCAAAATCTTCACAATTCCCTTTTACCTCAGCCACCACATCAATTGTTGCAACTTATTTTAGCATCTGTAACTACAGCACATCATTATCAATGATATCATGATTAACATAAACAGTACAGCCACAAAAATTATGAATAGCATTATTGAAATACTGGAATAAACAAACTAAATGGTTCAGAAGGGAGTGGAATTTTCCCTTTTGGACATGTCATCCCTCCCTGCGGGTTGTTCTGTAAACATGTGAGACATTTCTTACAAAACTTTTTTGTATAAGAGAATCCAAAGGTTGTATATCTGCTGTTTACCATAGATACCCATCCCTCCTTTTGAGACATGACATTTACCATGGCTCAATTCAGCCGCTATGGGAAACAATGCTTTTGGTAATACTGGTAATTCATCCGGCTCTATCCACAACCCCTCAACTGTTTTGGTGCATTTATGGTTTTCCCATATGCGTATCTCTGGTGATTTTGCTTCAGCTTGCATTTCTCGTAATAGGGTATGGTCTATTTCAGGTGTCTCTTGGATTTGTAAAATTACAGTATACTGACATTCTGAATACTATCAGTTCTCGAACTTTAATGGTGTTTATTCTACCTATCGACCCTGTCACCTCACACTCTACAACACCCAACGCATACAAAACACATACGGTTGCCAACTTCCATTCATTAGATTCGGCTTGTGCCGCCTCCACCTGGTCTTTCCCTTTCTTTACTTTTTCCTTCAATCCTTCTCTATGTCGCTAGTACTCTGTCCTACTTTCTTGCATATCTTATCTTCATACTTACTCACCCACTGCCTAAAAGCTTCCCTTTGTTTTTCCTCTCTGCCCTTCTTTGGACTCATTTCACACCCTATATGTCTAAGCCTAATGTTACCCTGACCTCCTGGCTCATACGACCTGTCGGAAATATTCTGTGTATTCCCATTACTGTCTCTGTCTGGGCTCAACCTTGTGATAACCCCTCAAGACCCCTAGGAATATGTATTTCCCGTCGACACAACCCTTTCTGTTAACGTTTCTTATACTTATTTATCACAAACAATGCAACACACAAAGGCTTCAACAATTAGACGTAGTTTCTTCCTAATTTATGTGAGAACTGATTATTCTGCCCCAACAACATACAAACAGTTAAATCACCAGGACTGTATATCATTATTAACAATCATAAGTAAAAACATTCAGTTAATATAAATTTGATTGCCACAAGTTAAATTTATCCATATTTAATTTTTACAAACATCTCAATTAAATGCTGGAATACGCAAAATAATTTCCACATAAAATAAATCAGGTTTTTTTTTGAAAAAAAGAACAATTTTCTTATATCTTCAAATTTACTCTACTTTATCACTTCGTTCTTGCATCAAATGTTCCAAATTATTGGTTGTATTTTTACTTTGCTATTACTCAGTACATATGGAACGTGGGTAGTATCTGGCTTATACTCCGCGTCCAGAGCAAAGTCAGACCCACCATTGTCCTCTTTAAATGCATACATTACATAAAACATACAACAAAATATTTCTTATTCTTTATTTCTAATACTTATACTCTAAATATGTGCTTGCAGTGCGCGCTTATCGTGATATTGTTTAGGAGTGCGACTCCCCTGTGTTTTATTATGGATTTTTGTTAGTGTACTACCTAGGGATTCAAACCCAGTATCATAAAAGTGAAGGAGAGGAGAATATGCGTCTCTCAATGCTCTTGTCCTCTTACAACACACACAACAACCTCCTTTGCTATTCCCACTGCCCATTGTTTTTGACAGTCTCTTTTCTGACAAAAAACCTTAATGATCCAATTTCGGGAAATCCCGTCACTCACCCCACTCCTCTTTGGACCGCTCCAGGCGACTAATCACCCCCAAAAGATCCTTCTCGATCCGAGATTCGTCCAGTTATCCCAGATAACTTTTGTCCTGTACGGGTCCCTTCACCTTTACGGCGACTGGGGTCCGCCTTCTTTTCTCATCAAAAGAATCGACCTGTCCCTGACAATCCCCGTCAGACCTAACCTGGAGCTTGCACTGCCGAGTGATCGGAGATGTTGGGATCCCGGACGAGCCCCCAAATGTTAGGTTCAGAATTTAGACAATCTGTAACTAGAAAATAGTCAGTCAATACAGTCAAAAACAAGAGGTAAGTAGGTATAGCAAAAACGATTTATTCAACTACATGCATATAAGTCATCAATTAGTCTCATATGCTCATAGGGTCAGTTGTCTCTCAGGCAGACAAAGGAACTCGTGTCCAGCGTTTTCACATCTTTTATACAGAAAAAGAGATATATCTTAAGAAAGGGATAGTCCCTTTCTTAAACCAATCCGTTAGGTTCAACACATTCATTATTCTCGCTTATCTTAAACCAATTATAGTTTCATCACGTACACATCCAGAAAACTACCCTTTGGTCTCCTACACAATCCGTTCAACACATTCATTATTCTTGCTTATCTCTTCCGTTGTACCCCAAGGCCGTGTCCGCATAGTTTGTGGTGTTAGGTCATTCTTACTCATCTCATTAATCAGTTACAAAAGAAGAGACAATAACCAACATGGTTACGTATGCTCATTAAAAGTTAGGTCAACAATCGAACTAATCTGATTTCAAGGAGGACACGGGCCGCAGAGTTCTGGATGATCTGCAGCCTGTGGAGGGAGGAATTGGGAAGGCCGATAAGCAGGGCCAATCGACTCCCACCTTGAACCAATGTGAACCCACAAGAACAACAACAACAACAACAGTTACATTTATATAGCGCCTTTCACGTCGAGAGGACATCCCAAGGCGCTGTACAGTCAGGTAGGACAAGAGCAGGGTGGGAAGGATCAGGGCAGGATAAAGAATAGTAGGAAAAGTAACTGTATATTAGTGGGCGAAACGCGGCAGCCAAATTGCGCACAGCAGTGTCCCACAATCAGTCATGGAAGTGGGACTAGGGGCAAAAGGGGGTAAAGAAACAAAAGGGGAGGGGTCTAGGCAGGGGGTAGAAAGGCAGGAAAGTCGACTGTATACTTGTGGGCGAAACCAGTCTATCCGGTTTGATCCCGCTTCCTTCTCCCCTCACATCCAGTCCCTGATCAGGACAGCCTTCTCCCACCTCCGCCGCATTGCCGGAGTACTCTGAGACTCCGTCTGGCGTGGAGGGCGCTATACAAATCAAAGTTGTTGTTTTTATTATTGCCCCCCCACCAGCTGTACCCTACCCCAAATGGAGCAAATACCCTCCTACATGCGTTTGGGAGGGGGAGAGAGAGGGAGAGAGAGAGAACCTCAGAAAAATAATATCTGAATTGTGAATGCTGTGATATTGAGAGATCACGAGATATTGCCGTGATATTGAGAGATCTAAATGCTTGCGAAAGGGTTCACTCAGACTTTAGGTGTAACTGTCAATCTGGCGGAGGGCATTCTGACGGCTCCAGCCTCCAGCAATCTGACAGCCACCTCACAGTTACCCAAAGCCGTCACCGAGTTGAAGCACTCGAGAAAAGTGTGCTGCTCAAATTTCTGTACCCAACGATAGGGAGGTGAAGCGGTTACGTAAAGGAGGGAAGAGTTCACTTCGCAAAACTAAACGCAAGGGCTCCTGTGAGAGAGAGAGAGAAAGGTTGGCGGGGGAAAGAGCGAGAGAGAGAAAAAGAGGGGGGAAAAAAAGAGTAGAGAGAGAGAGATCCTTAGGAAAAAGCCCAAAAAAGGTAGGTAAGCTCAGAAAATGGAAGAGAAGTAAAAAAAAACATGCCAAAAATCATACAAAACAGGTCATTTTTCTCTTCATTTCACTCAACATAATGTTGGCAAAAACAAAAGCAATTATTTCGAAATCAACCCAGAGAGGGGAGAGAGTATTTTTTTTTAATTATAAACATATATATACACACATACTCATACTCACTCACTTACAAGTGAGGTCAGCCCTGAACAGGAACGTTCAATGATGAACAAAAGTTCTTGTTCAAAGGATGATAACAATCGTTGCAATAATAAGAGCGCCTGAATCGTATCTTCGAGACGTCTCAAAGCGCTTCGCATAATATTCCGTAAAGTGAATGGACTGTGGTTTGGTAGCGAAACGTGGAGGCCGATGATTACAACCACAGCAGCGTCCCGCAAGCAGTCATGGATTCAAGTGACCCGCGCTAATTTATTATTCAAAAGATTCAAAGCAAAAGATCCAACCCCCCCCGACTTCATTCTCAAAACGTTTTTGCCCACCAGAGGAGGAAGGGAGGAAGGGAGGGAGGGAGGGAGGGAGGGAGGGAGGGAGGGAGGGAGGGAGGGAGGGAGGGAGGGAGGGAGGGAGGGAGGGAGGGAGGGAGGGAGGGAGGGAGGGAGGGAGGGAGGGAGGGAGGGAGGGAGGGAGGGAGGGAGGGAGGCAGGCAGGCTGGGGTGGACCGTCTACCGCCTGTAACGGTAGCGCTTAAAGTGGAACCACAGCTGGAATATCCCGTTGGCGAACTGGCACCTGAAGCCATGGCGGTGGGAATACTCCCACTCGCGGTTCACGATCTTAAAGGCAATGTCCTCGTACGGGGGGCCCGCGTGGAAGCGCAGGATGGCAAAGTCCTTGTTGTCCGAGCAGGGCTCCAGGAAGTACTGTGGGGTGGACCTTTTGTCAATCAGGTCGGGGTAGAATATGTTGAACTTGTAGCCCTGGACGATCTTGGGCGGAGGGTTGTCGAAGTCGTAGTGGGTCTGGTTGTACTTGTTCCACTCGAAGCCCGTGTGCACCCGGTTGAAGAAACGGGGCTTGCGGGGACGGTATTTGTCGGCCCACAGGTAGACCTTCCCCGTCAGGGGCATCTCCACGCTGAACTGAGCCTCGTCGTTCCCCATCCCCTCTTTAGCTTTACGCACGAACATGTCTTCGGCACTCTCGCTCGCGTCTCCTGGGCGACAAAAAAAAACCAGCGCGGGGTGGTCAACGCACAAAAAACAAGTTCATTTCCACCTCTACCTCGTTGTCTAACAATCTGCCTTTGTGTCGCTCGTGATACTAAATGCCCCGGAAACACTGCCATTAAATCCTAATTAATTCCATGTTCTTCAACAGTAAATTCTCTGCACCCCCCACCCAACCCGTTTTTCCCTCAACTTCCCTTCGAGATCCTGAAAAGAGTCAGACAGGACTAAGATAAACGATAGAGAATTGGAGTAACTAGTACGTAAACAGTGCGGGGAATGAACTGAAAGTTGAATTGATGGGCAAGAGATTAAGGATCAGTTTGAATTTACTGAGTTACAGGAACCCGAAGAGATGAATAATATTCCTTGCATTTGATGTATAATGCTTTACATGTGCCCCGAGACAGCTCAAGGCACTTCACAGAATATACTGTCAAGTGAATTGACTGCATATTTGTGGGTGAAATGCGGCAGCCAATTGCGCATAGCAGCGTCCCCACAAACAGTCGTGGATTAAAATGCCCCGTGGATTTTTTCCAAGAGATTATTATCAGGCATGTGGAGTAAGGAAACTTGGCCAAGGTGTCGTCCTGCCTAGAATCGAACCCGGGTCTCTCGCTTTGCAAGGCGGAGTGGCCTAACCACCGAGCTACAGGACTCCCACTTAAGGAGTAATAAGCATGAGGAGCCGCTCTAAATATTCCCAGGTATTTGTTAGCGAAGGCGAACTGTAGACTGCTCACCTGTGACCTGTAGCTGCTGTCTGGCCATCAGCAGCTTTTGTAAGTCTTCGTCCGGGTCCACGATGTGGGAGTCGATTGGCAGCTCGTGAGGACCCAGTAACTTGGGACTGTATTTCCCGGCATCGAAGTCATCCAGGCTCTGCTGGATCAGGTCATCCTCGGTGAGCACTGCCTCCCCCTCGGCCTCGGCCTCTGGCTTCTCCTCCGCGGTCGGATTGGGCTCAGCCGCTCCTGCTGAAGAAGTGGCCGGCACTTCCTGGTCTCCGCTCGACCTGCACGGGGCGAATCAATCCAACAGGCGGAGCGGGAGTGATAGCAAATGTAACAACGACGACCACAACAAAATTGACACTTGTACAGACAGAGACTTTCACGTTAGGAGGACGTCCCAAGGCGCTCAACAAGTCACTGTTTCAAATGGGATGGGTGGAGGGTGGAGGGAAATGGGGGTGGGATTTGGAGTGACTGATGGAACCGTCGAAGAGGAGGGTCTTGAGGCGGGACTTGGAAGGAGGCCAGGCGGACAGGTGCGTTGAAATACAGACGGGCGCATTGCGAGATGACATTTTCATCCCCCCAAAACCATTAAACATTTTCTGAATTAGCCGGAGTGGGTATGCGTCGAGGATGACCTACTCCTTTTCCCAGAAACTGGACAAAGCACAGGTTGAACCTGAGGCAACAAGCAACGCTACCCTCAACTCTGACTTGTCAGAATTACTTGGCTTACGGTTCTGCTGCCTTACCAAACAGTGCCTGCCTCCCACTCCCCCCACCCCCAACGCCAAAAAAATAGTGGAATCACATTTAACATACTTCTCAGTTTGAATCATTCTCAAAATTTAATCTCTAGCATTTGAACAGTGCCAATATTTTGTTAAGTTTTCTTTTTAAATTGCCTGAAAAAGTGTAGATAAATTGGCTTAGCCCTGACCCGGGGGTGCAGATGTGACCATGGGGTTTACAGAGGAGGGTTTAGCAATGCGGACACCATGCAAAAAGCTTGATGCACGACAATATGGTAAGGAAGTAAGGTCATTTGATGTAAAATGGGGTCCATTCTTTTAACAGATGGAACCACTTCGAAGCGTAAGCGGGTACATACTTGTTTGCAGGAATCTGGGGCTCTCGCTTCCCAATGGGAAACAGTGGCTCATTCTCCACTCCCTGTTTAGGTTTATAGAGATTCTCATACTGCCCCGTTTCACTGGGTCTGAGGGAACAATACATCGAGAAGTAGTACTTTATCGAGCGGTGAAACTTTGCTGAAAACCATTTCAGGAAAGCCACAATGAACCAAATTGGATCGTTCCAACCTTTACTCAATATTCTTGTGTGTCGAGACTGGCCAGAACCCATTTACTTCTGACCCTTTGTCAGGTAACTGGCTTTGTCGGGTAACTCGCTCATATAAAGGAAGTGCCTTGTACTTTGTCCTGTGATCTCTACTCTCAAAATGCACTCCAATTAAGTAGAGATTCGTTTGTAAAAAAAAATTGGATCATGTCCCTTTCCCACAAATCTTCCTGACAACAAGGTTGGTTCTGTGAACCCCTCAAACACAATACCAAATTATATTTGTACAGGGCTTTTCGCTGGACAGTCAGCCTGAGCTGGGGGTGTTGGGATCAGGGAGGGTAGCGGAATGCTATTTATGTTTAAATTACTCAAATTCACGGATTGCTTGATAGTAGCAAGTTTGAGATTACACAGTGATCAATCTCATCCAAGTTACGTATGAATAAAATCGGCAGCGAGAAACCCAACATATCCATTGTGGAACTGCTATCGGATCGCCTGTACAAAGTACTGCTTGTTACTCTGTGAAACTCCTGTCACAATCACACCAACATCACTTACCTGAGAGGTGAAGTGTCCAGCCCGGAATGGTCAGGTGAGAGAGAGGTGCTGAAATATGACACAGAAAGGGAATTTAATAACCAGTATTGCCTCAGTGACCGTGGATTGAGAAGGCGATTTGCTGTGACTCGTGGCGAGATGAGCATCGTGCACACAGACCTGAAGTAATAGTAATAATCTTTGCTTTTGATACGACGCCTTATCTTCAGGACGTCTCAAAGCGCATCACGGAATATACCGCAAAGTGAATTGGCTGTTACCCAAACGTGACACAAAATACTGACTTACACAAAGCCTTCCCAACCTCCCGTCCCCCGGGTTCTGTGCACAACGAGTTATTTAGACAAATTATCAGGACACAAATGTTGCTAAAATTAAGCAACACATCAGAGGACAGCAGGGCACAGCTAGCTCATCAATATCTCCTTTACCCTTATATTTTCCCACCATCCACAACAGACAGTATAACAGGGGCTCCCAAACTGGTAAAGCACAATGATTGGAAAGATGTCTCATGGCCAAATCATAGTTTGACTTGGAATATTGTAAAACTTGAACTATACGTTGATATTACCGTATATTTGGTTGCTTTTTGAATATACACCATATGTAATATATATATTATATATATATATATACACACACACAGTTGAGTGCCAATGTTCTGCATCCTGGGAATATTTTAAATATATACTTTCTGAACCATGCAATATGAAATTAGATCAATCCACATGTTAATATGACAGGAACACAGAGCTAAACATTCAGAGTAACTAACCACATTGCAAGAATTTGCTTAAACGTGCGCGAGGATACGTACTGGTTAGGTGACTTTGATTCCTTCTTAACAGCAATAGGAAACAAAGGTTCACTTTCCACTCCCTGTTCCTGCTTCAGTTTGTAGAGTTTCTGCCTCAACACGTCCTGGTGTCGTTCGCGGAGCCTGTTGAAAATGCCACAAAGCGACTTAAGCATCCAAATGAAATCTGCTTGGCAGCCAACGGTAACCATGCAGGGAGCTACCCAGATCAATAATCGTCACATTTAATACAACAACAAAACACTGCAGAGCGCTTCAAAGAGAAGTACTATCAAGGGCCCTACTATAACTATGCATTCACAGGCAAACATGGGAGCCGTTTTGCACACAGCAACGTTTCCCAAACAGCGAGAGTGAATGAATGACAAATCTATCTGCAGGACTGTTCGATACCACACACAACAGCCAGTTCCAGTCAGCAGGGACGACGACTTTGCCAAACGTTTGACATACTGTTCGTCCTGACCAGTCAGTCTTACCTGGCTCGAGCCATATAGGCTTTCAGCTGTTGTAACAAAGATTCCCAGTAGCCAATGTCCAGATTTGAGCCGCCAGTTTTGATCTTGGCCTCAATGTTCTGGAACAGCACCTGCAGCTGATTGTATGTTTTGCCTTTAAATACCGACTGTACATCAGTGCTCACTGAGGTGTTGATGCCCTCCCGTCTCTCTCCTAGCAAGAGAAAAAACACACACACACACACACACACAAAAAAAAAAGCGTTAGGCTCTGAAGAAGAAATGCTCATCTTTGCTTTTAATACAGCGAGAATAATCGGAGAATTGCCAAATGAAGAAAATCATTTGGCCCGTTTGATCTCATCCTTCCACAATACTGAACTTCCTATCATTCTGCTTCTTCACCGGATTCTGTGGTCTTCCTCAGACCACAAACTGTTGATAACACTCTAATTGGGACCCTCGGGGGAAACAAATACCTCTCAAAGAGTTAATGTTAAAAGGCTTTGTACTGTACTTGATCCATTTATCATGAGACAGAGAGAAGGGCACAGAATACGGTCAGTGGACATTAGAGTGATGCGCCAAACCACAGGCATGAATGTCAACTTTATCCACTACTAGATTGCGCCACAGATCTGCTTCCACTTGCACACATAATGATGTTCCATTGGAATAAGCTGTGGTCATGATACCGACACTCTTCACATTCCCTCTTGAACATGGAGTGTATCATAACCAGAACACTGTTATCGGCCAAAACAGTTTAACTCAAACAGATTATGTCTCCACCCCAATAAAACAAAACCATCTGAGCTGTACTTCGCACTGTTAACCAAAAGCCTTGTTAAATAAAATTTATGCCCTTAATTCTTTGGTGTTCCTACTATGGGAGCATTCTTATTACCTGGTCCTTTCCCTGAAGCCTCCAACTTTTTCAGGTTACTTATTTCATCCTCGGTAATGGTGGTCATATCTCTCCAGAAGTCAGAGTTCTTCCCCTGCTCCAGTTCCATGTAAACCTGAAAGGAAAGGGTACGGAGGTCACATTTCATGGCTCCATTTATTATCCCATTTCCATGTGATGTACTCCTTCGCCCGCAAATTGTAAAGTCAATTCACTTTACAGTAGATTCTGAGAAGCGCTTTGACATATCTCGAAAACATGATCATAATAATAATAATAATAATAATCCTTGCATTTGATTTAGTCTTGTCACATCTTCTAGATGTCTCAGAGCGCTTCACAGAATATACTGTAATGTGAACTCATTGAATATTTGAGGGCGAAACGTCAGTCAATTGCGCACAGCGGCGCCCCACAAACAGTCGTGGATTGAAATGACCAATTTTATTATTGTGGGTTTTTTGGAGGGATTATTATTAGGCGTGTGGAGTAAGGAAACTTGCCCAAGGTTTCGCCCTGACCTGCCTGGATTCGAACACAGATCTCACGCTTGTAAGATGAGTGCTCTAACCACCGAGCTATACGAGGCCCTATAATCAAATGCCAGGAGTATTATCATTATTGTTGTTGCCATGCTGCTATTTGCAAAATCAATTCATTGCTGAGTTGAGAGAGGGAAATGTTCTCTCTTGCTTTTTTTCTCTTTCTTTCCCTTTCTCTCTCTGGAGAAGAAAACCCAAAGAGGTCTGGGCGAGAGGCCCTCTCTGGTCCAACTTCATGCACAATTTCACGCTTGTTTGTTTATTATTCCCAGCGGGGGCAGGAGGGGACCAGGAGCTGGGCTCGTCTGCACGTCACAAGTGAACATTGTCCACATAAATCTGCCTCTCTCAGGAAGCCGGCTCCTCTCTGCTTTACAACCAACTGGAATAAAAGACTCCGGGCCTCGTTTTGTGTTAGCCACGAAAAAAACAGGATCCTCAAAAACCAAACCAACAAAGAATTATTGTTAGTAATAATATTATTATTATTATGAGACCGAATATGCCGAAAGCAGTTGAAATGGACCGTTACTTTATAAAGGAGCTAGAATTAAATTGCACAATTACACGTGCTGCAAAGATTTCTCCCATGAATATACAGCCAATTCACTTTACAGTATATTCTGTGAAGCGCTTTGAGATGACTAGAAGACGTGAAAAGCGCGATACCAAATGCAAGGATTATTTATTATTATTTATTAACTCCTGACTGGCCAATTTATTCTCTCCGAAGTCAATTTTTTAAAATAAGCGTGAAAGATGTCAGTGCAAAGAACATCTCCACCCAGTGTCAATATCATGTATTGCTAGAGCAACAAGCAAATCCTGTAAGGCTTTACAGAAAGGCTAAAGTTCTGGTCAGTGTTACACGTGTGGCATTTTTGTCAATGTCAGGCAATAATTTGGAACCTGCTCCCACACCCCAACCACCTAGCGATATCCATTTCAACCATCCGGTTGGTCTCCATTCCTGAGATTTAAGAACAAGTCAATAGTGTTCATGTAGCTCGGTGGTTAGAGCGCTCGCCTTACAAGAGTGAGACCTGTGTTTGATTCCAGGCAGGTCAGGACGAAACCGTGGGCAAGTTTCCTTACTCCACACGCCTAATAATAACCCCCCCCAAAAAACCACAATAATAAAATTGGTCATTTTCAATCCACGACTGTTTGTGGGGACACTGCTGCGCGCAATTGGCTGCTGCATTTCGCCCACAAATATACAGTCAATTCACTTTACAGTATATTTGAGACGTCGATAAGATGTGAAAAGCGCTATATAGTCAATTTTATGATGTTGGCCCATGCCATGGGAACGAGGTGGAATGGAAAAAATCAGGTCTCCTTGTTGGGTCTTCTGAGAACCGTAACCTGATTTCAGGCCCAACACATTCTGACTGTGGTTTCAACCAAAGGAATGCAGAGTCCTGCGTGTATTAAATGACGCTGCTCACTCGAATATCCTCGAGAAGATCTTCCAAGTCTGACGCAGTCAGCCCGTTCAGAAATGTGTAGGGTTCGTGCATTTCCACAGCCAGGTCATCATCTTCTGCACTGATGTACTTTGCGAGGAGGTCGATTGGTTTCGCTCGGCCTCCCAGGATCCGGATCTTTGATCTGAGGCAAAGGAACCGCAAACAGAGGCCCATACGATAAGTTGCCCTTCTTACATACAGCACGAGAGACACAGACACATACAACAACAGGTTACATTGGTCTAGAGCCTTTCACGTCAGGAGGGCGTCCCAGGGCAATCAGGGGTTTGCCCCGAGCTGGGGTTAGGATCAGGAGGGGTGGAGGGCAAGGGAGAGTGCAAACTTGAATAAATAGAGGATAATAATAATAATACAGGATAATAATAATAATTCTGGCATTTGATGCCTTATCATCTCTTCAAGACATAGCAAAGAATTTATTGTAAATTGAACTGATGGTATATTTTGTGGGCGAAACGCGGCGGCCAACTGCCGACAGCAGTGTCCCACAAAGGTTCTTGGATTGAGTGACTGAATTATTATTATTGTTAAAAAAAAAGACATAGAGAATGAGACATGCAAAGAGTAGTAAGACAGAGAGAGACAGAGAGGAGATCATTTCTAAACGATTGATCTACGCACCTCAGTTTCGCTTGCTGCAGATGGAAATAGTCCTCTTGTTCCGCCCAGGTCTTGAAGTGCTCGGCCTCCTTCTCCCTCTGCAACATCTCCAGCTCCTGCTCACGGAGGCCCTTCTCGCGCTCGCGCTCCAGACGTAGCTGCTTCACCTACAAGTGGAGTGGAAAGCGACCGTTCAAACGTCGCGGCCGCAAAACATACGTTCAATTCGCTTTACGAGGCATCAAATCCAGGTCATCCAGAATTCCGCCGCCCACATTCTCACCCGCACCAAACTCCGCTCCCCGATTACCCCAGTCACTGCCAGACTTCACTGGCTGCTTTTGTCACGGAGAGGCTTAAGTTCAAGATCCTCGCTCTCGTTTTCAAATCCTTCCACTCGTCTGCACCTCCCCTACCTCCCCGACCTCTCCTCTCTCTCATAACAGGGGGACCTTTCCCACCAGCTACCGAGCGAACGGAAGAAAACAAATGGTTCTCCTCACACAAGCAGAGCTAAAGGTTGCATGTGGAGGACTGTACTTCACAGTGAGGGAAGGAATTGCGACAAAAAGAAAAGAGACTAATCCATACCTTCTGCAGTTCCATGCGGTTTTCCTCTTGTATCCTCTTGTTTCTATCTTTCAGATCCTTTTCATCCAGATGGCCAATTCCTTTCTTTTCCAACGCCTGTGAGACAAGAACAAGAGGGTGAATTCCCCGCGATAAAAATGTTGCTCGCGTTAGGATAAATTTGTACGCGATAAGCCCCCCCCCACCACCCACCCGACCACATTTGAACAGTGAATGCCGTGAAGCGCTTCGAGACTTCTCTCATCGACACCAAAAGGGCGCTGTATCCAAAGCGAGGATTATTATTGTCAATACGACGAAGATTTATTGTCACTACGCGATGAACATTGAACTGCTTCACTACCGAAAGAAACAGGAGGCGGCGAGGAACAAACGCAGACCCTAATAGGCTGCCGCGTTTCGCACACCCTCTCCCCACCCCCCACCCCACCGCAAAATACAGTCAATTAACTTTACAGTACCGTACACTACTGTATATTCTGTGGAGCGCTACGAGGCGTCTCGAAGACGTGATGAGACACAAATATAGCGTCAATTTTCCTACTTTCTTTCAACCAACCGCAAAGCCAACCCCCCTCCATCTCCCCCCCACCTGCTCCTCCACGCCACCCCCCCCCCCCCCAACTGCTCTGGCCCCAAGCTTGGGACGTTGTGGCATTCCGTGAAGCGCTTTGAGACGTCCGTACGGCGTGGAACGTGGGGATTGTTATCGCGGTGACGACGCGAGCCGACCTTTTGCCAGATGAAGGTGCCGAGGAGATTGTTGTCCCCGAAGGGGTTGTCCGCGTTGGTGTAGCCCATGTACTCCTCGCTCCAGCCCATCTTCTGCCTCTTTTTCCTCTCCTTGGCCTCTTTCCTGGCCAGGCGGCGGGCTCGCTTCTCCTCGGGGGTCTCCATGGCCTTGGCCATCTCCCTCCGCTTCTGCTTGTCCTCCTTCTGCTTCAGCTTCTCCTTGAGGCTCAGCAGGCGGCTGACGCTGCTCGGGCTCTTGGAGCGCGAGGAGGAGGAGGAGGAGGAAGAGGAGCAGGAGGACGGGGAAGGAGAGGGGTCTCTGGAGCCCGGAGCTGGGGAGCGGGACTGGGGTCTGAGGCGAGCCCGGGGAGGGGGAGGGGGGGGGAGGGGGGGGAGGGGGAGGTGAGTGGGCCCGCATCCTCCTGGTGCTTTGAGGAGGAGGAGGAGGAGGGTGATGATGATGAAGAGGAGGAGGACTTCTCTCTATGCTGCTGGACCTGGAGCGGCTCCGGTGGTGATGGCGCCTATTCCTGGGTCTCTCGTGCCGCCGCCGTTCCCGCCTCTCCCTCGAGCCCGAGCGCCGCCTCTCCCTCTCCCTCTCCCGGGAGTCCGAGCGCCGCCTCTCCCTCTCCCGAGACTCTGAGCGCCGCCTCTCCCTCTCCCGGGAGTCCGAGCGCCGCCTCTCCCTCTCCCGGGACTCTGAGCGCCGTCTCTCACTCTCCCTCTCCCTCTCCCTCTCTTGGGACTCCGAGCGCCGCCTCTCCCGCCCCCGGGACGGTTTCCTCGGCTTCTCACTCATCCTTGTCCAGATCCCGACTGAGTGAGTGGGGGGGGGGAGGGGGGGGGGGAGGGACCTAATCCGCTACCGTCGCGTCTCCGATGACGATACCCCGTGCCTCGGTCAAAGCCTGAGTTTATATAAACATTTTTATTAAAAAACCGCAATTGCAAGGGCAAAGTAATTTTTTTTAAAACAGCATTTGTTTGGATAGCATTTTTGTAATGTAATAAAAATAATAATAAAGCAAAGTTTTAGCAATTGACGGTGGCATTGCTCAGGCAGTTTGCTGCAAGACCTGACTGTGGTGGGGAGTGTGTGTGTGGGTGTGTGGGTGGGGGTCCTTGCTTTGTCTGGTCGCTTTGAAGAGTTCAGACTGTGGGCAGGGAGAGGAGGTGAAGAGAGAAGAGAGAGAGAGAGAGAGAATAGAGGGAAAGAAAGAGAGGAGAGAATCTCCCAAGACTCGTCCCTCTCTTGACTAAAGACTGAATTGGACAGGTATTCAGGCTGTCAGTTGCTCAGGGGATTCAGGGCAGGGATTGGAGGAGCCGATTAGAATGATGACAATAACAATAATAATCCCTGCCTTTGGTGTAGAGCTCTTCACGTCTTCTCGCCGTCTCCTCGCGCTTCACGGAATAGACCGTACAGTGAACTGACTGTGTGTATATTTTCGTGGGCGAAAGGCGGCAGCGTTACCCCCCCCCCCCCCCTCCCCGCGCCCGCCGCAAACAGTCGTGGATTGAAATGACCAATTCCTTATGGTTTGCTTTATTGTCGAGGGACGATTACCGGGCCTGTGGAGTCAGGAAACGCGCCCCGAAGGTTTCGCCCTGACCTGCCTGGAATCGAAGCCAAGTCTCGCGCTCGTAAGTCGAGCGCTCTAGCCACTGGAGCTACGCCTCGGTGACCTTATAAAATGGTGGGAAGGGGGGGGGGGGGGGGGGCTGGGGGTCGAGCGCTATCTCAAACGCAAGGACGAGTATTGTTATCGTCGGACGTTTGTAATTTCCACCGGAGGCTGTTGGGTTTTCCCAACGACGTACCCAGCGTAAGGACCGAGATGGTCACAAGTGAAGCAGGGATTGATGGTATCGATGAGCGAGGAGGTTCTTGCCTCACCTACGGGGCAGCTTACAGCTGAACAAATTCAGGATTTAACGGAGGAACGGACAGCTGAGGCCGATGATTTGGGCGAGGAGCCTAACAACAACAACAAATTACACTTATAGAGCGCCTTTCACGTCGGGAGGACGTCCCAAGGCGCTAAGGTTCTCAGTTTGGACGTTTTGGAAGCTTTTCTTCCGAAAACGGACAAAGCGATTCATACTTGCAAAGACAGCGATCCTGAAATGGATCGCAGCGTCCGTGGCATCGAGCAAACTACCAGTCGCTACCGAGAATTCTGTGAGGAAAAGAAGAAAAAGTGTTGACAGTCTTCTATCGACAGTTTCTTGAAGTCGACATCGTCCAAAGAACTAGTACCAAGTATGTCCGCTGACCATACAGAACCTATTGCTTTCTCACCGGGTTCTCCCGATTCTCCAGCCTCCTACTCCTCGTCCCCCCTCCTCCTCCATCAACAATTAAAACGAAGACCTCCTCCCTACTCCTAACCTCATCTTATTACGGGAAGTACGGGAACTTTCGTTCCTGTATTGTGTTAAAAATTTACTAAATAAAATACCGTTCAGGGAAACAAAAGAAACATTTTCATCTTGTGTATTCTTTCATCTTTTCATCTTGTATTTAAAGTATTGCAGCCTTCAATAGCAGTTCTATCTTCTATCTTCACTGGTACACTGCAAACGTTGGCGCTAGGCACCGTTGGGGACTAAACAGATTTTGTTTACATATGGAAACACAGTAACAACCTCCCACCCGCTTAACGAAACTCTCGCTTTACGAAGAGTTTCGAAGTCCCTAACCCCTTCGTTAAGCGGGTTCTACCTGTACTATAATATGTTATATAAGGTCACACCCTACGCTCCACCCTCCCTGATCCCGACTCCAGCTAGGGTCCGAAACACTAACCGTCTTAGCACCTTGGGACGTCCTCCCGACGTGAAAGGTGATTTTGTTGTTGATGTGGAATTGTATGCGGAAATTAAAAGTATTCCATGGGTTCTGCTTCATCAAAAGAACTCCACATTCCAGGCACCCTGCATGCAAAATATTTTAAGAACCTCACTGTCAAGTATTTTTAAAAATATATATATATATTTTTGCCTTTCAAGTAGTAACAGGGATCAGTTCTCCATTTTATTTGGGAATATTGCTGATGTGTTTTTCTCACTAAAATTCCAGGGACATTTGATACATAATCCCTTAATATAAAGACACATATAAGCGCTGAAGACAAAGTTCATAATCAAAAGGCAAACTTTGTTCGTGTTTCAAGACAAACATTTATTGAATGAACCTTTTAACAATTTGTCCATTTTTGTCACAAAATGTCACACTGTATTTGATGGGGTTCTTTAATATGTAAGAATTAGTTTAGCAGCATTAGAGTATTTCACAGCAACGAGAGAAAATGTATTATATTTCATTCAGAGAGGTCGTTAAGAATTTGGCAAGAAATCATAAGGTCATGTTCAGATTTGTTTCTGAATTGTAATCGATAGAAATAATTCACATACAGTAATTTAACACTGACCATGTGTAACCGTTTGGATTGTGATTCAGATTCAATTCCAGAGGATCAAATACAAGATCCATATCTAACTCAGTGACCACAGTTTGGTTCTTCACAGCTGTCTACTTGTTTAAAGCTGTGATTGTCCAATTTATCAGCCTGGCACATTTGACGAACAGAGACTTGAGGTTTTTGGGGCAATTCAAAAAGTACATTGATGAAGAGTATTGTAGGCCCCCCCAAAAAATAACTTTAGCTTTTGCATGAGGTATTACTCAGTACAATCATCGCGCCTTGCAGACGCAAGTCAACGGTTTAACAACTAACTTAGTCAATATAGTCATATGGAATTGTGGACCATGCTGCGAAACATTAAAACGAAAGCCTACTTATAATTGTTTGTTGGAATGACACTTGTCGTTGACTGTTTTTGCCCTTTTGAGTTATTCGAGACACGATGCTAATTCACGATGATTTCTCTCACGTCACTCTTATTCAACGAATACGACACAGACTCACTCTCCCTAGAGTTTTGTTTCAGCCTTTAATAGCGCTATCGAAGGCGCGGTCCGTTACAAGCTCCACACTTTCTTTATGTACGCCTCTTTGAAGCTGTAGTCACTCACGTAGTATCCGACATCCGGATGGCTCTTCAGGCTGCAGGCTAAAGTGGTGGTCTTAAAGTATTCCAGAAACTGGTGGGTGATATTCCGAATGTTGATGATCGTATCTTCCAAGGCGGGCAGCACTTTGGTGACGTACTGCATCCAATCGGTCAGATTTATTTTCCACCACTCCTGGTCAGGGTCCGGCATGATTTCTCCGCTTGTCTCCAGCACGTCAACAGAGTTCCTGTACAGTTCCTCTGCCAACTCCACCACATCCTTGCAAAACATTTCCAAACAGACGAGCGACTCCGGGAATACGCAGAACAAGGACTGTTCTAAAGAGAAATCGGAAAGAAATATATATATTTTGGCGATCTGCTTTTTAACTGCTGCCGTAATTTGTTTGGGTAAAACGATTCACTTTTTTTTTAAAAAAAACAAATAAACAAAAACAGATAAGAGTTTGTGGAATTTATATTTTTGGTTAAAAAGGTTATCCGTGAAGGAAGATACTGTTTAAAGGAGCGTTGGGCAAATATTTGGACAGATTGAATCATTGGGAGAATAGCTTCAAACGCTAATTTATTGGCTGCAATGTCAGCACAGCATTCTACACCAAAGCCAAAATAATCTAAATATAGACCCAAACACACATTCCTTTCTGTGGATGGTGTTTTGTGAAACACACTAGCTTTGAAATAATGTACCGTTAATAAAGTACATAGTTCGAGTTCTGGGATTAATGAATTCTCTTGTTCATTTCCTAGATAAATGGATTCCAATTTGAGGGTGAAAATACCGATTTTAACTTCCGAATCCTTGGATAGAGAGGGTTCTTGTTTAATGAAGGGTAATTATTGTATCATAAGATCCCTGTCTCATCGAGTGTGACCAGCAATCCATAATTTGGAGAGAGAAAAACAACCTCTTAAATCTTTCGCCTAGAAAAATCTTCGATCGTTTTGGACAAGGCATTTACTGTCAGAATGGTGGAAGGAGAATTGGATGGGCCCGGCTTTTCTTTCACCCTTTTATGTTCTCATGTTTATATGTTCTCTTATCTGCCATTGCTACGAGGAAAGTAAAAAAAATATATGGAAGAACGCACCAGTGTTGGATTCTGAAATACAGCTCCCTACAGTTCGGCTCTCCTTGTTATGCATGTGTATCAGCTCCTGTGAATCAAGAACATTATCTCTTAAATCCTTGTTTGGTTAGCTTCTGGCTATATATTGCTTTGCAGAAAATAAATACAGAAATTCCCATGTAGGTTCATGTCAGGAATGTGCGGAGTTTTTTCCTGCATCCCATATAAACGAAAGCTAATGTCATTCAATCCACGACTGTGTGGACACTGCTGAGCGCAATTGGCTGCCCCGTTTTGCACAAACACAAATAGAAATCTATTCTGTATATTCTGTGAAGCGGTTTGAGATGTCTCAAGACGTGATCAGGCGCTATATCAAACGCAAGGATCGTTATTGTTAACAACATACATCAGCCACCCAAGATCTCTCTTACAATGCGCAGATAAGATAGAGGTTGGTCGGATTCCGCCCACAAATATACAGTCAATTCACTTGACAGTATATTCTGTGAAGCGCTTTGAGACGTCGATAAGACGTGAAAAGCGTTATATCAAATGCAAGGATTATTATTACGGTATTATTATAGAGGCCAGCGTTTAAACTCTGGTACAAAAATTGTGAAAATGTAAATAAAGCGTCATTTTGCGAGCGAGCGAGCGGTGGTGACTTACCTCCGTGGTGACTGCCGCGTGCCGTAAATTTCTCTTTTGCAAATATATAAACTCCGAGATAAACTTGACGTGTTGCCGATCGAGCGCATTCAGCTCAATCAGCGTCACCCCTTTCCTGTGCAAGGCGTCCACCTTCGCGCCCCAGCTCCTCTGAAGGCCAGTGATGCTGTTGGTTGCCTCGGCTGACTCGCTGCCATTCCACCTGCCAGTGGAAACAACAACAACTTGAATTTATACAGCGTTCTTCCGCGCCCAAGCGGCGTCTCAGAGCGCTTCGAGCAGGGAAGCCTCGCGTTCAATTTTCTGGGGGGGGAAAAAGAAAGTAATGATACAACAGTACAATAATTCCTGCATTTGATAGACTGTACATAAAATATATTACAATAAGATTGGTCATTTTAATCCACGACTGTTTGCGTGGCACTGTTGCGCGCAATGGGCTGCCTTGTTTCGCCCACATCTATACAACAACTTTCCAAGCCGGGCGGAGTCTCAGAGGGCTTCGCAATGGTGAACGGAGCCCGAGGCCGAGCCAGTGGGAGGTGGGGGGGAGGAAGGTGACCGTACGCACGGTCGAAGAGGGGGCGACCTGAAGATGGAAATGGAGATGCGGAGGGAGGGAGGGAGGGAGGGAGTTCCAAAATTTTCGGGGCGTAGCGGCTGAAAGCACGGCCACCAATGGTGGAGCGGAGGATTCGAGGGTCAATTCATAGTCTATTCACCTCACAGTGTATTCTGTGAAGCACTTTGACGTGTCCCGAAGACGTGATAAGGCGCAATATCAAATGCCGGGATCATTATTATTACTTACAGCTTTTCCATTTAGATATTGAAATGACAGATGTCCATGGTCAAAGAGGAAGGTCTTGAGAAGGGCCTTGAAGGAGACGGAGGGGGAGTATTCAAGAAACCAAAGGAATGCAGAACAAAATCCTAACTCTAAGCCAGACAATTGTTCCCATGTGTGGAGTAATAACGAGCTGTGGTGTTGCCTGATCTGAACCAGACCAGGACAAACTGAGACACACCTTAAGCTTAAGCAAAGAGCTTGCAGGTGTCTGAGAGGCAGGAAGACCTGAAGGATTTGTCCAAAGTATTTCTTTGAAACAAAAAGGTTTGCTTGCTCCAAAATATTCCTGAGCTAATAAAACAACAACTTCATTACACTCGATCCTTTCGAGACAAACGACCACCGTGAAATATAAAGCAGATCTAAAAAAAATCACATTAACCATCCATTATTGCTTTATAGGCAAATAATTATAACAATTATACAAACCGTATAATGTGTGGGAATATAAGAAATAAAACTGTGCGAGGGGAGGGGAGGGGAAGGAAGGAAAGGAGAACAACATGTGGATTGTATGTAGGCCATTGCCTGGGAGCGTTAACTCATGGCCTTAATGGATGAGGACAGCAACCATCTGTCATAAATACTGCAGTCACATAAAATTATGGCGAAGAGATACGGCAGGCAAGAAAATTGAACTACTCGTGTCAGGAGCAATTTACGTAAGGAAAGAACCCACAAATTCCTGCCTTATATGGTGCAAATTACTCAACCTTTCGAATGAATGAAAGTGTGGAATAGTTTGATGGTGAGTTCAAGTTAGAAAATATATATATATACTGTGTGTATTATACACACACACACGTGTATATATATATACATCGACAACATGTGATGGATCAGACTGGTATAGAGATGAAATCTACATGTTTTCCCAGTAACGCATTGTGTGTTATTGCTATGCCAGAATCTTATGCTTTTTTTTCCACACACAAAATGGAAGAATGCTATTTTCTAATATAGGTTATACATGATGGGGGAGAAAAATAAGCTAAGCGAGTTCCCTTCCACCACAACCCTCTGTTAACCTAGCAGTAAGTCGGAAGCAGTCAATTGGCGGATTGCTTTGGATGTAATAATCCCTAAAAAAAAATGGGTCACGCAATCCACAACTGTTTGCGGGTCACTACTGTGTCCCGCGTTTCGCCCACAAAAGTCCACGGTCGATCCACTTTACCCTATATCGTGGGAAGCCATCTGAGGTGTCTGAAAGGACACGATAAGGCGCTGGATCAAATTCAAGGAACATGAACTGAAAAGTCATTAGAGCCAATACCAGCTGCCAAACACGGCGTTGCTGGGGTAGCCAGTGACCTAGTTTCTAAACAGGAGAATTTCAATGTCGAAGCTTTGGGGGATTGAAGACTCGAAGAAAAGCAAGAGCCGCGATTTCCTCAGGAGTTGAGCAGGCGATTAGACAGACTACAGATTACAGACTACAGATCAATAATAATAATAATAATAATAATCCTTGCATTTGATATAGCGCTTTCCACATCTTATCAACGTCCCAAAGCGCTTCACAGACTATACTGTAAGGTGAATTGACTGTATATATTTGTGGGCGAATTGCGGCAGCCAATTGCGCACAGCAGCGTCCCCCACACACAGTCGTGGATTGAAATGACCAATTTTATTATTGCAGTTTTTTTGGGAGGGATTATTATTAGGCGCGTGGAGTAAGGAAACTTGCCCAAGGTTTCGCCCTGACCTGCCTGGATTCGAACGCAGGTCTCCCCCAGCTTCAAGTGCTCTAACCACTGAGCCACAGGAGGTCCACATTAATTCCCGAGCGCAGCAGCCAAATGAGGCTGCAAATGGTTTTACAATCAGAGGTCCTCGAATTCCTTGATGGGAAACTCTACATTTTCTTTAATTAAGTTCACGATGAAATTTTAATCGCCGCACATGAAGCCCAGCCAAGGAAAGCCTGAAAGAGTAGAAGAGGATCAGGCTAACGTTCGAGCAAAAGAGAGACAGAGAGAGAGAGAGAGAAAGAGGGAGAGGATTAAGAAATGATATCTGGCTTAGCATATTTCGGTTCCTTTCGTGGGTATCAAATCATGACAATAACGGAACAGGTCTTTGAACATTTAGCCGGTATTTAATCTTTCATTTAGGGAGGGTTTCATGTCAGCCTTTGTCAGACACTGAATGAGGGCTGGAGTCTCTGTTGGGGAACATTTAGGCAACTGGATTTTATTTCCATCGTTAATGATCTTGTCTTATTTTCTATTACCCGCAGCTGTTTTGCATTTAGAAGATTTCGCAGTGCGGGGAGTGGGGGGGGGGGAAGACCAGTATGTAGCCCATTTGGCCCACAATATATATATACAGTCGATTCACTTTACAGTACACTCTGCGAAGCGCTTTGAGACGTCTCGAAGCCATATCAAACGCACGGATTATTATATATAATCCTGATACACATATAGTGAATGCTGCAAAGTTCAGGTAGTTCCTTTGATTAAGCCATTGTGCCCGAATAAATATTTGGGCAATATTTGACAGGCTAGACACTCAGGCTGGTGTTAGATTCCCTCCAGACAAATTGACTGATCCTCTGAGTACAGAGTCGAAATTCGACCATGTGGAATTTATTTGATCGAACGAGTGATCCCAGTGTGTGTGTGGGTGGGTGAGGGGGTGGGTGTGTTAATAATATCAGCGATGCATTCACCCAGTGACCCCAGTTTGATTTGTTTGGTGGTGGGGGGGGAAGGGCGGAGGGGTGGACAAATTGTATGGTGCAGAAATCCATTTTGAATGATTTGGATTGTAGTATGTCTACAAAACGGACAGTGATTGCAAATCCTGTGAGGCTCTCTCTCAAAATCCTCTCGAAACGATAGGGGCTAAGGATTACTATTATCGTAGAATAAGTAGAGAACGGTTAAGGTCCAAAACGCTACATTGGGGACGAGAGAGAAAGAGAAAAAATAATTCCCCCCCCCCACCAAAACCCCCCCCCACATCGAACGCTGTAGATTGAGTGTCAAATTAACCATTTTGTAAATGTGCCACTGTCCAGTATTCACAAAATGCAGTTTCTTTGTGTTTTCCCACCCAAAACAAAGCAAGATGGCTGACGATCCTGGGTGAATGCGCACAGGTATATAAACGTGTGGAGAGGAGGAGGAAAGGGAAGCGGGGGTGGGGGCTGGTTGAATAGAAATCCAAAATGCAGAAGGAGAAAGTTTTCAATATTTTTTTATTACACATACACATTGCAATAATAAGAATAAACCTTGCATTTGATATAGCGCTTTTCACGTCTTCTAGACGTTTCAAAGCCCTTCACAGAATATACCGTAGAGTGAATTGACTGTATATTTGTGTGGGCGAAACGCGGCAGCCGATTGCGCGCAGCGGCGTCCCCCACAAACAGTCGTGGATTGAAGTGACCCATATGTTTTTTTTTCTTGAGGGATTATTGTCAGGCGAGTGGCGAAAGGCAACTTCGCCCCAGGTTTCGCTCTGATTCTGCCGGGAATCGAACCCGGGTCTCTCGCTTGCGTGACAAGTGTTCTAACCACTGAGCTGCAGGACTCCGTCATAGCGAAACACTATCCACCCCCACACACCGCGCACTTTCCACACACACACACACACACACACAAATAATCCACCCATCCATTGCATAAGACACGCAAAGCCGCAGACACCCATCACCATTTCACTCGGCAGCTCTCTCCACTGGCTCTGTGTTAGCATCATTCCTCGTTTCTTTATTGAGGCTGAATCTGCAATGGGTTAATTTTGTGTTCACACTCAGTCACACGATCGCCATAGTGTATGTAGATAAAGGACTAGTTCAAACACACGCGCGCACACACACACATACACAGACACAAATAAAAAAACACACACATACCTCACACAAACCACTCACCCACCCCCTCCCTCCACACAGAAACACACACACAATCCCCCCAAACCCCCCACACACACACAATCCCCCACCCCCCCCCCCCCCAACTCACCCACCCACACACACACACACAAAAACACACCCACAAATACTCCCCCCATACAAACAAAACACACACACACACACAAACACACACAAAACTCCCCCTCCTCCCCACACACACAAACACACCACACACACATAAACACTCCCCCTACCCATCCACCTCCCCACACACACACAAACACACCACGCACACACACACAAAAAACACATACACTCACAGTCACAAAAAAAAACACTCTCACTCACACAAAAAAACACACACACACACACATATACACAGACACAACACAGCCCCACCTTCGGTACAGGTTGACAATATCATTAAGAGCATCAGCCCATTTCCAGCGGTAGTAGAGGAGCAGGATGTTGGAGGGTCGGCTGATCCAGTGTTTGGAGGCGATGCCTATGGATTTGAGGAGGATGCCGGCGTCTCTCCTGGCTGCATTCAACAAGGTGTCGTGGCTTTGGATCAGATCCACCGACCACAGGGACCTGGGTGGCTGGTCAGAGAAGTCACAGTGGGGAATCATTCTGCCCATCAGTGATTGGAAGCCTTCCACAAGCCGCTGTCCATGGTACTTGACTCTATCTGCACCTAGCCATCATCTCTCTGTGTGTGTGTGTGTGTGTGTGTCTATCTATCTATCGCTCACTCTCTCTCTCTATCTCCACCACCACTTGACTGAGTTTCCTTGACGTCACAGTGATGGACATTTTAACACCCACACCCCCCACCCCAAAATAAAACACACAACACAAAATGATTTGGAAGTCATCCTGAGTAGGGCGAGACAGATATAGACGCCGGTAACGTAGCAACGCGCGGGAGGCGAAGGTGCTGCTTTTCACACCCGAGCAAGTCGTGAGAGCGACGCAGAGGGGGGGGCTGCGTCTCGCCCCCTTCCCCACACCCACCCCAACTCCCCCCCCCCTCCACCCACCCCCCCTCTCCCACGGAATATATATATGTATGTATACATACATATATACAGTATGTATATATACGGCCAGTTCACCTTCCGTACACAATAGGCGAGTTGCGGAGTTCCTGTAGCTCAGTGGTTAGAGCGCTCGCCTTACAAGAGTGAGACCTGCGTTCGAATCCAGGCAGGTCAGGGCGAAACCTTGGGCAAGTTTCCTTACTTCACACCCGCGCGCCTAATAATAATCCGTCCAAAAACAAACACAATAATAAAAATTGGTCATTTTCGACCCACGACTGTTTGTGGGGGACGCTGCCGTGCGCAATTGGCTGCCGTGTTTTGCCCGCAAATATATAGTCAATTTACCTGACAGTGTATTCTGTGAAGCGCTTTGAGACATTCGATAAAATGTGGAAAGCGCTATATCAAATGCAAGGATTATTATTATTATAAGTTTCCTTCCTCCACACACTCGCGCACCCCTCTAGCACGAAGTAGGGGACTACGGTTGTCAGACTATTGGCGGATCGCTTGGGGGTGGGGGAGGGTGGGTAATAATATCCCCCCCACCCCCCAAATAATAATAATAATTTGGTCACTCAATCTATGACTGTTTGCAGGAAAATGCTGCGCGCAATTGCTTGCCCGCGTTTTCGCCCACAAAGTACACAGTCATATCCACTTTACGATATATTGGGAGTCCTGTAGCTCAGTGGTTAGAGTACTTGCCTTGCAAGCAAGAGACCTGGGTTCAATTCCAGGCAGGGCGAAACCTTGGGCAAGTTTCCTTACTTCACACACCCAATAATAATCCCTCAAAAAAAAAATTGGTCAATTCAATCTACGACTGTTTGTAGGACACTGCTGTGTGCGATTGGCTGCCGCATTTCGCCCAAAAATATGCAGTCAATTAACTTTACAGTATATTCTGTGAAGCGCTTTGAGATGTCTAGTACATGTGAAAAGTGCTATATTAAATGCAAGTATTATTATTATTAGAAAGAGCTTCAAGACGTCTCAAGGTATAAACATGACACACAGACTAGTTGGATCAAATGTCCAGTCTCTATCCTGTACCATTCGTATAATTCTATGTAGTTCAAAATGTATTTAAGCTTTCTCTTAAATACTGATGTGCGCAGCCTTTGTGTGTTCTTGATTGAGTTGCTCGTTGCCCTTGAGCTATTTGTCTGGGACTCGAAGAGATTTTAGTTGACAACTTTACAGACCATTACAAGAGGTTCGAGATGACTGGGAAACACATACTTACGCTAAAACTGCTAACAACAATTTTAGGTGAGATTAGCCGGTGAGAGGAATTGTTAAAATTGGACAAAAATTAACACAAAGTGGACAAACGGGCACATTTCTATTTTAAATTCCAAGTGCCATGATCATTCGACTGCATCGTTCGACCGTATTTCAGCCTGAATTACAAAATAATTGAAAAAGCTCACAAAAATACACAGTCACTCCACGTGGCAATGTACGCCACGAAGCACTTTCAGACAGACATCCGAACAACATGATAAGACGCTTGTATCAAATGCAAGCATGCATTTTCACAACTTATCTTATATTCACGCTTTTCACGCCTTATCAACGTCTCAAAGTGCCTCACAGAATGTACTGTAAAGTGAATTGAATGTATATTTGTGGGGAAAATCAGGCAGATTGAAATGACCAATTTTATTATTGGATACTGTCAATATAATCAGTCATGCAGTTCCTCTCACCGCAAATCAAAGCAGGTATTGCAATTCTGCACGACCCGCACCACCCCATTATTAGAATTTTCTCCCGATAAGGAGTCAACAGATAAGGACTGTTTGGAAGTTTTAAGTTATTAAGGTAATCGTTTGGAGGTTGAGATTCAAGGCTTCGTCACTGTCAAATCTTATTGGCTTTTACTGTCAGCTCTTGGGTGGGAGGGAGGGAGGAGAGGGACCTCAGAAGGTGTCGGAAATAGATTTCAAAGAGAATATCATCCGGAGATGAAGGGATCGGTTAGTGTGCACAACCAAGTCCATTGTTCACACCATCAACTACAAAGGTGATTAAGGGTGACAAGACCTTCCTCTTCAACCATGGTTAACCTCCACATTTCCCCACCCCTTCCCCCCACCCCACCCCACCCACCCACGCACCCAGCTCGATGAAGTGCTCTATCATTGTCAAGCGCTCTGTTTTTGCTGTTGGTGGCAACGATGTTGATAATGATGATAAACAGGCATTGCATTTATCTGAACGAGATTAAGATTTCTTCTGTTGCCCTGTTCGTCGGTGGAGTTTCAGATCTGAAGGTAAGTAAGTAGGACGTTCTACCAATTAATGGCACTCCCTTCAGGATCCTATTACCAGCTGCACCAGGTATAGCTACCTGAAGGAGAAGTTAATATCTGAGGAGAGAGAGAGAGAGAGACAAAGACAAAGACCTGGCGACTGGGAGGACGAAGGTGTGTGTGTGTGCGTGAGTGTGTGCGTGAGTGTGGAGGGGGAGAGTGGAGGTAGGTAAAGCAAATGTACATTCTACAAAGGGATCTACTTGGAATTGTTCATCGGTGTGAATTTGTAAGCGATTATTAATTGCTTTCGCAAATCTCATTCCATCTCCCGCGGTGACCGTCTGAATAGCTGTGGAGGTTAACTCCTTGTGTGCCATGTACGACCGCACCTAGTTTCTCCCCACCCCTCTCTCTCCCCCCCCCACTCCCAAACAGACGACATGCAAAAAGCATTGGTGAGTTTCAACTCTGAAATGTTGTGCGGTAATAATGAGAGAAATGGGGGCAGTAAGAGAGTGTTTATTCTCTGGATATTTTCTGGATTATGAAAGTATTTCCGTATTGAATTTTTTTTTTAATGTTGCTTAATCGTGCCTTTTCTATTCTCAAAGGGCAGAAACGAGCAGCATCCTCCGAGGTATCGTTTAAACATTTGCAACAAAGGTTTTTCCAACTAAGCTTTCTTTGTGCAAAGCCTACGCTACATTCTAAATAACTGTTTTATGCACTCTTCCCAATTTTTCTCCCCAAATAGTCTATGTTTTAATGACTAATTTCATACATTTTACAGCAGCTTTTCTTTCTTTTTTTCAGTTTGTCCTATTTATTTGGCTTGTCTTGAATCTGAACTGATGTATCAATCATTCCCCAAACCTCCAGATTGGCCCAGATTTGATGCGATGACTGCAAATTTAAGTGAGATAAATAGATATACGGTATATATATATATATATGCTGCATATAGAGATAGGGTGGAGTTTTCAGCAAGTCTTTGCACTCAGTCACACCACAGTCAATACAGCACCACCCAGTGGTGTTTGTACAAACAAACGCAGGTAATGCTCGTCTTAAAACATCTCAAATTTTAGAATCATCCTTGCATTTGACACAGTAGCCTATCGCGTGACAAAAAAATAAAAAATTTTGCTCTGAGTTTTCTCCCAAGTGTGTATTCACAGGCGAACTCAGCGGTGAATTTGCACACAGCAACGTCCCGCAAACAGCCATGAAGTGACTGACCTTCTGTTTGAAGGACTGTTGATCAGGATACCCAGAGAACCTCTCCTCTTTTTCAAATAGTTCAAATGTATTTGTTGTTTTGAGTGCATCTGAACAGGCGGACAGCAGCTCAGTTGAACCTGGCATTTGATGCAACAATAAATAATAATCCGTGCATTTGATATAGCGCCTTTCACGGCTTCTAGACGTCACAAAGCCCTTCACAGAGTATACAGTAAAGTGAATTGACTGCATATTTGTGGACAAAACGCAGCAGCCAATTGCGCACAGCAGTGTCCCACAAACTGCTGTGGATTGAGTCACCAAATTATTATTATTATCTTTATTGAGGGATTATTATTAGGCATGTGAAGTAAGGAGACTTGGCCAAGGTTTCATCCTGACCTGCCAAGAATCGAACCCAGGTCTCTCGCATGTGAGGCGAGTGCTTTAACCACTGAGTGCCTTCTCACGTCCTTATGACATCTCAAAGCGCTTCACAGAATACACAGTGCGCGTTGGTGGGCGAAACGCGGCAGCCAATTGCATACAGACAGCAGCGTCCCACAGACAGTAGTGAAAGGCACCTGTAAGCAAAACAGTGTTAGCCCAGCATTGTTTGGAGCTTTAACAAAGAATATCAGCTCTAAGTCCTGCCATGGGCTTTGACCCACAACCGTCTACCACAGAGTTGCTAGTAATTGAGCTAGGCTTCTATTACACGTTGGGTAAAATAATCTTGGAGTAAGATTCAGTGGGATTTCATTTTGTAATTTAACTTCCTGCACAAGTGCCTGATGAATTATGTGGGTTCTGATTTATATCCTCGAGAGTGCTGACCTGATAATTCACAGGCTACGCAAGTGAATGCTGGCTGGTTAGCTTATGAGTGAAAATAAATCTCATCGGTGCTTCCTCATCACATATTCTGTGCCTGCCACTCATTGGGATTGTATGCTTGCCCCGATGGCTCAGTTAATAAATTCACAGTTTATAAATTTTCAACCTGGTGAAAATGAACCCGACGAAGCTAGAAAATCGTGGTTTGTCTCCCCACCAAAAAAATTTCCTCGTTGCCTCTTTATGGGACGTTGTTGCATATAAATTGTCTGCCGTGTCTGCCTACGAATGGTTAATGGTAATCACTGTAAAGTACTTTTGAGACATTTCAGCGTTATAAGCACTACATCAAGCGCCAGGATTATCGCTGTTGTTAGTTTCGCTTTGGGATCAGAAAATGGTGCTACCTGCTGCTCGTGAAAGCGCACTGAGCAAACCTTTGGGCTGAGTGGAAACGACAACAGCCATTTTGCTTCACAAGAGATGAGAAAGGCGGGGGTGGTAGACCTGTTAGTGCCTTGCGCGGGAGAGGATATGGGCTGCTGAGTTTTGGATGATCTTCAGCTTGTGTAAGAAAGAGACGGGCGGTTGGGGTGGGAATTGGAGTAGTCAACTGTGCGGTGATGAAAGCGCAGGGGGTGAACATCTTGGCAGCACAGAGGGAGATGTAGCGGAGGAGCCATGGGGTGAGGGAAGGCAGAGCGAAGTGGGCGAGAACCCGGATGTCGGGTTTGGAAGGAGAGTCGGGGGTGGGGTGGGGATGGGGGGGGGCGGGGGTGGGTAAGTGGGTAGGTGGGGGGGGATCAAGTAAGACATTGAAGACACACAGCGAGCGGGATTGACTCTCATTTGAAATGCTGCTAATTTCTAGTCAGGGAATTTCTGGTGAGACATTGATAATCACACACTCTCTCCTCATGTCTGAGAGCATAGCAATTGGCTCAGTTCTGATTGGCAGGGTGGAAGATGCAGCCTGCCATGTTTGTGTGGAGAAGATGAAGAGAGGGAGAGAGAGAGAGGAGGTTCTGGTTCTGACTTTGTGATTGGATCTGTAGCCTGTGACAGGAGAGGAAGGAGGGAGAAAGAGAGCGAGAGGGGAGGTAGGAACAGGTCTATAATTGTAGTCTGAACATTTTGAAGCTCTCAGCTCATGCTGTGTGCTACAGTTACTGTGTTCTCCCACTTCCAAAGGCCAATGGATCGCCAGTAAAGCCTTGCGAAGCAGACTTTCTGATCAGTGAGTAACTGTATTGCGTGCCTGAAATCGCTATCTCTTTCTCCCTCTCACCTAATACTGTACAGTATGTGCATGTGTTAAATCTGTGTCAACCTGAGTCAATGATTTCAAACCATCTGCAGTCGCAGTTTTGTGAGCAAAGCAGTGGGTCTAGTCAATTAATCACATCCATTCAGTCAGATCTGTGCCACACAATAAAGCAGTGAGGGTAGGTTACAATGCATTTGAAGTGTTGCACTGCGCTGTTAGCCAAGTTACTTGGTTTAAAGAGCTTTAAACCGGTTTCAGTGTCTGGAGTAAGGGGCTTGTTGTAGATTCCCCCACAGAATCTCAGTGTAATGCAAAACTCCCAATGAATGAAAGACAGACAGAGACAGACAGACAGACACAAGTTACTTGCAGCTGTCGTGAATTTCTGTTCTCATATTCATTGTGAAAAAAAAGGGTTGAGGTTTCCTTGCAATGAAAGTTTTGTTACTACAATGAATGTCTATTTTATATATAAATATAATATATATATATACAGTACATAGATTTGAAAAAATATTTTCTTGCAGAATGTCTCATTTAATTTGAGAACTAATTACTGGACAAGCAGCTCAGATTGTTGCTAATGCTAGTTGCATTAACCGGTTGCTTTTCAGTTGATTAGTTAGTTTGATCTCTAACCCCCCCCCCCCCACCACTCCCCTCCCACATATTGGCTTATTTTAATGGTAACTGCAGCAGGAATTGATCAATAGCAAGGAAAATCACTTTCTCTGAAATCATTTAATCTTATTTCTAAAGAGTTTCGCCCACATACATACAGTCAATTCACTTTACAGTGTGCTCTGTGAAGCGCTTTGAGATGTCTGGAAGAGGCGCAAAGCTCTATATCAAATGCAAGGATTATTACTATTAATATTATTTTTAAAGTAAACCACCTGAAATGAACCTGGAAGTAGTCTATGTATTTTATAAGGTTCAGTGTTTTTGCTTAGCCCAGTTAACAAGCATTCAACGACAATAAAAAAACTTTGCACATAATTGAGTCCAGTGAAATGCATTTGGAGGTGGGGGGGGGGGCAAGGTACCTGTACTCTCTCGACTGTGCTGTGACATTCAGCCCCTGATGATTGCCTGATTCTGGTTATTATGGTTGAAGCAGGGGAGTGGAGGTCAATGGAGAAACGGTTTGGACCAGATTTTAGTTTTGCTGTTGACTGAATCATTGACCTTGTTTCTAGGACACAAGATGAACTCGCTCACTGGGTGCAAACACATTGCTTGCAAGATACATATTTTGACTTCTCAGCCACCTTTCATTACAAAAATACTACTAGTAATAATCATCATAATAATCCTGATATTTATAGTGACTTACCACGTCATTGAGACGTCCCAAAGCGCTTCACAGAATATTGATTCATTTTAAACAACACTAGGGTCCTGTGGTGTCTCAATACAGACTAACAAGGCTGATAACTCACTGGGAAGGGGGGAGGGGAGCGTTATATTGTGTAAGATACTGTCCTTCAAGAGGAATTGTTAAGGGTCCCATCTGGCTTTTTGGGTGGATGTGAAAGACCCCATAACACAATTTGAGTAGAGAGTTTCTCCCGGTATCCCAGTTTCTCCCAGTTACCTCCTGACATGAAAGGTACAATATAAATCAAAATTTATTGTTGTTGGTGTAGTATCAATGCCAATAATTGGGTGCCAATTAATAATGAATTGGTTATTCATCGAATGGCTTGGTCCTTTCAAAATGACAAATGTCATGTCAACCTACAAAATGATTTGCTACACTTTCGACACTACACTTTCCAGTGTATAGGAAGACCTCAGCGTCACAAGATGGCTGTTGGATAGAGGAGGCCTCGGGGTAGGTTTCCCTCAGGGCAAAACCACTTCCCAATGTATTCCCAACTGATTCCCCCATCAAAAAAAACCAGCGAAACGCAATGCCACAACTTGCACTGAGGTAACGGCGCTGTTTGGGAGCAGGATACCGTTCACTGTGTTTTTTTTTTAATGTCTTCTCAGAGATTAGCTGCTGACAATGTCCACTCAGAAGCAAGCGGCCAAGAGTCATAAACCGCAGGAATCTGACAGCGTTAAGGAGTCAGTCACCGACATCATTGATCAACTGCACGACATCGACCCCAGCCGGTTGTCCTTCTCTCCCTTTCTGGACTTGGACACTCAGATTTCTCTGGCTCCCATCTCCGACAGCCCCGAGTCATCTGTGGAGGAACTTCACTCGCTCCCCGATGAAAACTTAGGGCCCGTGGCTGAGCAATCAGTTCCAAGCGCCAACACCTACCAGCACCAGACAATGCCTCAGGATTCCACCTCCAAACACAAGTCTCCTCTGGCCGCCGAGAGCCTCAACCTGACCCAAGTGAATCTCAAGGGGAATCACACGCTCCCGAGCGTGGAAGGCAAGAAAAAGAAAATGGCCGACCAGCATCTCATCATCACCACGGAAACCTCCTTCTCGACCGATACGAAAGTAGTCATTTCGGAACCGTCGGTGAATAAAGCGAGGGCCTCCCCAGGGCAGGCCTCGGTTATAGAGGAGCCAGTGGAGAACTTAGAGACACAGGAGCAGCCAGATAAATTGGCCAGGCAGGCTTCGGAAGACCAACCCTTACTAGGCCCGTCGTCCGATAGTGAGACCATTGACCTGATTCCCAATGACTCTGAGCCATGCGAGGCGCTAGATTCCTGCTCCAAGCAGGGGAACGAGGCTGAGAATGAACGCAACAAGTCCTGTTGCTGCTGTTGCCAGTGCTGCACTCGGGCACACCTTAAAGCCATCTTATCCATCTTCTTCGCTTTGATACTTTCACCATGGATCCTCTACGGTCTCTACCTGTTCGTACCCTTCGAGCCACCGCCTTGTCCAGACCTAACCAGCCGGATAACATTCACGCTGAGATGCAACGTCATTGCAATCATCCCAATTTTACTGGGTAAAGTATGACTTACTTACACGTCCCATTTTTGCATTCTCAGTCCATCTCATACTTGCTTAGTGGTTAGAGCACTCGTCTTACAAGCGAGAGATCTGGGTTCAATTCCAGGCAGGGTGAAAGCATGGGCAAGTTTCCTTACTCCACACACCTAATAATAATTCCTCACAAAACAATAATAAATTGGTTATTTCAATCCACGACTGTCTTTGGGACACCACATTTATCCATACTTTGCTGTGATGAAATTGGCAGTTTACAGGTACCTAGAAGTAAACAATGATTATCTGTGTGTTTATTCTATAAATCTAATGTATCTATCAATTGGTTGTTGCATTTTGCCCATAAAACAGTCCCTACTTTACAATATAACGCATGAAGTGCCTTGAGCCCCTGTTGATGACGTGATAAGGCGCTATATCAAATGCAAGGATTATTGTTATTATTATTGACATGCATTTTCAGTACCCTCTACAAGATTATTTGTGAGGTGCTAGGAAATTCTCACCAGATTTTGGAGCAAGCTTAAGTCTCCAATGGCTATTGCCTTTATAAAGAGTTATTAAGAATGTGTTAAAGGAGAGGAAACAAAAAAAGCAAGTTGACCTTTCAGCTTTAGCAACAGAGGAGATGTAATGTAACAGCAGATCCGAGGTGGAATGTAACATTTGCTTAGGTGGTGAAAATCAGGAGCCCATTTATTATTCCGCAAACTCCCAATCTGCCATGTCAGATGGTGCAGTGATTTTCTGTGTGTAGACTGGGATTGCTTTTAATGTGATCGGTTGACTTCATTAACATTGGTGGAAGACAGTACAGTGATGGAAGACACACAATGAGTTCAGAATCAGACGAGATTCCCGGTTGAAAACACAGTCCACTTGAGGAAGGAAGTTAAAAAAATAAAAATCCAAAGTATGACATTACCAATCCATATTAATCTCCAGTTATTCTCCACCCTAGATGCTTGAGCTCTCACCTGTTGGCAGGCTAAGCAGCCAGCTGCCCCCAACCCCAACTCCGCTTACAATAATAAAGTCAGTGTATAATGCCACCACAGTACAACATAAGAATGAGCTTAACAACTATTTATGACAGACCCAGAAGCTTTATCCCTACTTTAACTTCTCATCCAGCCTCAGAATAAGTCAATTCCTGCCTAAATCCAACTGTGATTGCCATCAGTAGCGCAGAAAATACAGGTCACTGCTGAATCAACCCTCCTGCGCACACACCAGCTGTTGTTCCCTGACCAGCATCAGTCAACCTAATGCATCGACTTGGCTTCTATGGTCTCTGAACTCAATAAATATCGTCAACTGAGCCTCGGAGAATATTAATAATAATCCTTGCGTTTGGTACAGCGCCTTCTCACGTCTGACTCTGAGACGTCTCAAAGCGCTTCACAGAATACACAGGAGTGAATTGACTGGGTTATTCTGTGGTGGAAACACAGCAGGCAATTGCACACAGCAGTGTCCCAAAAACAGTCACGGATTGAGTGACCAAATTACTGTTGTATAATTCCTCCAAAAATAACACATTGAGACTCTCTTTAAACCATCAGTGGTAGTAAGATTGAATGAAGCATCTTGCGTTACTAAGTGATTTTCATTCGCTCAGTCCACTTTAAAGTTTCCGTTTCTGTTTGCCGATGACGGTGCAGAATCTCACCGAAGTGTCTCGTCCCCTCTCATGCCCTGTTCCAAGTAATTGTTCCATCCGAGTTGTAGCCACGAAGGAATTTGAAATATTTCACAGCTGTTCCTCCTGCTTGTGCCACATAAACAAGATGCGAAGCATAAATCACCCACCTTGGTGGTCTGACGGAAGGGTGGCAGGTGAGCAGACAGGCAGCTAAAGAGCCAATTAATTTAGCAGCGAAGAGATTGCTGCCTTTTTAATCAGTCAAGGGTAAAAAAAAATGAGGCCTGTATAATAAGACAATAGTTCTCTGTGAGCTCTTTTGTGTTTTCGGTTTTTAATGAGTATATCTGCAGGAAATGTCGGTAAATGTATTTTTCTTAACCGCATTGAATAAACATTTCAATGCAAGCGGCGGGAAGGCAGCGGTTTAGAGTACATGGGAGTAAATGATGTGTGGCATTGAGTGCAGTCAATTAGCCCCGAAGGGGACACAGATATCCCGAGAGGTTGTGGAGTAACTAAACACACTGGCAAGAGGCTGACTGTCTGGCGAGATCAGTAACTTTTATCTTCCTGAAGATCACTGTGTGGTTTAAACTGATTAACAAGCTAATGGAAACCAATGTCCCAATCAGAGAGATTGTACACTATCTGTATCCTTCAGCCTTTTATTTTTACCAGCGATTGACTGAAATTAAAAATCCTAAAATCAGTTGGGAGAAACAAAAATGGAGCATTTGATTATGGTGACTTCACATCAGGATGCCTCAAAGTGCTTCCCAGCATTTACTACACAAGCATTTACTATCAAGTGTAGTGACTGGGTTATTTTGGGACACTAGTGTGCAAATTGGCTGCCACATTTCCCCACAAATATACAATCAATTCTCTTTACAGTATACTCTACGAAGTGCTTTGAGACGTCTTGGGCACTCCACAAACTAGAGTTCTACAAACTAGAGCTCTATAAATTGTAGTGGCTCCCGACGTGAAAGGCACTCTATAAATGTAATTGTGTTGTTGTTGTCTAGAAGACGAGACCTAGAACACGAGATAAGGCGCTAGATGAAATGCAGGGATTATTATTATTATTTAGTAAAATGGGCTACATTTGCATGTCACGCAGTGACATGAAAGTAACAATCTGCCCGCCATAGATATTTGCTCCAGGTGTAATTAGAATAATACTACTTAAATTGCTGTAGTGCCTTATCACATCATTGAGATGCCTCAATGTGCTTCACAAAATATACTGGGGGATGGTGAGCAAAGTGTAGTATGGGTCTGAAAGGAAAATTAACCTCGAGAATATTTAACAGTAATTCAAACGGAGAACATTTGATTGCTACTCTATTTGGTTAAGAATAAGCAGGTTATGAGATGGGAGTCATTTTTTTTCTTTTAACAAATGTATGATTTTTCAGTAGAATTGGACAGATTAACTGCAGTGTTTTTACGTTCTCTACAATCCAAAAATGTTCTACAATAATCCTTGCATTTAATATAATAATCCTTGTATTTGATAAAGAACTTTATCGTCGTCATCGAGGCATCTCAAACTGCTGTGCAGAATATGTTATAATAAAGTGAAATGACTGGGTGTTTTCAAGATAAAACATAATTTATCACAGTATAAATTGGAGTGTCTGTGTATTTGTTTTAATCCAATCTGGTTTGCTCTAGGTGTGATGATAGGCTCTCTGTCCCGCCTGTGCTCTCCCACCATCGGTCCACTGGACACGAACGTTCGTGCTGTTCTTATACATCAGAGATACGTCGGAAATTCCATCGAACAGTTTACCATTTATTGCCTCAACATGCTGGTGATGGCAACCTATCTACGCCAGGACCAGTTAAAGATCATTCCTATATTAGCTGGGCTCTTTGCCATGGCCAGGTAATGAGCTCGCAGTATTAATACGCACTCTGGAACTAAAGAGGCGTAAGACGCCCAGATTATACACAAATTTGTCTCTAGTTTATCTAGTCTCTAGTTTCGAATGGTTTAATCTGCGAGAAGTTAATCAGTTTAAGAAGAATGTGTGACTGTGTTTAAGCGTTGTATAATAATAATCCTTGCATTTGATATAGGGCCAAATCACAACTGCTTGTGGGACGCTGCTGTGCGCAATTGGCTCCCGCATTTCGCCCACAAATATAGTCAATTCACTTTACAGTATATTCTTATATACAGTATATATAGTACCACCTTTCCCTCCCTCTCCCCCCTTGCCCTCTTTTCCCCCTTTCTCTCCTGGCCCTATTTCTGCAACTGGTTGCGGGACACTGCTGTGCGCAATTTGGCTGCTGCGTTTCGCCCACAAGTATACAGTCGGCTTTCCTGCTCTTCTTCCCCCTGTCCCGACCCCTCCCCTTGATATATTTTCCTCCCCCATTTCCCTTAATCCCACTTCCATGACTGTTTGTGGGACACTGCTATGCGCAATTTGGTTGCCACGTTTCGCCCACAAATAGTCAATTTTCCTACTCTCATTAATGCTGCCCTGACCCCTCCCCCATTGCTTTTGTCCCTATCTAACTATACAGCCCCTTGGGACGTCCATTCAACGTGAAAGACGCTATATAAATGTAAATTTGGATTGATTGATTCTGTGAAACGCTATGAGACGTTGATATCAAATGCAAGGATTATTATCAACAATAACATTATATTTATAGAGAGTCTTCCACATCAGAAGGACATCCCAAGGCACTGCACGATTAGAGGTCGGGACTTTTATCAAATCGTTGAAATGTCTCAAAGCGTTTGACGGAACAATGCGTCCCTTAGAGCTGCGGCGAAATGAACCCTTAGCATTTGTATAAAAAACTCGTTAAAATGGGAATCTGGAACAAATGCATCGCAGGATCGACAAACAGATCAAATGCCAATTGTGATATTATTTCCAGGCATAAAAAAAAATCATGGGAGAGTTAAGAGAATGATTTGTGGTGGTCCCGTTTCTTAGCAACGTCTAGTATCATTCAAACTGGATCCGAGACGCTTGTGAATGCAGAAATAAACACGATTTAAATTCCTGAATTATGGAACAGGAATTTAATGCACCGACATCTGAGGCTTTGTCACACGTTTGATGTCTGGTTCACAGCTTTTTGCTCGACAGAAATCGAGGCAGAGCAGCCATCTCACCAACTGGCTGCGAATCCCAATGGAAACGCAACTCAGTTTAATAATGGGTGGTGTTGGCATTGAGAAGCAGTGTCAGGGCGTGCCTGGACTGTGTCTTCATAATCCTGAGCTCCTTGGGACATCCCCCCGATGTAAAAGGCACTGTACCAATGTAATTTTGTGGTTGTTATTCCTTAAAAGCACAAATGTTTTCCCCCCCACACTCCACCCTCGCCAGTTTTAAGAGTCATTCTCTCATGTAAAGCCCACCCACAAAGTACGCAGCTGCTCTACTTTATGTAGATGCTGTGAAGGACGTTGAGATGTCTCAATGACATGAAACTGCTTGATCAAATGTTAGAAAAATGCAACACAAACACGCATTACCTGGTGTCCTATAGCTCAGTGGTCTCTCGCCTTTACAAGCGAGAGACCTGGGTTCAATTCCAGCTTGAGTGAAACCCTAGGCAAGTTTCCTTACTCCACAGGCCGAATAATAATCCATCCCCCCAAAAAGTGGTAACTTCAATCCATGACTGTTTGTGGGACAACTGCTATGTGCCGCATTTCGCCCACAAATATACAGTCAATTCACTATACAGTATATTTTGTGAAACACTTTGAGACATCTAGAAGTGAAAAGCATTAAATCAAATGCAAGGATTATTATTATTACTATTTACCTTGCTAGGACACTTAATACAATTTCTCTCCGTCTCTGCAGGTTGCTATACTGGATTGCAGCCTGTCTAAGCAGTGCCTTTCGGGGATTCGGATTTGGGTTAACATTTTTCCCCACCCTGGCAATGGTGGCCTACAATCTGTACTATATGTACCAGCTGGGACTCGATCACAATTTCGGGCCACTCGAAAACGAAGTCACGCAATCCCCGGGTTCGATCAGGAGCTGGTGGAATTTCGGAGGGTGATGGGACCTCCGAGGCAGGGGCCGAGACTCCATACTGTGTTGAGGTATTCTCCACTGAAGACGCTAGGAAACGGCCATTCATATCATCTACCTTTTATATTGCCCTTGGTCACCCTCCTGCCCTAACCCGCCCTCCACCACTCCTCCTGATCCCAATCACCAGCTCAGGTGCGGATCTGTGCGTCCAGCGCCCTGAGACTTCCACCTGACTTGAAAGGCGCTATCCAAATGTAATCTGTTGTTGTTTAATTGCAGTAGAGATAAGCTCCCACTCTTGGCTAAGACGCACTGATTTTTTTTGAGTGCAACTTGAGGAGTTAGTCTTGAGTAGAACTGGTGTAACTCAATCAGAGACTTATCAATGTGTACATCATTCTGATCTTCAGTTTTTTATCAAATGCATTTCATTCAAGCCTGCAGAATTCGAATACCTACCCAACCTCGTTTCGTTCTACGGACGCCAAGTCACTGCCCATTTGCAAGCAGTTTATCAGTAAATGGGCAGAGGCTTAATTACACGGTTGTTAGTCTCTTCTGTCTCGAAACGGAGTTCAGCTATTAAGTTATATTTATGCCCATAAATCTGTGCATTTTAGATCATGTTTCAGCCCTGAGGTGAGGGTTACTCCACCTGAACTGGAGGTAAAATTATACACCCGATTATTCAAAATTTGGTTGAAAATGAACGATGGCTGACTGCATCGGCATTTTTAAATTCACCAGTTTAATGATCGCGCTGCGGCTCCGACCGTGTGATAAAGTACGTCGACTCCGTCTCGCTGCTTCCGGTCCCCTCGTCCGTTTGCTCACCCAGCGCCCGGAGTTGCATTCTCTCCAGGCTGTCCACCAGGGACGTGGTGACCACGACTGTCTGCTGGTCGCTCAGGCGGTACATCAACCAGGACAGCGACGTGAAGCCGCAGATCACAGCCACGGGGGCTCCGATCAGGATGGCCACCATCACCGCAATCTTGTGGTGCTGCCTGGAGGAGTTGACCGGATCGCTTATCCCCGATTGTCTGGGGTACACGGGAAGCGAGCAAGAGCGTCGCGTTTCATCATAATTAGAAAACGGAGGGCAGGCGATGCAGTTATTTACAGAGTTGCCGCTGCAAGAGTAACAGGACGGGTGGCAAGGGACACAGATATTCACGGGGAGGCCTCGGTTGAGGCTGTTCACGGTCTTAGCTAAAGTCCTGGTGACATTATAATAGCGCGGAGGGCAGTAAGTCACGCACAGGTGTCCGAAGATGAAGAAGGAGCCTTTGCATTCTAGGGGGAAAAATGAGAACCAGAAAAATCATTTTGGGTAGAAAAAAAATTGTAATTTAAAAGCAGCATAATTTCTTATGTTCTTATGATATTGCATAGTACTTTATAGGATTAATTCATTACTAGATAAGTTAGATTGGATGTATATGAAAATAATATTAACTAGTTAAGTCACCGGATAATCAGGCACTGCTCTCAGTCCTCCAGTCCAGGTAGGTGCAGATTCCGGTGATTAATACATTTGTGCTGTATAAATGACATTACTTGTTGCAACGGAGATGACACAAAATGTGTCCCTCTCATGTGGTACACACAGGAGGCCAGAGAATTGCGGAGGCTGATAGTTTGTACCTTCAGTGTCAGTCACTCCTTCTGCCTCATGTAATATACAATTAGTAGTCAGTGAGCTGCGCTTCTAGGTCTGGATGTATGTTAATAAACATAGCAAGCAGGTGCCATCCCATAGTTACAGGTGATCACAGAAGGAAAGGTTTGCATTCTGATTAAGAAAAGCATTATGTCAGTGTTGCTCTAAAGCGACTGTGTGCAGCCAGGGCAACTATAGAATGGACATCTCATAAACATTGCTAAGACTGTTGTAAATAATTTATATTTTGCTGATAGTTATTCTACAATTAATCATTAGTAGTAATTAAGGTACAGAATCTATTTACTCACAAGCCATTTCATTGATGGTTGCTTAACAGATGATGCATTTCATCTCTGCCACTTCTAAAATTTGCTTAGACATCATTTGGGGATTACCCCCAACAATATAGAAACATCATTTAGCAGGAACTCTACATTGCTCATATTGGACTTGGATCCTAACTCTGACCACTTGTATGTATAAACAATAGTCTGGCAATGACTAATTGTATGTAACAGCTACCCAAGTGCAATAATTAGATGACTTGACTTGTGCGACAAGGAACCAATTTCAATTGTCTTGTCTACCCGGTTTGAAACCTCAATATTCGCTACCTGGAGTCAAAAATAACTCTTGCCAGTAACCCCAATTCCACTTTGAAAGTACAGTGGGAGGGAACCTTACAGAAGGATTCATTATAATACCAGCACCTCGGGACGTCCTCCCAACGTGAAAGGCACTGTACAAATGTCATTTTGTTGTTGTTGTAGTAATGTGGCTTTGCTTACATTGCGAATCCCAACATCCACTTACCAGAAAACCCAAAGAGCAAGCACAAAGCAGCTGGCACAGGTCAAAACATCGACCGATTTTTCATTAATTAAAAAATGGCCAACCTCTAGACGATCAGCTTGTTGCTCTCCACCCCCCCCCCCCCCCCCCCGCATCAATGGTGACCAGCCAGTTGTGGTTCACACTACCCAGATTTCACTCCTACAAAAATGAAGCCGCACTTCACAGTGAACAGTATTGAACAGTTTGGGATATTCTAGATCTCAAACTACCTGATTTAAACTTGGCAGGATGGCATGTTGTGTCAAAACTCTAGACACAGAGTGTTTGTTGTGTCATACACGCCCACAGGAGTCTCCATTTGCAATTCTAAGTAGCGAATATTGAGATTTAGGCTACAGTCACATTGTATACCACCGTGCTTGTAATTATGCAATTGGTAACATTAGCTCTGCTTTGTGCTGGACAGTCCATCATTAACGCTGGAGTTTTTCCTAGATAGCTGAGCATTTTAGATGCCTTTTCAATGTTATTCATGACATTTTATTGTGTACGATACGAGTTTTACCCATTACTGTTTTTCAAAATTTAAGATTTTCTCAGAATTATGATGTTTGGTTTTGCTGTTCATTTGTAGAAAAATATAAAAGGCCTTCTTTTGCTGTATATGTTTCTAACTGTATACTTAAGGGCAGAAGAGACATTATTTCTCAATCCCAGAACAAGTGTGAAAATGACGTCTCCAGTAATCTTTTCAGAAATGCATCTTAAGTTGGAACTCTTCTTCCAACTATTCATTTTCCTTTCTTGAATAAAGATTAGAAGGGTAGATGTTAAAAGTTAAACTAGTAGGAAGCAGGGAATTTCTTGATTTCAGCCATATCCCAAGCACAAAAAAAAACATGCATTTTCTGCTTTACAGTCAAATAAACCTTGGAATAATTTCCGTTTATAGACCCCAGCAAAAGACTGACCACAGACCCACAAGTACAGTAAACCCAATACAGCAGAATGCCGGTTATCCGAACACCAATTATCCACATCTGTTTGTGCACATCAGGCTTCCAATTGGAAGTGGACACAAGGCTGAGGTACTGGCATCAAAAAAAGACCTGTGCACAAATGTAAAGTTGTGATGCTATTAGGCCAAGGTTTATCCTCCCAGAGGGTAACTTTTACCAATTACAATTTTGTTATGGGAGGGAGAAGGGTGAGAGGAAACAGAGTCACAGAGAGAGAGCCTTGGGAATGCGGGGGGTGGAGGGGTGGGGGTGGCAGAGAGGGCCAGTGGCTACTATAATGGCCGTAGTAACACCTGGTTTGGTTTAACACTTTTAACCGATCTATATATTGTGTGATGGCCAATTGTCTACAAAGTTTACCTATCCGCAAATGGGAGCCGCCTCCCAGCAAATAATCAGCACCTTACTGACAAGGTTCACAGACAAACGATTAGAAACATTTGAGGGGCATTTCACCTGAACTGCTTGATGCGTTACCATCTGCGCCACTTACCTCGTAGCTATAAAACTATAATTTCCTCATCACAGGACTACTCTCTCAGTTGTGACATTATCTGAGCTCCTGTATTGTGTTACAGCCTTGTCAAGCAATCCTGGCCAACTGTTAGTCTAGATGTAATAGAGAAAGTGCTGATAATGTGAGAGTAGTGAACCAGCCAGAGAATACTAGCACACTGAGGAGTTAAGAGGTGACAAAACAAACCTCAAAAAGTTTGTGGTGAAATCATACATCATTAGGTGGACATTATACAAATTCTCAGACTTTGATGGGGTCGTTTTGAGTAACAGACATGCACGAGAATGTAGTAATTCCTTACTTACCTTCACAGATCCCATTCTCGTTCCATTTCTTACAGTCACTGATCACCGCATCAGTTATACGTCTTGCCATCATGTTTTCATCAGTGCCGTAGAACTGCAGTACAAAGTAGGTCAGATCCCCTGCAGGGGAGAGATTGCACATCAGCTGCTGAGAACCCACGTCTATTACACCTCGAGCAAGCTCTCTGAATACCATTATCCACTCTGTTACATTTATAAATTCATATATAGGTGTGAAAAGCATTAAGTTTGCTTTAGATTAAGGATGTACTGAGACCACCAACTGCTGCTCAGAAGACTTCTGCCACAAGTAATAATAATCCTTGCGTTTGATAAAGCACCTCATCATGTCTTCAAGACAATCCCAAAGCGGTTCAGAGAATACACTGTAAAGTGAATTCCCTGTATATTTTGTGAGTGAAATAGACTTAGAAACATTGAGGCGCGGGGGAAGGTGGGGGGGAAAATGATCAGGAACAGCCTCAGGAACTTTATTGATTTGGCACAAATTCAAATTTCCTGCCAAGTGATATTTTTGTTGTATTTAGGAAGGTTATAAATAAATACTATTAGTGATGGCTGGTTACGCAGCCAACCTTGAACTATCAAGAACAGGTATTATTTCTTTGAATAACTGTCAAAAATGTATGGAATGTATGGAATGCTGACTATTTTAGGCTATTTTAAATTACCATTATTTGTATAGTATTAAAAAACAACTTCCATTCCCAACATCTAAATATCAGTGCATAACTAATAATTCACCCCCCCACCTCACCCCTCTTGCTGGATGGAAAGATAAAGCAGCAAAATAATAATTCATGTGCTCAGTGTGTTCAGAGTTAGTAATGACCTTCACTCCCTCCCCCAAAATGATTTAAAAAACACACCAGTGTTTGTCAAATCCCCTTTATTCTCAATTTCCAGGATCCACAAGCCTCTGGGGTCTTCATCCCAGGAGTGTGTTGTCATGAAGGTCCAGTCTCTGTACCCTTGGGTTGAGGTGTCATAAGGTCTAAAGAAAAACACACAAAACAATAGGTGGCCTTATTTAGTCCCAGGAAATCTCGTCCCTACTTAATAATAATACTTGCATTTAATGCAGCACCTTATCACATTTTCTAAACGCCTCAATGTATATATGATAGGCAAAACTTAAAAAACAAAATCTATATGCGCTAGATACTTCATATTTACAACCATTTCATCGACCCAACACAATACGACCATTATAACAATAAAATTACATTTGTATAGCGCCTTTCACATCGGGAGGATGTCCCAATTCGCTAGACAGTCAATGTTTATTACAATAGTTTTGGACTCGGTGCAGAAACGCTATTATGACTATCGTATCATATACATCTTTACTCCAAAGTAACCAGCGCAAGGCAGTTACTTTGTACGTGTACAACTAGCAGTCTCTACATTTCTCTCTTGTAAATGGATACAACATGCTTTTATATTGCGCCTCACACGCAGGGCAGCAGAGCTCTAAAACCATTTCATACCTTACATCAACCAATTTGGAGCGAGTTCCTCCGGGGCTGATGAGGAATATCACCAGATCTCCCCTGCGACTGTATGACAGTGAAATTTGAGCCTGTACATGCTCAAGCGACCGGATGTAATTTTTAGTTCCCAAACAAGCGTTGACCACGTTCTTCCTGATAGTAAGCTTTCCAGAGATAACTCTGGAACAACAGCAGCCAATATTAACATTGGATAAACATCGAAATCATTGAGAATAAAAGTGATTATACTTCATACTTAAGCAACATTTCTAGGACTGAAGTAATTAGAAATAATAATCCTTGCCAAGGAACGTCTCAAGGCGCTTCACAGATATTTTCTGTCGAGTGGTAGTGACTGAGGAAAACCACAGCAGCCAATTTGATTTGCAAATGGCAAGATCCCACAACAGTCATGAAGTGAATGACCAGTTTATCTGGAGGACTGTTGGCCAGGACACCAGAGGATCCTGAACCTCAGACAGTTGAAATTGTATACACTGTACAACAATAAGTCCATTTTGCATAGATGCGCTTACTGTGGGGATTTAATAACCTCGATGGAACATTTCCTCTGTGGACGCACCGTCAACCATTTTGTGGCTAAATCCACTAGACGTCCAGCATCCAGTAGTCCATACCCATAATGGTGGCTCACTGAAAATAATAAATCATAACACAAGTTACGACATTTTCACTACCCAGAGTTAAGAGGATCTCAGGGGAAACTAAACCACAGATAAGATTTCTCCCGTTTTCATTTTGCTGTCAACTCAGCAAGTTGTCATTTTGCTGTCAAGACAAAGTCTAAATTCAATCCTTTTAATACTCTGCAATGGACAGAACCTTCTCATTGTGGTAAGAGAGCTCACTATCCTGTTTTGTTTAATTAGGATTGGATCTGGGTAGCTCTTACTCATGTCACAAAACATGGACCAATAACATACAAAGAACAGGAAATTATTCAGTGACAATATGGTGACTTGGAAGTAGCTTTTTTAAAAAAAAAAGAACACAGGAATTCAGCTAATAGGTGGTGGATATGTACACCCTGTACTGTCGATCCACGCTTAAAATGGTATATCAGGCGGCACTACAATGACATTCCTTTGTGTTAGAGATTTAACGTCTATAGTCATATTCCCAGTTCAGCAACGGATGTGGGGACTCTTAACAGTTCATCACTAGGCTGGCTGTTGCTCCTCACCTTTGCGTCCCACTCCATTTTTGGCCCAGTCACCTGCCTTCAGATTCAGTGGCTTAGATGCTCTCACAACGATATGTTGCATATCACGCCAGGTTAGTGTAGGGCTATAGAAACACAAAAGAATTCCCAGATGTCAACATGACTGCAAGGGTCGATTTATTGCGATGTTTTTCCAAAAGCTGAAATAATTAAAACTACTTTAAAGACACCAAACTGCGGTTATTAATATACTGTAAATACCCGCGTATAAGGCACACTTTTTTTCACGTCGGAAGATCTCGAAAGATGGGGGTGCGTCCTATACGCGGGTACAAGAAATTTTGAGCCTAGGAAATACAGTAAACAGGAGTGGCGGCCGGTGCGCTGTCAGCCGGGGTTTGGTCAGTGTCCGGCGGGGGTTGGGGGGAACGGGTGACAGGGCTTCGGCCTTGGCTGCCCGGGCAGCAGCAGCAGCGGACTTCAGTGCTGTGCCTGCTGCCTGCCTTCTGCCGAAACCAGTCTCCCTCCCTCCCTCCCTCCCTGCCTCTCTCTCTCTCTCTCCCTCCTTCTCTCCCTGCCTGCCTGCTTCCCTCCCTCCCTGCCTGCCTGCCTCTCTCTCTCCCTCCCTGGCTGCCTGCCTGCCTCTCTCTCTCCCTCCCTGCCTTCCTCTCTCTCTCCCTCCCTCCCTCCCCCTCCCTCCCCCCCTCCCTGCCTGCCTCCCTTCCTGCCTGCTCCCTCTCTCCCTCCCTACCTGTCTCTCCTGCCTCCCTCCCTTCTGCCGGCAATATCATCGAAAATGCTTCTGTTTTTTTTCACCAAGAAAAGGTCAAAAGTGGGGGGTGCGCCTTATACGCGAGTGCGCCTTATACGCGGGTATTAACGGTATGTTGTGGATGCAAACTGTGTGCAACAAATTACACATGAAAAATGCGATGTGAATGAGTAACAATTGGAACCATTGTAGCAATTCAAAGTAATGTTAACGTAGACTAACTGCACAGAAAACAGAGCAAGATATTGGCCTCGATATTGTGACTGCTTGCACTGCAGAAATCGTTTCACTGCACTTAATAACATTTACTTAGCTTCCAATGCAAGAGCTATTATCCCAGCCGCAAGCGGAGCTGAAGCAGATGTTCCAGTGTGGCTCTCCGTGCATCGTAAGCGGAGGTCTGTAGTCACCTAAAGAGAGCGACATCATTCAATTCAAACGGTTTCCAACAAATGAACCAATATGTGTTTCACCAATAAGTTGCTCACTGAAATAATCGTGAGCTTGCAACACACCACGAGATCAGTTTAGTGGCAATTCCGTTTCTGCTTACACACACAGACATACACCACCTTCCACGTGCTTCGTGGAGCTTGTCCAAAAACTGAAACTGCTCATTTCATACTAGATTTAATCACGTTAAGTATATGCCTGAAATAGAGTAGCAATGTTCTTACAATCTGTCTTTCCACTCTGGTCCCACTACTGTAAGTGGAGGTCAGGGTTGAAGAGCAGGCCTCGCTGTACCACGGGACATTTCCCAGTTCGGTTGTGCTCCCCACAGACAGCGTGTAGATACTGTTGGTATAACCATCACAGTTACAGTTATCATACTGGAAGCCTCCATTACCAGATGCCCAGACGAAGATAGAACCAAGGCCACCTCGACCCTAAGAAACAACAAGTTGAAACAATTTACTAGCGAATTAATCCACCGGTCCCATCGATGCCCATTCTGCCTAAAGACCAACTTCCATTTCCTTCTTTAAAATTGTATTTTATTGGTAACTACCTTACTATTAATTCACATCATTTTAATTGGGGATTGTGTAACAATCCTTGCATTTGATGCAGCACCTTATTAATTCTTCGAGATGTCTCAAAGTGCTTCAACGAAATATACTGTAAGGTGAATCGACTGTATATTTTGTGGGAGAAATGTAAGTAGACTGGAATAGGATTTCACATTTTGCCTTACTGATGTGAAAAGAAAGCTATGGTTATTAACCGTCTTAGCTTACATTTGTAATACCCCTGAGGAATGCCTGAGTTGCTAGCAGTCCTGGTCCTTCTACAGTCTTCCCATTATCTTCAGGGCCCCAGCTGGCGCTATAGATATGAATGTGCTGGGGGTTGAGACTGAGAGAACGAGCCTCCACTACGTCAGTGATCTCACCATCAAGCATTCTAACTCCTGCAGACAGAAAACAAAGTGGGATTTCCCGGAACGGCAGCTTTCCTCCCTTCGCGACCTGCAGAATCCTCAAGGTGCAGCCTCAGTCTCCTCCCAAAAAGCAGAGGGGCTTCCTCAGGCATTTTTAGGATGGCTTTTAACATCGGCAAACTCTGAAATCCGGGAGGTGAGCGGCCCTAATCGTGCCGGATTATCGAGATTTTACTGTGTTACGTGAGCGAATCTAGAAGATGCTGCAAATGACACAAGTAGTTCAATTGCACAATCCTTATCTTTTTGATACAGTAGAAGTGGATATCTTACCACCTATCTTGGCATTGAACGCTACACCAACTCCACATAGGTTGTTGGCCACAGCAGCCACTTCTCCTGCACAACGAGTTCCATGTCTGTTAAACAGAATGAATAGGATGATGTCTAAGATCACAGATGCTCAGTTTAACACTTGTATTACAATGGCTAAATTATTATTAACTAATATAGGCAGTCCCAGTTGCTTAACGAATCGAGTCCATGTTGAATGATTGTCATTCAACATGATTGAACTCTGTATCCTTTTGCATTTATTGTAATTTCAATTGAAAATCATAAATGTCAAAAGCAATACATTTGAATCTAATGAACTCACCGATTTTCATCATTGAAGTTATATCTTGGCTGTGGGTCAGGATCATTGTCATTTATATCAAAGCTTGCACTGGGGTCCTGCGAACAAAATGAAAACCTAATAAGCAAAAGAAATAGAGATGGATGGTACTGAGGTACGCTTGTGCAATCGCAAGTGTTCAACTCGTTTTCAGTGTGATGCAAATAGCTTCAGCCTTTTCAGAAAGATTAGTTAAGGCTGGTCAGAAATTCAGTGGCACTGAACCTTTTTATCAGTAGATAGCTCAGTAAAGTAACAATTAGTCAAATATTTCCACTCAATTTGCTAGCTATAAGATCCTACATAAAATACCTTCAGATATTGACGTGCAGTACAAGATTCTGTTCAAATTCAGTGAATAACACGTTGCATACTAATTATTAACACAATGTTCTAAATAGAATTTCAAACATTGTGCTAAAATGCTGCTGACTTTTCTAGGTCATCAAACCAATGAACACGTATTATCTTTTCCCCATGACTGGCTAAATCTTGTAAAAATTAGTCGTCACCATGGAAATGCTAACAGTAAGAACCACACAGAAGAAAATGTGTGGTCACTGTATTCTTCCATCACTCTATTTATGGAATCAGCACCTTGGCATGTCTGCCTGGTGTGAAAGGCGTCATATAAATATGTAGCGTTTTATTGTATTGAATTTCTCTCTCAGTAACGGTTACTTACATAATTTGCAGCCAAATCCGGATGGTTTTTCTCTATCCCATCGTCCAATATAGAAACCACAATCCCCTTGCCTGTGTAACCCCGTTTCCAGGCAGACAGCACATTCAGGTCATTGGGAATTTCATTGTTCTGAATAACAAAGAAGCACTTACTGTAATACAAATGACTGCAAAACAATGGGGAATAAATATCTAAACCAAATCTGATTTTACCATACATAATAACTTCGGCAAGCAGAGAATGTGGTGCATTTTGTTTTTACAATTGAAGAGGATATTCTACACCAATTATTCTACGACTGATTTGTTTAAACATCACAGGAATTAAAAGTTGTCACTGATTTCAAACTGCAAGCTATGTCGCTATATAAATTTGTCCATATGATCTAACAACCTGTCTCGTCATCAATGACTAGAGATTATCAGCACACATACCATCAGAGACAACAGTGAAACCACCAATGATTTAAAGGTAGACTCCAAATATAAATCCTATGCTTACCAAGTACCACTGTTTAGCATATAAAGGATCTGAAGGAATGACAAACGCACGCTTCTGCCGTCTTTTTACTGCTTGTTGCTCCAGCCACCGAACCTGAAGTAGCAGAAAGTAACATCAACAAGTTGCATTTATATACCACTATATGAGTAGAGTAGCGCCCCAGTGCTTTTGAACATACATTATAGTGGTTCAAGCCCCACTTTAGGTCTTCAAACTCAAAAGTCTTGGCCCGACACTCCAGGGCAGTGTTAGAGATGCCATTCTTCTGTACTCAATTGGTTAGGTTTGATTTATCTACACAGTGGTTCCCAACCTCGGGTCCTGACCCAAATCAGGTTCGCGGGGGTCCTCTCGTCAGTAGGGTCACGAGGGTCATCAGAATTTTTTTAACCGAATGTTTTATGTTTTTTATGCTTTTTCAACACTAAAAAAAACTTTTAACTCTTTAAAAAAAAGCGACACTGCCGACCAATTTGTATAAAGAGCGTATTTATGAGTTTCACTGTATTTATGAGTTGTATTTATGAGTCCACAAAACATATGGAGATAATGTTTTGGCTGAGCTGAGCTTCAGTAGCGATATCGCCCCCTAGTGAAGGCTAATTTGAAGGCTAAGTTGGTTAAAGGCTAATTCGGGTCCCAGCAAAAAAATGTTTGGGAACCACTGATCTACACTACCAGTTCATTTACCTTGGGCTCCCTTCCAAGAAGCTTAGTACGCATTGGGTGTGGGTTAAGAGATCGCTTGACCACACTTTTGTGTTTAAAGTAGTAGTATTCTCCATCTTCAAATACCTGTGAAACAAAAGGAAACTCTGACTTGGTTTTTAAAATACAACCTGGGGCAAGACGAGTTAATTTGGTACATGAAGCTCATGCAGCATAACGACCTAATCAAAAGCCACAATAATTTCAGCAGCCAATAAAACACTGGCAGGGGAAGGAAGGAAAGGAGGAAGGAAGAATGTGGCACACGAAGGGCAGGAAACCAAGTTGAAAAGTGGAGATGAAATGAATATTCTGGAGGTTTCGCTGATCTGTTTCCCGGCTCTCCCCACCCGCCAGGGACGAAAACATACAGTCGAACTTCAAGATACTAATCCAAAACCGGGCGCTTCCAATAAAAGTCAGACACTGAACTAGTTATTAATGGTGATGCTCCAAAGAACCCCATCAAGCCATTCAGTCTTAAGGGTATAAACTCCGCAACTGGGTGTAAAGCGAGTAAGTGTGCGCCCAATGCCTGGGCTGCGAAAATGGCTGCAAACACTGCCAACCATAGGGAAACCTGTCCACAGTCTCCACAGTTGGAATGACAACGTAAATGGACGGGCGAGGCAGAGGAGAGTGTGTCACACTGGAGATCAGAAAACAGCTGTTAAACCAACTGAGCTGCTCTTCTCGGACAGTACAGCCTTCACCCGCGCCACTCCATCTCCCTCCAGGACACCTGTAGGGCGGTGGCCGCGCCTTCCATTCTCGCACTTTGTGGAGCCCCTACCCGGCCCAAGTGGGTGAAGCCGTGTTTCTGAGCGATCCTCCGGGCCGCCTCGGCTCCCCCGGCCAGGCGCACGGCCCATGTGTTGGTGTAGACCGCGCCGCCGCCATTAACCAGGCCCAGGAGCAGCAGCAGCAGCCGCCACCTCATCGCGGCCCGTCGTGTCTGGTCCAGTCCTCAGCCGCGCCCGAGCAGCCACCGCATCTTATCCACCAGCTCAGACCAAAGCCGCGAACTTCCTTCCTGACGCTCACAAGGCGAGTCGCTCAGCCCCCCCCCCGCAGAGCCCACCGCAAACTACAATGGCGGATTCCCTCCTTCACAGCAACCGCCGCTCGTGTTATGATTCAAGTGCGGCGCCGCTCCCTCCGGAGATAGCCGAGCGTGAGCCGAGTCCGCCCGAGCCGAGCGTTCCCGAGCGCCAGCCGAGCGTTCCCGAGCGCCAGCCGAGCGTTCCCGAGCGCCAGCCGAGCGTTCCCGAGCGCCAGCCGAGCGTTCCCGAGCGCCAGCCGAGCGTTCCCGAGCGCCAGCCGAGCGTTCCCGAGCGCCAGCCGAGCGTGAGCCGAGTCCGCCCGAGCCGAGCGTTCCCGAGCGCCAGCCGAGCGTTCCCGAGCTCGGTACTACCTAGGCCACGTGCCAAGAGCACTTGCCGCTGTACCAGCGCGTGCACCATTAAACCCACGTGCTTCAGGCATGCACCGTTGCACGGGATCCACCGGTGCAGCTAATCGTGCAACATTGCATGCGACCCACTGTTTTGAAGCTATAGGTCTCAGCCATTCAGTGTAGCGTGTAACGTGATCCTCATTTGTGCAGGGAATGTTAATCCGTTTCACATCACTCATTACCACTTGAGCGTGTGTGTGGCTGCTGAAATGAGACTCGGCTCATTCTAAAATTTCTGCCAAAGGTCAATGGTATCACAAAGGGATATCGGAATCCCCGTCCTGCATGTAATCACCAGGAAGTGTTATCCTGGACGATGTGACCAATTATTCGAGAACAACAACAAAATTATATTTGTATATAGTGCCTTTCATGCTAGAGTTGGACGTAATTAGTTATGGTTCAAATTGGCAAATCGGTGTGTAATGCGGAGTCCTGCAGCTCAGTGGTTAGAGCACTCGCTTTACAAGTGAGAGACCTGGGTTCGATTCCAGGCAGGGCTAATCCTTGGTCAAGTTCCCTTATTCCACACGCTCAACAATAATCCCTCCAAACAATATTAATAAATTGGGTCATTTCAAACCACGACTGTTTGTGGGACACCGCTGTGCGCAATTGGCTGCCGCGTTTCACTCAGGTGTCTACAGTCACTTTACAGTGTGAAGTGCTTTGAGATGTCTGGAAGACGTGAAAATCGCTAACTCAAATGCAAGGATTATATTATTATTCTTAAGGTCACCAATCCAGTGATGTTGATTGAGTGTTTACATTGCTGAAGAACACACAAAATAATCCCTGCAGTTAAGAGAAAGGCACATGTAGGTAGATAGATGGGTGGGTGGACTCGAACCACTCCAGAGTTCTAACACGGGTTCGTATACCAGGAACTGTCTACCCTTTCTGACCCTGGTTAACCTGCTAATTCGGTTGTTTTTTTTCTCTCTCTCCCTAAACGATCAGTAGGTGAATGTTTCCGGGACTTTATCTCCAACCCACGTGGGGAGTAAAGTGGATTAAGTTTTTTTTTAAACAGTCAAAGTCAGCAGCTCAGTGGGGGTTGGGTTAGAGTCCACAACTCGGGCTGGGTAGAGTCGACCTGTTGCTATTAATGATAATTAGAAGCTGAAGAATAAAAGGGTAGTTAATAATAATAATAATACAGTCGTTAATACTTGCATTGGATAGGCCAGAAGCTGGAGGGAGAAAGGGAGATTTATGCTAAGCCGACCGCGGTAAAGATACTTTTGTGGTTGAAAAGAACCATGACATCCTTACGCGACGCCTTCGACAAATTCCTGAGTGAAAAGAACTTCCTGACTGACGCCTTGGGGAAAATCGAGAAGAAGACAGGGATCCGGAAAAACCACCTGGCGACAGGTGAGTCTGAGGCGCCCAGGCTCGCAACCACCGCCAGCACCTCAATTGAGTAACTAATTGATTCCCGGGGCAAACTCTACTCGAATCCATTCCCCCCCCCCCCCCAAATTGTGTGTGTGTTTTTTTTAATATCTATCAATATAAAGGCAAAGTTCTTTCATTTGCAGTAGTTGTCAAGGTGAAGCGGGTAGCTTACCGCTCGCACAAGATTAGCAAACGAACAGAATACTTTAACGACTTGAAAAGAAACACGAGTTTTTTTTTGAGAAAACAAATAACTTTTATCTGTATTTTGGTTTTTTTTGAAAAAATGAGGGTTGGCGGCATTCCTGCATTCTGTAAGGTCCAGTTCTTATTTTCACGGGCGCGGGGTGTCTTACAAGATTGATTTTTTAAAGTGCTTTGGGCTTTGTAAATAACTTGTCATTTGAAATGAATCTAAATGATTGAGGTGGATCGTATATTCGGAGTCAGAGTGAACGTTGCTTTCTCTTCAAGCTTCTATTTCTGTACAATTTGCCTCGCCGTGTTTGCATTGACATCAGCAAATAACCGGGCGGCGAGGCTGAAATGGGCTAAGGTTGTTACGGCGACTGAGAACTTCTCTCGTGTTTCCGAGCTGTGTTTTGAACGATCGGTAGAGTTCCCGAAGCCGGATTTGCAAACAGCTTCAAACACCAGGCTTGCGTGTCCTTGATGTACTCGTTAACTTGTGTTTTTTTGTTAATGGGGACATGTATTGCAGTGGCTGGGAGTTTGGCGTTGCACTTGTCGTTTGGTTTGCAGAGGGCTGTGGTGTAATGCGCCTGTCGTTTTCAGTTTGTTAATCCGTGGGATTTAATATTAATTGGAAACCCTCTGTGTGAGTCAGCGTCAAGCGAGTGTTTTTAACGACCAAGTAATTAAATGTTATTGAATTGCCCATGATATGGAGGTACTATCTCCCCACCCGCCCCGCCCCAAGTAATGTTCAATACATTTTATTCCTAATTTGGCTGTGTTTAGGGGTATGAAGTTATATTATACTGAGTTGTCCTGTGACATGAGTTATGTGATGTGCTAGCATAACCGCCGCAACGCTTACACCTGTTACAAGACTATTTTACAAAAACTATCCTTGTCAAAACAGTTCAGGATTTTTTTTTTAAAAAAACAAGTTAACCTATTTTTTTTTCTTGTGCAAAATGCGTCCGGTTTCCATTCAAAGTCGGTGAGGCGGGCAGACAGACTGAAGGTTAAGATGACTTTTGAAAATGCTTAAGCCTCACACTGTGGCTGTCATCTTAATCCCCCAATTGTGTAAATAAAAGACTAATGCAGGCCAAGCCATCTGTTCTATTACACAACGCAAAGCTGTTCTCTTTCCCTGGCAAGGTAAGGGACAGGAAGAAGGTTCAAATCACATAAGTGATGCTAGTTTCTTGACCAAATTATCAACAAGTGTTAACTAATTCATCAACTGCAAGATGCATTTCATCTGTTTTATTTTATCTTGGAATATGAAGAGAGGTAGAAAAGTGTCCTGGCCAGCAATCTATCATTGTCTGCCAATCTTATTTAAACAGTGCCATTTATCTAATCTCTTATCCCACCATTCATTTTCTGTGTTGGGGGGAGGGGGGGAATTATGTTTCTGCTGAGATGAATGTGTTAAATACTCTCAACTAACTTCGGATAAAGAAAACTGCCTCGTGTTTGCTGCTAAATAATAAGAAAAATATGCCTGAAATTTGGCAAGGGAAGTGTGTTCTCCTGCTGTGGCTAAGACACAGTTCATGTAAATTTTTCCTCCCACAATTGGACATATTGATCACTGCAACCCAACTTTGATTGGTGATGGAGAACCCAAATTGGTGATTTTCATTGGGTTAGCTATTCTATGCCTGTTGCATTCAAATTTGAATCTTTATTCATTCTGGACTGGAATTATATTATTCTAATTTTAGTCATCTGTTGCCATCCCCATTCCTTTCTAAAAATTGACCATCTTTGCTTTGAAACTTATCACAAAACTGCCCTTGTTCTGCCATAACGTTTTGTATGTTTCCACTGAAACATCACTCAGTTTTGGGTTGTGAAGTAACTGGAGATGAAGCTGTCCTAATAATAATCCTTGCATTTTGATACAGCGCTTTTCACGTCTTCTAGCCCTCTCAAAACCCTTCACGGAATATATTGTACAGTGAATTGACTGTATATTTGTGGGTGAAACACGATAGCTAATTGCGCACAGCAGTGTCCCGCAAACAGACGTGGATTGAAATTAGCAATTTTTTTTTGAGGGATTATTATCAGGCATGTGGAGTGAGGAAACTGCCTGGAATCTAGCCCATGTCTCGTGTTGTGTAACAACACAATAAGCAAATCTGTGGTAAATTGTTTCCCTAATAAAGGATTTGAGCCGATTACTGGCTTTACACATGAGCGGACTTAAACTTTGTTAATGACCATTTCAATGATGTGCACTTTTTTCTTTTAGGTGGGTTGTCGTTTCTTGGAGTGTATCTTGTATTTGGATATGGAGCATCCTTGCTTTGTAATTTGATTGGCTTTGCATACCCAGCCTACCTATCGTAAGTATGATTCCCCTATCAATTCCCTTTATTATGTGAATATAACTATGTGGGGCTTTCACTTGGTCATTTCAAACATTATCGCTCTTCTCACATCCTGTGATTAACATTAGAGAATGCCTTCAATTCTGTCAGTTGAACATTGATCCAGTGTCGCATCCAACTTTGCAATGTGCTGATTGTGTTTGATAACTGATTCCGTCATTGTTAAAGGTGATCTTGATTACTAAACAGGAGGACCCACAGAGGTGGACGATGCTTGGGTAACTAAGATAATAAAATACTTAAACTTCCCTGCAGTGAAATCAGGTATTTCAGTTACCTTTGGAACAATGTGAACCTTTAGACAGGTAACAAGATCTGAAAATGTTGCTGATTAACAGTGATATCAGTTTCTCCGGGTAATAAACTGGCAAAATGCCACCACATGCCCTTGAGCCTGCTTCCCATAAGTATGTTGTAAAAGTACAATTCCCTTCATTAGATTTGGAGATTTCTTTCTACTTGTATCTTTCAAAAATAGCCAGCTGCAAGGTTAAACATTTAGGTCTTCAAATGGCAATAACCCTGGTTGTCTGCTTGCAGTTGGATGTTAGGAAGGTGAATTTATATTCTGTTTGCCATGGGTAGCATCGATGGCTCATTATGGCTACAAACCTTTTATGCGTCTATTAATCTGTTGTGATGCTTGCTATTTTTCTTCAGAATCAAAGCTATTGAAAGCCCAGAAAAAGATGATGACACAAAGTGGCTGACGTACTGGGTGGTGTTTGGAATATTCAATTTAGCTGAATTTTTCTCGGACATATTCCTCTATTGGTTCCCTTTTTATTACGCAGGAAAGGTATGTTAATGATTTGATATGCTCGTTTTCAGCTATGGATTTGGGTGGGAGACGAATGAGAACAAAGAACTTGCCTATATAATTTTAAAGAGCTCCCAAACTCTGCTGATCTGATAAGTGTTTAACTCCTACCACTTTCTGTAAGCCAGTGTACATATAAACCTAATTAAAATAATTCAAATTTCCCATTTGGATCAGTATTGCAATTTTTAAAATGAGTTAAAATGCGTTATTTTTAACTTTACTAACTGGCTTTAAAAGCAGAAGAGAAGAAAATGCTGAGTATTTTACCCACCTCAGTGTAGAGTCCTGCCTATATACAGTACAGTATTTCAATGTGCATATGATATCTTGCCTACTTCCCTTCACCCAACAACAAAATTACATTTGTAGAGCGCCTTTTATGTCCAAAGGCGCTGAACAGTCAGGGATCAGGACCCAAGCATGGAGGGGAAGGGTTGGGATGAGGGAGGACAGAGAGGTAGGATAGCGGCTGAAGGCACAGTCGAAAATGAGGGTCTTGAGACCAGTCTTGAAGGAGGCAAGGGACAGAGCAAAGTGAAGGGATTGTGGGATAGAGTTCCAAAGCGAGTTGGTAGAATACGGTTTCCAGTAAAAAGTTAACTAAAATATCCTAACTACTGAATTTAAATTCCTTCTGTGTGTCAATATAGATACCGTGAATCAAATACTTTTTTTAAATAGTCCTCTCAAATCCTAATGTTCCCAGCTAATATTTTTTTCTTCTCCAGTGCCTCTTCCTTCTCTGGTGCATGGCGCCAGTTGCATGGAATGGTTCTCAGATAATTTACCGACGTATTGTTCGGCCCCTGTTCCTCAGACATCACACGAAGGTGGATTGTGTGGTTAAGGACCTCAGTGGAAGAGCTCTGGATGTAGCAGAAAGTGTGACTAGAGAAGGTAAATAAATCATTCGCAGAGTTCTGGACAGGACCAGCAACCAGTATGTGTGTTGCCTTAAGCTTTTCACCTTCCTGGCTTCAAATTTACTTCCCTTAATTTCTTTTTTTTTAATCAGGTAAGCAATTGATGCCAAGTGGGCAATAGATAACTGATACACATTCAGTGGTGGCAATCTATAATTAAACATTATATGACACTCAGAGACAAGTAAAGGCCTGAAAACAAGTTTCGCCTAATAATAATCCCTCAAAAAAATACAATTGGTCAATTCAATCCAGGACTGTTTGTGGGACACCACTGTAGGCAATTGGCTGCTGCGTTTGCCCACAAATATACAGTATATTCTGTAAAGTACTTTGAGACATCTAGAAGATGTGAAAAGTGCTGTATCAAATGTAAGGATTATTTTACATTGACTTCTTGGGAAGCATGAGAGCACATCTTGGTCAATGGGAGGTCTACTGTTAACTTTCTTTAGTATTTGCGTTGATTCTTTCCGTCTTATTTAGTCCTGCAGACACTGAGTACCGGCAAGGGTTTCGTCAGGCCAGATGGAAGACTCCAACAGTTACCCAATGTGTCTGTATGTAACAGAGCAGGCATGGCTTCTTTTAGATTAGGAAAAATATTTTGGTTTATCATGAACTTAACCGTAACAATATATTTTATGGCAGAGCAGTTGATATGTCAATGGGAGGTTTTGCCAGTTAATCCTTTGTGAGTCCTCTTTATCTTTTAAAGCAATTACTATTTTTTAACGTGCCACCATTTCAGGGGCGAATTGTGTCACCATTAAAAGTGAGCTACAATGCAAAAAAAAAGCTGATAATGACATCTGACCTTTTCAACCAATGTTGGCGGCCTAAAACATTGTTTAAGTACATAGTGATGTATCCCAAGCCCCATGAAATACTATATCAATGTCATGATAAACCAAACATTTAGAATTTTGCTCCCACCTTGCCATAGAGTAGATCCTGTGCAGTTTTCACAAACATTGGTACCTTGCTCCCGTTAAAAGCTGTTTGGTTTGCCAAACAATAAGCAACCCTTTACCCTACTAGGATAGATGGGAGAATGTTGTGCTATTACTAATGCAATTTTCTCCTAAGGCAACGGAGAAATGGAAATGCATTACAAATATTTTACTCTTATATCTGTAAGCTCCACCTTTGTTGTGTTTTCTGGTACTGGTGTCTTTGTTTTCCTTTAACCAATCACTTTTCCTTGCTTCCGTGCTGTCCTTTCCAATACTCAGAGTGACCTGTCAGTAGATTGATGGCAGAAAAATATACAGAATATTGATTGAGGGTAAGTTGTTGTTGCTTGCCAATGTTCAATATGGGGAAGAAACATAATTTCTTTTTAATGTTTTAATTCTTTTTTTAAAAAACTCCAGTGCTTGCTCTTCATATTCCATGACTCTAACCCTAAGTAAATGGCAATGTTGTCCATTTGATAGAATTGTGTAATAATAACTATTCCTGTGGTCAGTATGTTATTCTGTGCTCTAATTTGGCTTTGAGGTTTAAGTGGCTAACCTACGTAGAATAAGGAAATGTTTAAACTCATCATTATAATGTTAAAAACTCTGATCGTTTTATCAATTAAAAAAAATTCAACAACAAAATTATAGCGCCTTTCACGTCAGGAGAACGTCCCAAGGCGCTGGACAGTCAGTGTTTCAGACCCGAGGAGGGTGGTGGAGGGGAAGGGTGGGTGACTGATGGCACCGAAGAGGAGAGTCATGAGGTGGGACTTGAAGGAGGCTAGGGAGAAGGTGAGATGGAGGGATTGTGGAATGGAATTCCAAAGCTAAGGGGAGAGTGGCCAAAGGCTCAACCATCAGTGATAGGGTGAGTGAATCAGGAGACATGGAGCAGGCTGGAGCCCATTGAGCGCAGGTTGGCAGGGGTTTAGGATGTCCCAGAGATAGGATGGGGCAAGGCCATGGATGGCTCTAAGTAACTAATGTAATTTGTTTGCATTTCAGCACTGCATCAAGCTGTAAAAATGAAAAATTGAGAAATCAAGAAATCTGTGAAATCAAGTTGGACCCTCCCTACTCGGGCATTAATTGATGTATAGTAGAATCATCATCCCTCTGAAACTCCACCAAATAATTTCTTTGAAAGTGTTGGGATTGAGTTAGAAATGGAACCAAGGCCAAGCAGATAAAAATTTGCTACTTGTTTCCCCTCTTTGCTCTCCACATCATTTTAATCTCCTCATTCCATTCTTGGATCTCATTAAAAATCACGTGGCACTATTCAAAACATTTTTCAATGTCTTGGCCGATAGCCTTCAGATTCATTTTTAAAAAAATCCTCTCCAAGTTAATTGCTGCATTTGCAATCCTGGCAATTCAGACTCTTAAACTCACTGTTTTTGAAGGAATGGTAAACAGTGGGTAAATTAGCTTGGAATTTGGAGCAAGATAAATAAGTTCCATTTAATTCACATTTCTGGTAACATTAGCTACAGCATATTGGCAGAGTATTCTTGATGTATAAAATCCTCGATTGAATTAGTGATGCATTAAATATTTTGGAGTTGGATATCAGGACTGACTCAGTCTTTTTAAAGAAAAATAGGTCACTGGGACTACTTAGCAGGTCAAGCAACATCTATGGAGAAAGGAAAGTGAGTCAATGTTTCATCAGAACATTCAGACAAAGAGTTATGGACCTGAAACGTTGACTAGCTTTCCTTTCTGCATAGATGGTGCCTGACCTGCTGAGTGCTCCCAGCGATTTCTATTTTTCTTTCAGATTTCCAACATCTGCAGTAATTTGCATTTTGGTCTTTTAAAGTCTGCTTTTGAGTTTGAAGTCTGATTAGAGTTGTTGTTACATATTGATGCAATCAGTTCAGAGGGACCTTTCTGAGTCTGGTTCTGCACATATATTGTCATTGACTCAAGTTGATGAACTATAATGTGAACGTTTATAAATTCTTTACTTTAAAAATGTATGAAGTTAGAAAAATACTTTTGGAATTTACAATTGTATGGAGGAATTTCAGAAGTTTCAGATCTACTTTAGTTATCAAATTCTAACCTGAATAAATGGTCTGATACATTGGCTCACTGGTCTAATTAGCCAAGTAGCTAGTCATTGGAAGACAGGAAGGGGTTTTTTTCCATTTGAAACGATGACATTCTCCTCAGAATGGAGGCTCTGTGATGACGTGGTGCAACTTACTACTGTCTTCTGCTGTTACTTTTCAACTCTGAATCACTTTTTTTTACCCTCTCAATGTCCTAATTATGGGTCTCATTCCGAATGATCCTTGTAATTATTTTTCTCTTACCTTGTTGCAACAAAAATTCAACTGATTTTAATCAAATTATTACACTGCATAAACTGGGTATACGATTCCAGTTTGGATTGACTCTTACTCGTACAGCAGAGGAGAGAGTATTCTATTGTGTTTTGGGAATAAAATGTTGAACAACAAAGACCTCAATGACTGACGGTGCCAGATTGTGATGTGATAATTTGCTCTTAACTTTTTGTTACTTCTGGGATTGCATGGCATTAAAGGCCTGAGTTTTTCTAATGCTCATCTGAGAAAATGTGATGTGAAGTAAATCCTTGTTGATTAAACGATTTTCCTCAATAAAAATACTAAACCTTCCTCTTTCCTTTTTATATACCTGTACTGTATTTATTTTCTAAAGACCTGGAATGAATAGTATTCAACCATTTGTGTTTTTTTCCATTTCATGAAAGTGATTTTAGCCAGGTTAGTGGCTGAAGAGTTTATATCCCCTCCTAAATCATTATTAGCCTAGGATTGCCTGCTCACACCTATCAACTAATGTTCTCCACTCCCTGGTTCTATTGTACTAGTGTCTTAGGACATACTCCCAACATGAATGGTGCTATACAAGCTTAATGTATAATAATTCTTGGATTTGATGTAGCGCCTTGTATCTTCAAGATGTTACAAAGTGTTTCACAGAATATATTGTAAAGTGAATTGAGTATTTTGTGGGCAAAATGCAGTAGCAAAAGCCAAAAACAACTTCTTCTACTGAAGACTTTTTTTTAAAAAAATCTAAATTTCAGAATTCAGTATTTAATTCTATTTGCTAGGCCATTTGTGGCCCAGGTACACCTTGTAAAATTAATTCTCCTCATGCACTTTGTACATATAAAAAGTGTATGTTTTTTTGATTGAAAGTAGTAACTAAATCTCAAAATTGATTACACAAATCCTTTTATGATGTCACCATAATTGTGTCACAACCTGGTAACCTTTCCAGCACATGCTACAGCGATGCCTCAAAAGTTGATCGGATATTATTCTAAATGAAGAGTAATGTCAGTGCATGTGTGGAGATTTTTTCAAATATTAATCTACATGTTTATGCTATGTTCTTTGCTTCTATACTTAGCATCCTTGCTTCCCTTGTTCAATTCAATTATTTTTCTCTACCCAGCCTATCACTCGTAAGTATTACTTGCCTGCCTTATCTGCCTTTTTGGGGAAGTAAAACACTTTTAGAGCAACCACAATAAAATGAAGGCACTGTAATCAAATAGAGATGAACAATTGTCCAAGGAAGATGAGATTTTTCTTAAAGGGTTAAGATTAATGCACAACTCTGACCAGAGATTAAACCATCCTAGGTATTTTAATATTTGTATTTATTCCTTTAGCATTCGTAAGAATTTTCAGAACAGGTATAAACAGAAGTATTGTAGAATATTAGTCAGGCGCTCTTTGTAGTTCTTCATCAAATTACATTAAGGGAACATTTTCTGGAATATTTGCATAATACCTAGAGCTTTACATATTCTTTAACTGAAAGAAACAATCTATTCTCAGTTCAAAGACAGTTAGTATTTCCCATGGCATCACACAGTAGAATCTGAGCAAATACTCTTTTGAAATAATTTCCATCTACACTGTGAGATACTGATTCTTAGAGACCAGGGATTCCTCCTGCAGTCTTTAGAAATCCTGATCCAGGCTGATTTTCCAGATCTAAGTCAGGCAATGGGCCGAGTGCTTCATCTGAAGCACTGTACTATGTGCAATGCTCTAATGAGGGAGGTCACCCCGCTCCAACAACTGGAGTAGATCACCTGGAAGGGTGGTTGAGGGGACACTGGGTTGCTCAACTGAATTAAGAAATGCTTTAAGATGATAGCGTGGCAATCCTATCTTCTGAATTGCCTTTGTTGTGATCACCTCCCCAATCCCTGGGAGAGAAGAAGAAAATTATTCCGAGATCTTGTGCCTGATCACTATTCATGGTATCCTAGAAGGAGAATGTGTACGGCAGCCTGGTGAGGCTCAGTCACACACAAAGATGAGGTGGCAGAGGACCGAGGGAACCATACCACGACACAACTTAGTGCTTTCAGGAGGAGAAGGAGTGAGATGGAAAAAATGAAATTGCTTTAGTGCACTTTTTTTTATCAGATGATTGATACAAACTTTATTACTCCTTCAGAATCCTGGCTATTGAAAATGAAAATAAAGAAGAAAAAATGAAGTGGTTGATGTATTGGGTGATATATTCATCATTTAGTAGAGCAGAACGCTTAACAGGAGTCCTCCTCTATATGTTCCCTGGTTATAACAAATTGAAAGTAAGTGATGGGTTTATGTAATATAATATGTTATATAATGGAGTCTGGTACCTCAGTGGTTAGAGCACCCGCTTCACAAGTGAGAGACCTAGTGATTCCCGGCAGGACAAAAACCTTGGGAAAATTTCCTTACTCCACGCACCTGATAATAATCCCTCAAGAAAAAATAATCAATATTAAATTGGTCGCTTCAATACACGACTGTTTGTGGGGACATTTCTGTGCGGAATTGGCTGCCACGTTTCACCCACAAATATACAGTCAATTAACTTTACAGTGTGCTATGTGAAGTGCTTTGAGACATCTAGAAGATGTGAAAACCACTATATCAAATGCAAGATTTGTTATTATTGTTGCTAGGACTTAATTTGGCAGATTTGAGAAATAAATCCAAGTGTTCGAAACATAGCTACTTAATCTTGAGTAACTTTAATGATTGCCATAACCTCTTTGTTTTCATTGCTGCTTAATCTTGATAACTTTAATGGCTGCCACAGCCTTTTGATTTCATGAAACCTTACTCACTGCTAGTTCTTGTATCCTACAGGTTCTATTCTTGCTGTGGTGCATGGCACCAGCAAATTGGAATGGTTCTAAGATAATTTACTTCAATGTAATCCGACCTCTATTTCTCATGCATTCGCAAGAACAGGAGAAGTTAATTGAGACCGCACAGAAGCCATTAGAGGAAGCAAACACAAAGAAGCAAGGTACATTATTACACTAAGCAGAAGAAAGATGGAAGAGCTTCAATGTTAAACTGAGTTTAGCTCACAAAATATACAGTCAATTCACTTTACAGTATATTCTGTGAAGTGCTTTGAGACTTCTCGAAGATGCAATAAGGTGCTGTGCCAAATGCAAGAATTAATATATTGAAAACTATGCAATGCAGATTAATATAAAACAGATCAGATGACACACTGTGTGCATTTTATTGGAACATTCATGCAGCAAAAGTCTGCCATGATGGAATGGTACATTTTAGGTGATATATTGGCCTTTAAACATAGCTAACTGACACTAGAATATAAAAATATCAACAGATGTCCAGATGCTCTGGCTGCCATATTTCCCCAACAAAGTTTTGCAACTCTCCCAGGAAACTATAACACAGTTGATTGGCGGCCCCAATAATTGGAGCAATGTCAGGGCATAGTTTGCTCAAAATAACTAACCAGATAAACGCATGAAAAAAATGTTGGTTGGTAGCAGTACCCAGAAAACTGCCGGAGATAGAATACCAAATACAATGATAGTCAGCACTTCAGCAGAAAATATAACAGTACTGTACATTGCCTTTTGTTGCAACAATTTACCGAGGCAGTCAATGGCAGAGAAAATACCTGACTACGTAGCGTTGTAGTGTAGGATGAATGTCTGATCATTTTTGTTCTCGTTTTAGTGCCCCAGAAAACAAACATGTTCACACTACACACAAAATGTAAGTAACAACAACAGCAAAATTACATTTGTAAAGCGCCGTGCACGTCAGAGTAGTAAACTGACAGACAAGACCTTGATTCGCCAATACATCACTCCTATACTGCCTCATCTTAACTCAATTCCAACTCGGTTTTTACTTCCTCCATTATTCCTGCTCTTTATATTTAACATTATTTCCTATTCTGGTTTACATTCTGGCTTCAGCAGTTTTATTTGAACTTAATAACAATGAATTCTTCCGTGTGATAGTTTTCTGTGTGTTTCCTAGCTCTGATTTTTTTTTTTAAATAAGTTTTTAATACCTGTCTTTCTGTGTTTCAGCACACAAAAAAACATCAACTTCACCGGGTAAAAAATTTAAAAAAAAGGGAAAGCTTTTGTTCACTCAAAAGTGAACGATCCAAATGCGAAATCGAGCACCTCCTTGCCAGTTTGAGGACCACATATGATAAAATATAAAACCTTTACATTGTCTACCAAACTAACTTGCATGAAGTATATTTTCTTTCCACCCCCCCACCCCCTACAAAAAAATCTATAAATTCACCGAATTTGCAAACTGTTTGAACGACTGAGATTATAAAAGCAATGGTTCTATAGCAAGTTCACACCACTAGACGGCAGGATAACTCATAGCTCAGAATAGATGAGCAGCTGCATACTGAAACAATTGATAATGATAATAATAATAATCATTTGTATTTTGATATAGCGCTTTTCATGACCTCTAGACGTCTCAAAGCACTTCACAAGATGTACTGTAAAGCGAATTGACTGTAATTCTGTGGGCGAATGCGGCAGCCAATTGCACGCAGCAGTGTCCCCACAAACAGTGGTGGATTGAAATGACTGATTTTATTATTGTGGGTTTTTTGAGGGATTATTATAAGGCGTGTGGAGTAAGGAAACTTGCCGAAGGTTACGCCCTGACCTGTAAGGCGAGCTCTCTAACCGCTGAGCTACACGACTAAGATCTAAACCTAGGGAATTTTTTAGAAGGCTTCCTGAACAAGATAGGATAAGGCACATCAATGCATGGCTGGAGAAGTGGTGTAGGAAGGAGGGTTTCTGGTTCCTAGACCATTGGGACCAATTCTGGGGTAGGTGGAACTTGTACAAAATGGATGGGTTACACGTGAATAGGGCTGGAACCAATCTCCTTGCAAGGAGGCTGTCCAGTTTTGTGGGGAGGGCTTTAAACTAATCCCGGGGAGTGAGGGTGGGAAACTAAACAGTAGTTCAGATACGGGAGGGGTAAAAAAGAGGACAGGGGTAAGGGTAAGATGGGAGAAAAGTGCAGAGGAAGTAATTTGTGCCTTAGAGTGCATGTATGTAAATGCACAAAGTTTGAGAAATAAAATTGGTGAGCTGCAGGCTCAGGTTGCTGCGAGGCGATATGATGTTGTAGCAGTAACAGAGACTTGGCTCAAGCATGGGCGGGAATGGGAGTTGAACACTCCTGGTTATAATGTATTCAGGAGGGATAGAGAAGGGAGAAAAGGGGGCGGGGTGGCAATTTTAGTTAAGGACTCAGTGACTGCCTTAGAAAGGAACGAGGTGGAAGAAGGACTAAAAACGGAATCTATCTGGTTAGAAATGAGGAATAAAAAAGGTGCAGTTACACTGTTAGGGGTATACTATAGACCACCAAATAGTGGGGAGGAGATAAACAAGCAGATCTGCAAGCGTATCACGGAGAAATGCAGAGCTAATAGAGTAGTGATAATGGGTGACTTCAACTATCCCAACATAGACTGGCAGAATAGTAGGGTAAAGGGCAAGGAGGGAGAAGAATTCCTGAAGTGTGTGCAGGACAACTTTCTTGATCAGTATGTTTCCAGTCCAACGAGGAAAGAAGCATTGCTGGATCTAGTTTTGGGAAATGAGGTAGGGCAAGTTCAACAGGTTTCTGAAGGTGAGCATCTAGGGAATAGTGACCACAATATCGTTAGATTCAGAATAATTATGGAAAGGGATAAGGAACGATCACAGGTGAGGACACTCAACTGGAAAAGGGCTAATTTCGATGAGTTGAGGTGGTACCTAGCCAAGGTGGATTGGAAAGAAAAATTGGCAGGTAAGACAACTAACGAGCAGTGGGCAGTGTTCAAAGAGGAGATAGTTCAGGCACAGGTCAAAAGCATCCCCACAAAGGTGAAATGTAAGTCATTCAAACCTCCCTGGATGACTAAGGAAATCGGGGCCAAAATAAACCAAAAAAAAGAGGCTTATGGTAAGTGCCATGCTCAAAATTCAGAAGGGAACCAAGCAGAATATAGGAAGTGTAGGATAGAACTAAAAAAGGAAGTTAGAGGGGCAAAGAGACTGCATGAAAAACAATTAGCAAGTAAGATTAAGGGGAACCCTAAGGTTTTTTACCAACATATTAAGAGTAAAAGATTGGTCAAGGATAGGGTGGGGCCAATTAGGGACCTAGGAGGAAATCTCATTGTGGAGGCAGAGGGCATGGCTGATGTACTGAATGAGTACTTCGCCTCTGTCTTCACAAAAGAAAAGGATACAGCCAATGCCATAGTATTGGAGGAGAGGGTAGGAGAAATGGATAGAATAATTATAACCAGAGAGGAAGTTCTAAAAAGGTTGACGTCGCTCAAGGTGGATAAGTCACCTGGTCCGGATGGGATGCACCCTAGGTTACTAAGGGAGGCACGGGAGCAAATAGCAGAGACTCTGGCCACGATCTTTCAATCTTCCTTGGACACAGGGGTCGTGCCAGAGGACTGGAGGATAGCTAATGTTACTCCCTTGTATAAAAAGGGGCAGAAGGACAAGCCTGGTAACTACAGACCAGTCAGTCTAACGTCGGTAGTGGGCAAACTTCTAGAGTCCATAATCAGGGACAAGATAGATCTTCACTTAGAAAGATATAGGCTAATAAAGGACAGTCAACATGGATTTGTTAAAGGCAAATCTTGCCTTACAAATCTGATAGAATTTTTTGATGAGGTACCGGAATGGGTGGATAATGGTAGCGCAGTTGATGTAGTTTACATGGACTTTCAAAAGGCATTTGACAAAGTGCCACATGAGAGACTTATTATGAAATTAAAGGCCCATGGCGTAAAAGGGACAGTGGCAGAGTGTATCCACAACTGGCTGCGAGACAGAAAGCAGAGAGTTGTAGTGAGCGGCTGTTTTTCAGACTGGAGGGAAGTGAGCAGTGGTGTGCCACAGGGATCGGTTTTGGGACCATTGATCTTTGTAATCTACATCAATGATCTGGACTTGGGTGTAGGGAGTACAGTTTCCAAGTTTGCAGATGACACTAAGTTAGGGAGAATAGTAAATAGTGAGGAGGATAGTAGCGAACTGCAAGAGGATATAGACAAATTGGTAAAATGGGCAGACACATGGCAGATGAAGTTTAATGCAGAGAAGTGTGAGGTGATGCATTTTGGGAGAAGAAATGAAGGGAGGCAATATAGGCTAGATAGTACAATTTTAAATGGTGTGAAGGAACAGAGAGACCTGGGGATTTGTGTTAGTGACTCGTTAAAGGTGGCAGGACAGGTAGACAAGGCTGTTAAGAAGGCATATGGGATACTAGGCTTTATAAATAGGGGTATAGAGTACAAAAGTCAGGAAGTGCTGACTAACCTCTATAAAACTTTGGTGAGGCCTCAGCTGGAGTACTGTGTTCAATTCTGGTCACCACACTACAGAAAGGATGTGAAGACATTGGAAAGGGTACAAAGAAGATTTACTAGGATGGTGCCAAGATTGAGGGACTTCAGCTATGAGGAGAGGCTAGATAAGCTAGGGTTATTCTCTCTGGAGCAGAGAAGATTGAGGGGAGACCTAATATAAGATCATGAGGGGTTTCGACAGGGCAAATAGAGAAAAACTATTTCCACTCGTGGGCGAATCCGTGACTCGTGGTCACAGATTTACAATAGTTTCAAGGCGAAGTAGAGAGGAGCTGAGGAGATTTTTTTTCACTCAGTGAGTTGTTCGAATCTGGAATGCATTGCCTGAAAAGGTGGTGGAGGCTGATTCAATAATAACTTTTAAAAGGGAATTAGATCTTTATTTAGGGAGAACAGGTCTATTAGGCTATGGGGAGCGGGCAGGGCAGTGGGATTGAATCGCTCTTTTCAAAGAGCCGGCACAGACTAGATGGGCCGAATGGCCTCCTTTTGTGCCGTAAAATTCTATGAATCTATAAGAACTCAGAATGATGATATCTTGGAGGAGAGTTGCTCTCAGCCTCCCCAACATGCACCCATTTGCCCGAAGGAGTCCTTGTTTATGATCTTATTAGGAATCCGTTGAATAATCGGGGTGAAATGTTTAGGCGAGTAAAAATTGCCTAAAACACACACACACACACATGCCTCTGGTCGGTTTATCTCGCTGTATGTAGGAACCCGCTTGTCAAGTCGATTGACAGGTTGCTTTCCAGAAACATTAATAACATTAATAATTTCCCAAAACATTAATAATTTAGTCACTCAAACCACGGCTGTTTGTGGGGACGCCGCCGGGCGCAATTGGCCGTTGCGTTTCGGCCACAACGTACCACAGTGGCTACTCTGTACAATGTATCCTGTGAAGCGCTCTGAGACGCCTCGTAATCTGCCAAACGCACGTTGCTTGTCTGACACTTTTTTCCAGTTAATCCCACCAGTTGAATTAAGGCGACAGCTGGGCAGTTCAGATAACATTTCCCGGAATAGTCCGTCGATGGCCGAGTATATATATAATATATGTACCGTATATTTTAAAATTTAAAATGTAAAAATATACAGTATATATATTTTTTTAAAGTGGGAAATAACTGACCGGGTGTCAATGCCGCCTCCTGAAAGGTACATTAGATTCAGCGCCTTGGTAGCTAGAGTGAGTGACAGTTGGTGAGGTTCCTGGGGGTGCCAGCGTAGAGCAGCCAGAGTAAGTGACAGTTGGTGGGGCTCCTGGGGGTGAGTGACCAGGGCGGGGCCTCTGGGGATGTGAGTGACAGTTGGTCAGGGCGGGGCCTCCAGGGGTGTTGAGTGGCAGTTGGTCAGGGCGGGGCCTCGGGGAGGTGTGAGTGACAGTTGGTCAGAGCGGAGCCTCTGGGGTGTGAGTAGCAGTTGGCCAGGGCGGGGCCTCGGGGGAGGTGATTGACAGCTGGCGGGGCGGGGTCTCAAGGGGGTGTGAGTGACAGCTGGCAGCTCGGCCCAGGTAAGTGACAGTTGGAGGCGCCATATTTTTCTTTTGCTGGGCGGTCGGACAGATTGTGCTCCCACGGGAAAGGTCCTATACTGTACTGTATTATATCCCGGTGTCCGTTTGAATGGTTCGCCGCCCACACCCCGGCGGGGTTTGCCGTCAGTCAGTCTAACCGAGGTAAGGATGATGAGGGGGCAAAAAGCCGGCGTACGGCAGCCGCGGGTTTGGATGCTGAGAGCTGGTTTATTGTTTAAACTCGCTCTCTCTCTCTCTCTCTCTCTCTGTCTGTCTGTATCTGTCTGAATCGGGGCAGGTTGTGGTGGAGGTGTTGGTGGGAATGACCGCTCGAAGCAGGAAGCGACCAGTGCTGCCGACTAGGCCCGAGCCGCCCTCGGTGGCCGAGGCCTTGGCCGACGTGTCAGGCGCCTCCGCGGGCGACCCGGTCTTCAGTTCCCCGGCAGAAGGCGGCCCAGGTATCAGATACCGGCTAATCTCCCCCCCCCCCTCCCCTCCCTCCCGGTGCTGTTTATGCTGTTATTGCCTTCTCTCGTTCATTAACTCATTCATTTCCCCCAACGATAAACGCGCTGCATTATGTCGCTAACCTCGAGCTGTCTTGCAGTCAGCTGGTTAATAATAATAATTTTTATAAGGACGATTTATTATGTATATATATTTTTAGTGATCATTATCGGGTCGCGTGGAGTAAGGAAACTTGCCCAAGGTTTCGCCCTGCCTGGAATTGAACCCAGGTTTCTTGCTTGTAAGGCGAGCGCTCTAACCACTGAGCTACAGTGACCCGTCCAGCAAAATCCTTCAGGGCTTTTAAGATTTCTCAACAAAGGCGCTACAAATAAAAGAAAGGATGGTGATGATCCTTATCGATATTCGGAAGCATTAGCGAGAAGCGAGCTGTGTACAGAACCCGAGAAACGCTTGTCCTGGAAACCAGATTTTGTTCCGACTGATCGTTGAGTCGTTCCCAATCCTTTTCGCAGAATTTCTGGCTCCAGGGAGAACAGAAGAGTTGACGGCAGACCTGGAAACCCGGTACCAGCAAAGCCGATCGTACGTTGAGCTGAACAAGCGGTTACAAGAGGAGCGGAATGTTCTGGCAGCTCGGTGTGAGGCACTGAGGAAGGCCGGGGAGGAACTGGACCAGAGCATTTCCGAGATTAAGGACAAAGCATTTCAAAACTAATTTGATCCGTGTTCTGCATCCATCAGTAAACGATCCTGCTGGTAACAGTAGGTAATCTATTCTAACAGATGGCGTCAAACACTGGCACAGACCCAAAGTTGGAGTATGATTTTTCTCTCTGGTACTGTGAGATGGATGAAGAGGTGGCATTGGCCATCGCCACAATACTGCAACAGAAAGGCTACAGGGGCTTTGTGGAGCATCAGGACCAAGTAATGGGAAACCTACCAATAACTGAAGTTACTAATGTCATCCAACAAAGTAAATCTACCATTGTTTTATTATCTAAAAGCTTCTTGGACAGTAAGTGGTGTTGGAGTGTCTCCAAGTGGAACTTTCAACACTATATTGAACGGGCACGGAAAGTAATTCCAATCTATGTTGACATTCAGAGAGAACAGAGCCCTTGCTTTCTCAGGCACCTAAACGGGCTCGGCTATGGTTCAAAATTCTTTGTTAAGAGACTTCTGGACAGCTTGGAAACCCGTAAGAAAACTGTAAAGCCAAGTTGAGCAAATAAATAAACGTCTGAGTGCAGATGATATGAAATGGTGTTCAAGGCAATGCAGTTTGGGTGAATTTAACACACATTTTGTACCTCAATATCTTTCCCTCTCCCCCCCCCCCCCCCCCCCCCACCACCAGATTCATGGTTTCATGCACACGGTTAGAGGTGATCTGAAAGCTTGGAGCAATGGTGCAAAGCATTGGAATGTCAATGAGGTGTTAGATGAAGCATTGCTAGAGCTTCTACTATTGGTTTTATAGGTAAAATTATCGACCAGAATGAATATTTTCAGACATTAGTTGAAAGTAAAATGCTTATGTAGACGGTCATTTAGTTTGTATCGTACAGCTACTCTACGTGTGTCATTCCAAGAGAGTTTGCATTGTAGCATTGGTCACAATTCTTCCCAATTCTTAAATTCAGACAAAGTTGAAACCACAGATTTTAGCACAGAACATCACAATGACGCAAGTTTGTGAGTTTTGTTTCGTAGTTTGGTTCCTCATTCCTTGTGAATTATTTTAGCTCCCTCCCTACTTTCAACACAATTTCATACCCCGCCTAAAGACCTTCCTTTATTGATCGTGCTTTTGGTCACCTCCCTCTCCCTGTGACTCCTGCCACCATCAAATGCTCCGGGATGCTACCCCAAGCGAAGGGAACTATATAAATGCAAGTTGTTGTAGCTGCAGTACCCGTCTTATGATTGCGAATCCAGGGTAAACTTGTCACTAGGTTTTAATCACACTTTGAAATGGTATGTTCAGATGCTGAATCAGCCATGTGATACCCTCCTGACGTGAAAGGTGCTATACATGTGTAATTTTGTTAATGTTGTGGCTGAATTGATGCAGACTACTGGGTCTAGCCTCCTCCATGTCCCCTAAATCCTCTACTCCACCCTCGGTGGCCGTGCCTCCAGCCACTCTGCCCTGAGGCTCTGGAATTCCCTTCCTCACTCCCTTTGCCTTGCCCCCTATTTTCTCAGTTTCAGGTCCCAGCTGAAGACCTTTCTCTTCGACCGCGCCTTTGGTCACCTTTCTACCCCGGTCCCGGGATCCGCTATTGTGAAATGCTCTGAGACACCGTCCGGCACGAAGGGCACTATATAAATCAAAGTTGCTGTTGTTTTGTGACCAGCATTGCGACTAAACAGTGAAACCTGCAACCAGTTCTAGTTTCTTATGTCTTTTAATAAGGAAAAAAAACATTGAGGTGCGCCAGAGTCCCTGGTAAGAACAGTTACAACATACTCTGAACTTAAGTGGGACCTGTTATTTACATCTTTCTTTCAGTTCAGCCCAAAAATCCCTTTTAAAAATAGAAAACTTTTTTTCTGACCAGGTGACCAAAGGCTCCATTATCAGGAAACATCTAGATAACAGTGCAAAACACAAAGTGAAAATCTAGTTCAACACTAGGATTTCAGCAAAACATATACAGACAATTAGAAAGGAATTCTCAAATTGTTACTCTCAATACAGCAGCAAATATTAGACATTGTTCGACTGGATTAGCACTCAGTGAGTGAGTTGTACAGCAGAGGTGTATAATAGCATTTGTATCCAGTGATGTGAAATGTTTAGACCTGCAGAAATAACCAGAGCTGATATTAATAATAATAATCCTTGCATTTGATATAGTGCCTTATCATGTCATTGGGACATCTCAAAGCGCTTCATACAAATATACCATGAAGCAAATTGTCTGTATAATTCTTGGGCGAAACGCGGCAATCAATCGCGCTCAGCGGTGTTCCACAAACAGCTGTGGATTGAGTGACCAAATTATTTGTAATGTATAATTGTACGCCACTTAGAATCAGGTCCTGGGATATGGTACTGCCAAGTGCACGTTTCTATCATAAAACCTGGGTGTGTCGTTCAAGCCCGCAACAGCTCAGGGTTCAGCTGATGTCTGTAACCTGCCAGATGTTGCGATTGAACTGACAGGGTAACTAACGGTGGCTGGCGCTGGTTATATCAAGCAGCTCATGCTGGACCAAAATGATAAATTGCATATTAGCAGAATTGCATATCAGATACATGACAGGATAACCTGCATACAACCACAGTTTGCATATATTACAGTTCCAGCCAAGTGGATTACACGTTCTGTTGCAAAGAAAATTGAATTGAAGCAAGTTCACTTTGTGCGGCAGCGTAGCTTCCCCTCCAGCTTGTGGGTATCACAGCGCATTCCTGACCACAAGTGTGCAGAGGAACTTTCTTTCACTCTGCATAATATAATACATTAGTTCCACAAGGTACAGTACTTGAAAACTTTCTATACATAAGTTGAAACAATGCAGTATTCTGTCATAAAAGGATTTACGGGGGTGTTTTTGTGCCTTTGAATTGCTCCTTTCCAGTAGTTTGGCTCAATCTCTTGCTGTGACTGTACACTGAACCGAAAACTTCAGCTCAGCATTTCCTAAGTGACATTTACTAACATAACTGTCGTAGCTTTCCTCTCCAAATGATACAGGGGGAGAGCAAACTTCGGGATTTCAAATTCAGCAAAGCGAATAAATGATTAGACTTGAGGTGAAGACTTTTATCTTCTGCAAACAAAACGAGTGGAAGGTTTAATTTAATGGGGAAATGTATCCCCAGTATCTAAATTGGTACCCATTTATCTTGATACTTTTTTTTCTCCCCCCACTTACAGTTGTGGTGTTCAATCTGTTGATAAATTATTCTGTCAGGAATTGGCAATAAATTAAATGTTCTAAAGTGTCCACGAGTCTCCAGGGTTGAGCACATTTCAGCTCATTTTCCCAACCGTGTTTGATAATTTCCTGCAGGATTAAAGTGGGGACATTTGGAGAGAAAAACATCTGAACACAGTGCATCAAGAGTTAAGTTTCCAAGAGTTAAGTCTCCAAGAGTTAAGTCTGAACAAAACCAACAATGTTCTGGTCCTGAGGAACCCAGCGACTGAACCTTGCAATTGTGGAGCAATCATTTTAGATCATTTCTCAGTCTTTGCTTCTCTTGTGGGGGCTGTGCTGGGCCTGAGCAGTTCACAACCAATATAAACACAGTACTGTAATTTGTACAATTTGCAATAAGTTGAAAAGTTTTGCTGGAGATATCGGGCTGTTAAATGCTTAGTTTAGGAGTTACTAACACATAGCTCTCCGTTCAAACTTGAATTGAACATGCCTACTTCTATTTAGCAACTACAGTATCTAGCAACACAAATGTCCAAACATGAACAGATAGCTCAAACTAAAGTTGTATGACAATTTCTCTTAGCAATATACATCATTTGGCAAACAAACGTTTGTTGAAATATGGAACGTCCTTTAACATTAATTTTCCCCTTTACACAAAAAACTGCAGTACAATTCAATTATATTTATATATACTGTATATATAAATATATATAATGTTTTGCCGGTTTGTAAACGTCAGTATGACATAACTTGAGGCAATGACTGTCCAGCACTTTCTTCAGAAGCTATCAAGCACCTCCTCATTGTAGCTGAAGGCAGTTATATGCATTCTCGAGTCAAGCTCATACGTACAATGCATAATAAAGCACACAAATGAACACAATGTCATTACAAACCGTCCATCGTGGAGTTCAGTACTTTGCTGTTTTGACATTTTGAAATAACCGCTGGTCACTGATTTAAAGGAAGTTGAAAGACCTCAATCAATAATCTACACTACGCATGCGTTGATGGGTCGAGATGGCATTTGCTGCGATTCAATGCAGCCGGTTACTGCAGGAACAATGGAGAGTCGGGAAGCGGCGTCATAAGGTGATTAGTACAAATAGCGCAAAGAAACCTTAGGAGTTTTGATAGGAAACCGAACAGGACTGTCAGGTGAATGTGCCACTAAAACACAAGTGCGGTCTGTCTTCCAAATGGCCTGTGGAGTCAGCAACCAAATCTTCAATGTTGAGCATGTCAATAAAAATTAAAGTGACCAGCCTCATTTATATATAAAGTATATAAAAATTGCGGCAAATATATCTGTATGCTCTTCTGTGCTTAGTATTAATTGATATTCAGCGAAGCAGTGTTTAATTACAGTAACCACAAACTAACCACTTTAGCTGAACTTAGATACATACATAAATGATTTGTGCATTTGTCGCTAACACTACTGAAGCATGTTGGCTTTAAAGGGACAGTATTCTTCGGTTGGCTTTAAAGGGACAGTATTCTTCGGTATCACTACACAGTGTGGGTGTCAGGGTGAAAGCTTTTAGATAATTAAAATGGAACTTATTCTATTTTTTAAATTAACTTAAAACGGCATTTTTTGGGAGTTATGCCTTTGTAGAATTTGCCACCTTAAGGGGGGAAATGTCACTCTTCTCGCTCATTCTCAGTCTCCCTCCATTACAATAGCAATTAATATTTATACACAAACATTCAGCTGTTATTGTGGAAAACAATTAGCAGAACAATAAGGTGGGAAAATTCCCACTGTCTGGCACCAAGTCACGCTTTAAAACTCTCCCAGGTCACACACGTTAAGGGTCGTTCTGTTCTTTGACACAAAAGTTTGGGGAGAATTCCTCCAAATTGTTTCCTGCAGTTAGTTCTCAAAGGAATTTCCAAAAGATTAGCTCCAAAATTAAGGCTGTATTTTAAGAATTTGCCAAATTGTAAACCCTGCAAAATAATAATACAGTACTTGCATTTGATATAGCGCCTTTTCACCTCTTCGAGGTGTCTCGAGCGCTTCACAGAATATACAGTACTGTAAAGTGAATTGACTCCATATTTTGTGAGCAGATACACAAATAAGAGTAAATCTAGAGCTAGGTGGAATTTCTGCCCAACTTGCCTTGACCTAAACCTCAGCTACACAGGCAAGACATTGGAAATTCCAACAAGCCAACAGATATTCCTACGATGGCTACTCTGGGTAAGGCTGCCGGTTTGTACCAAGTTTTGGGTAGGAATGTGCTAGGATCGGAACTAAGAATAACCATTTCACGCTCAACAGTTGCGGCCAGCAGTGGAAGAAGTTTCCCAGCCTTTCAATCAGTCCAGAGATGGTGTCAACCAAATCCCAATCAACGTCAGGCAAATCTCTCACATGTCTGAGGTTCTAAGAAAAAAAGTGTCATCTGGTTAGATTTTGCCTTGTTTCTGAGTATGTTCTTGGCCACGCTATCGATTTTCTTTCCCCTCCTTTTTCATACAAATACTGGTTGTTTGGGGGTAGTGGGAATTGTCACTGTTTATGTCCCCCCGCCCCCGAACACTCCCAGAGGGGACGAAGGAAAGTGCTGTTCTAAAGAGAAAGGTGCGTGTGGTAACTGCATGATACATTAACAGGGTGCTCACGCACTGCGTCTGTCTCTCTCCACCTCAACGGCCCAGCTGAAAACTGGTATAGAAGTCTGCGAGTATTAGAGCAAGCTTTAATTGTTTACATTTGCTTTACTAGGCTAAGCATATTCCAAACTGGATTGCAAGTGGGAAATAGGACAACCGACTTTCGTCTGGGGACTCCATTCACTGTGAGAGATGCGTCACATCACAACTATAGGTTTGCTGAGCTAGAGGAATACACATTTGCAACAAAACTGGTCATGTTTTGTCTCGCTTCTCGCGGGAAAACCCATGGGGGTCGTCGACTCACTTCGCTCAGATTTGAAAAGCACCCCCAAGGCACCGGAACTGGAACCTACTTAAACGCAATTAAAATTCGACTAACTGTTGCACTAACAAAGCGTATCCTTAGAGCGGTAGGCTGTCTTTAGTTCAGTTACGTCACTTGGAACTGCACCATCATTCACTGCTGCGAACTTAGCAATATAGAATACCGTAAACACACGCACACACAATGAGCTCTTGAGGGTTTACAGGAGGCATCACTCCTCTCAAATAGTCATAGAATCAAATGACAGTACTAAGTTGGATGACGCTTGTGACAAAACTGGTGTCGTTTTTTTCTGTGCTTCTTGCGTGTAAACTCTTGCGAGGGTCTGCAATCAGCAGGGATCCGTCAGCATTCGGTACCCAGATTAAGGCTGTGTTGAATGTAATTTACAAGAATGTCGTTCCACGAGTTTACCGCTCCGCAAGTTACTCCTATGAAGCAGTGCAGTATGTCAAGCGCAAACCAGCCCCCAGAAAACGGTCAGAGCAGTCTTTCAGCCTTGGATTTTCCCCGCAGATTTTTCATTGGCGATAGGTGCTCGGAGTGAGCCGGTCTCTGAGTTGGTCTTGTGGCTCGGTATGTAGTTGAAGGGGGTGACACGGGCCGCCCTGCTCGGAGATCCATGTCTACTCAAACTGAATTGCGAGTGTCCGGGAACATTAGTGTTGCTCTCCCTCTCAGGCACAGCAGCCACATTGTTCCTGACTGGCGGCATAGGGTCAAGTTCCTGTTCATTGTCTGATGAGTACAAACTGTACACCGTGCCTGTGCTCTTTCCTAGATATAGTCTGTTGGTGACATTCCTGGCCATGGCTTGTGTGAGGAGAGGCACTGAGTCCAATGTGGGTGATGTGCTTGAGTTGGTTTTTGTAATGGGAAAGTCTTCGGTTTGGACAAACGCGTCGCTGGTTCTCGTCTCCACGGTATCTCCCTTGCCTGACATTTGCTCAGACTCCAATGTCTCAGTCACCAAGGGCATTGCTGAAGGGGGAAGGGAGTTGCTGAGGAGGTAAGGGATGTCTTCATCTTTGATTCTTCGCCACGTGCCTTTCAAGCTCGGTTGAGTATTTTGCACTTGTTCCTTTTCCTCTTCAATCGTTAGACTGCTGCGCGGGTCTTCTTCGCTCCTCGTCTTGTCGCTGGAATCCGAGGACACGGAGAACACAGAGGATGGACTGGCCGCTCTCTGGAACACATTAATGTGAGGGGAGGATGAATACCTTTTGAAATGTTCATGTTTCCTCGAGGAACCATTTTTCAAAGGCAGCCTGGACGGGCTTTCTGAACTGGGCCTCCTCAAAGCCTTGTCGTTCCTGCATCCCTCCATGACCCGTTCGTTTTTGGGCTGATTGGCGCGTTGGCCGGAGACCGGTTTGGCGACTTTCAGCTCTTGGTAACGGGAAGAACGCAGGAAGGTGGTCTGAAAATCCGACTTGCTCCTGCGTGGAGACGCGGACTGAGACAAGGACGACATGGACTCTGACGAGGACAACTCAGACTTCTGCCTCATCAGGAAACTCGAAGATTCCTTGATGAAAGTCAGTTGCCTGACAAAGTTGGTCTTGTCACCCTCGCTGCCGCTGGACTTAGAGGACGACATCCTGACCAAATCCAACCGATTTGGCGGCAGAATCCTCTTCGCACTTTGACTCTTGCCGTGAACCGTTAGCTCGCTCTTTTGAAGTGGACTCGTTTTCTTCGCTGGTGCCGCCTGCTTGGTCAACGATTGAACCGGAGATTTGCGCAACTGTTTCACCAAAGCCGGGGATTTAACACTCGGAGTGGAGGGAGTAGAGTTCACCTGAGATCTCGGTTTCTTGCTGATATTCTGTGCAGCTGGTTTATTGGCCTGTGTCGATGCAATTACGTTCTTCTGTGGTTGCCTAGAGGGTGTTGAGTTCCTCGACGATCCTCTGGAAGGCCCTCGGACTATTCTTGCTGGAGGAGTCGCACTTCTTTTGGGTAAACTAATGTCCACCTTTTCCGTTGCCTTCCCAGGTCTATGCAAACTCCTGGATCTGAATGTCTGGCTGTGATTATTGGAAGGAGTACTACTCTTGACTGGCGCCTTCTTCATGGAAGGACTTGCACTGGTGGTTTTCTTGAACATATCTGGCATGTAGATCACTGTCCTTCCCCTGAACACCACAGGTAAGCTCACTGCCCGAGACGGCTGTTTCGGTGCGATTGAATCTTTCTCAACGCAGTTGGATTTATTCCCGGTAGCTTTACTCTCATTCAGCTTCTTCCCTGCTTTACTGGTGTGCGCGGCTTCCGTTTTACACGGCTGCTCTTTTGGATTCCTCTGTTTGTCTTTCCGTTCCAGGGTGAAGTGCAGCGTCGATCCGATAGACAAACCCGACACAAATGATAAGATGGAATCCGATTCGGAGGAGGGTTCACGCGACAGGCAAGCGGCGGCCTGGTGCAAACTGGTGACTATCGAGTTAGCTCCTTCTTGAATGGCTTTCCACTCGAAACTTTCCAGGTCAGGAGACGTGAGGTCAGACATGGAGCTCCAGCAATCTCTTCTCAGGTCGTTCCTTTGCTCCAAATCCCAAGCCACGTTCAAACCAGTGTTGCCTTTCTGGCTTTGCTTTGCGGACCTCTCGGACTTCCGTCTCGACGACTGCCTCCTCTTCTTTGGCATGGCTGAACTGATGCACTTCTGAAGGAGGTCGTCTTCCGAATCGTAGCTCCAGGAACTGGGAGACGAATCCCTGGTCATGGGAAAGGAGGAACAACCCGAGTGGAACGACTTGGAAGCACCTGTGGAACTCAGCCACTTTTTCCCCTGTTGTCGCTTAGACTTTACAAACGCCCTCCGTGTCCTTCCGAGACCGTCGTCCAGTTCCAAGTCGCTCAGCGAACTCAACGAGGAGCTGAGCGAAAAGTAAACGGGCGTTTCGTCCGTTATCAGGTTCCGTTCCGTTTTGCCGTTCACGCCCAGGCTCTTGAACCGCCCGCTCGCTTTGCTGTTGCGATCAGACTCCTTCGGCGGCGCTCCGGAGTTTTGGCCGGCCGCCTTGTCCCGCTCGCTCTTGGTTTCCGTTTTTTTCTTGGCCGTATCAGTCGGGAGCCCCGACACGTCGAATGAGTCGTTTTCGTAGAAACAATAGACGGCCTCTTCGGTTGGTGTGGTGTGAGGTATGGACTGGAAGGCGTAGCTGCCGTGAATCTTCTCACCAAAGGAGCTCTCCGGCCTCTGGTAGAGCTCTTCCGAACTCCTGCAGGCGGTCCGCTTTCCGTTCAACTCCGCGCGCTTCAACGCCGTCTGCTCCTGACGACAGGCGTCCGCGATCGGCCCTGGCTGAAAAGCGCGGCCCTGTGGCTTGTGGCTGGGAGACGGTTGCGGAGACAGAAAGCTCTGATTCCTTTTCGACATCTCCTTCTGAGCCAGGTTCAGCGCCCGCGATTCGGCGAAAGGCGCTGAGCCGGGGAAAATGAGTTTCATTTCGTTTGCGTTCGACTCGTAGCCTTTCCCTTGTTCTAGGCCCCTATCGTGCATTCTGACAGCGATGGGAATCTCTAGGTCGTCGGCGTTCTGCCCCTCCGGAGGCGCTAACTCTCTCCTCTCCGTCACTGTAGGCCGGTGATTGACTGGCTCCTTCTGCGGGTACTCTAAGGTTTCATCGCTGAGGGAGGCAGAGCTGGAGAAGTTGACGGGCGTCCCTTCGAAGGAATCCGAGTATGAGGAGTCGTCATTCTTTGACTTGCACGGCTCGGAAAGCTCCAATTGGGAATGAGTGGGAAGCAGCATGTAAACGGGCAGTTGGAGCGACTTCTGACATTGAGAGCCCAGCACTTGAGTGGACAGACCAGATAAGAGCGAGGTCTTGACCTTCCGAAATCGGGTTGGCATCGCGGAGTTTATGCACTCCTTCAAGATCTCAATGTCGTCGTCGGAATTTTCCAGGATGCAGTCGAGCTTGTCGCCTTTCCCCAGCCCGTCCAGGCTCAGCTCCTCGTTGGGGTCCTCCCCCTTCTCGTGCACGATGCAGTTGAAACGGTTCTTCTCCTGCAGGAGAGGCATCAGCTTCAGCTCGATGTCCTTCTGGATGTATGGCTCGTGCAGGGTGAGCGCGCTCAGGCTCGACGCGCAAGAGAAGTTCTCGTTGGGTTTCTCCAAGGTGAAGTACAGCATGGTGTCGATGTCTGGTGGAAGGTGGAACCGTTCCTTGAAGTCGTTGATGTCCATGGTTTTTTTCAGATCGATGTCCCATTGCGCGTTGGCCTGACCCCCTTCTTTTTCCGGCTGCTCAAACAACGGCGTTTTGCTCCGACTGGGAGGCATGGTTTGCCCGGGACTGTCGGGCAAGTCGCTGGGACTAATGGTCCCACTGATCATCTCACTACAAGGGTCACTCTGAATGGAACTTGCGATGGACGGGTTTTCAAAACTTCCGAGGGAACTGACCGAGCTGCACCTGCTCAAGACCAGCGGTGTCTCTTGAACGTAGTTATCTGACGGGCTGGACGGAGTCGTGTCCACGAGTTGCGAGGTAATCTTGTCCCTCATGAACAACTTGTCGAATTTCGGGCAGGGAATTTCGATGGGTTGGGACGAACTGATCAGTGGATGGTTCCTGGATTTGACGGGCGTCTCCTTCGAGGACAGGGCGTCGCGATTGGCTGCCTTTTCCGAGGCCTGAGACGCCTCTTTGTCGTCCAGGGCGAGGATTTCCAGCGACGAATCGCTGTCGTTCCCGCTGCCCGTCTGCAGCTCCAGAACATTCTCGGCGGACGACAGCGACGAGAGCGAGCTGCACCTCGAGAAGCAAATGGGGGTGTCTTCCACACAGTAGCTCCGTAACAACTCCTGATCGGTGGAACCTGGAGTGGAACCAGAAGTGCTCAGGAGACCCGGGCTCAAGGTCTGGCTTTCCTGATAAATCCACGCCTGCTTCTTACCGCTCAGACGCTGGGGTGTCAGAGTGTTGTCGGGGTGAGGGGTCAGATGATTACTCGTGGCGGCTGCGACCTGCGAAATCCTTTGACGGTAGGGGGAAAGTCTTTTCTCTATTTTCTCGTTCCGTTTGGTCGCCCCGCGGACTTCGTTCCAAGTGCTTTTGGACTCCCTACAGCTCAGCTGCGCGACGCAATCCTCCACAACGTAGGTGCGATGGGAGTTCTTGTCCAGATTATGGTTCTCCCCTTTGGTGAGGTCCAGGTTGGTCGGTCTCCTCTGGAACTGATGAAGTTCGCCATTCTGGTCCACCATCGAGGACTCTTTGGACGAGTATAGTTGCCCTTTGCAGTCGCCCTCCCCCATGCTGTTCAGACAATGCAGACTATCGTTTGATAGGTTTGCATATCCCATCCGTGCGCCCAGGAAAGCACGTGCTTTGCTGGCATTCTCGGGTTTGTTGGCATTAACCGTGTCGGACAGACGGCAGGGGGAGGAAGACTTGGCCCTGTGCTCACTCAAGTCGTCCAACGCGCACTGCCAGTCAACGCACTGGTCTTCGGAGCTCAGGCTAAAACTGTCCTCGGAGGACGTGTGCATGTGAGACACATCCTCGACCAGCTTGTCGATCCGAGCCACGGTGGTGGAGATCTGGTTGACCAGGCGTTCGGCTGCCACGGAGACGTTGTCGGGGGGGCCACTGAACCTGGACTGATCCGAATGCCTCACCTCCAGATCCTTCTCAGCCTCCACGCACCTCCCGACGCTCCGGTTCCGAGACATGGCCTGTCCCTGCAGAAAGGAAGAGTTCAGGTACATAGATAGCACGGTCAGGCCTCCCGTTTCCAAGCCAGTCGACACATTGGGTCCCTCGTCGTCGTCAAAACACCCCGAATCCGAGGCGTAGTCCTTGACCAGGCTTTCGATGTGTCTCAGGGGCTTGTTGAGGTTGGGGTGCTTGGGACTGAATTTCTCAATGCTGTCAAACGTCTCCGTTAAATGCTTGGCGTCCAGTTCCTCCTCCAGGGCCTTCTGCTTCCTCATGTACAGGGAGGGCAGGCAGGAGCCCGGCGAGACCATGCTGGTGTCCTTGTACTTTGCCGGCCGATTGGTGAGGAGGTTCCTCAGGGCCGCGGCGCTGCCCAGTGCAATCATCTTGTGCTTGGAGTGGATGAGGTTCCTCAGCATGCTGACCGCTCCCAGGTCCCACAGCAGTTCCTGGTCCCTGGAGTTCCGAGCCGAGAGGTTCCACAAGGTCCCACAGGCATTGCTGACGATGGTCAGACTGTGGGACTTGAGGTGCTGCAACAAGCTCTGGAGGCAGCTGTGGTCACGGAGAATTTCTCTGCAAAAGCCAAACGAACGAAATACCAATCGTTAAAGATTTCCCCGAGAGGAAGAAATCGGAACGCTAGTCGGCTCCAGTAACCCTCACCCCTCCTCCTCCTCCTCCGTCACGTCCGAGATGTTATAATAATAAATAATAATAATAATAATAATACTCTTTGCATTTGATACAACGATTTTCACATCTTCTAGACGTTTCAAAGCGCTTCACAGAATATACCGTAAAGTGAATTATCTGTATATTCATGGGCGAAACACGGCAGCCAATTGCGCACAGCAGCGTCTCCACGAACAGTCGTGGATTGAAATGACCAATTTTATTATTGGTTTTTTTTGGGAGGGATTAGTATTAGGCGAGTGCGTGTGTGGCGTAAGGAAACCAAGATTTCACCCTGACCTGGCTGGATTTGAACACAGGACTCATGATTGTAAGGCAAGCACTCTAAGCACTGAGCTACAGGATTCGACGTAGGTTTTTAACAACAGCAACAATACAATAATAATTTGGTCACTCAACCCACGACTGCTGTGCTCAATTGGCTGCCAAGCTTCGCCTACGAAAATGCGCTTTTCCCCCCGACTTTACAGTAGATTCTGCGAAGCGCTTTGGGATGTCTCGAAGGCTTTATCGAGTGCAAAGATTATTATCAAAATACGTTTGTACAGCGCCTTTCATGTCAGGGGGAGGTTCCAAGCTTCAAGTCCCTATCGCGCGTGAAGGAGGGCTAAAGGATTTGCGGTTGTTGTTGCCATCGTACAGCATTTAGCACACAAGCTCCACCGCTGTGAAGCATGCGCTGGGACAGTATGCTGAGTGCGGGGCGCCGTATAAAACGCGAGCCTTTTTTGCAGCGCGATGTCTGTGTTGCAGTGACGGGCAGGTGTTCATTGGCTCGCGCTGCACCTGTACTCCTCGTTGGTCGCGATGAGACTGGAAACGTTGCGGAGGATTCCCCCTCCGCTTTCGATGATGGCGAGAGAATTGCTCTGACACTTGTAAGTCAGCGTAGCCACCAGGAAGATCAGGGCACCGTCCACAGAGCAGATTGCCACCTTGTTCTCCGTGCTGTGGGCTGACAGGTTCCACAGAGCGCTCAGCAGGCTCTTGAGCGTGGATTCCTGAGGGAAGGAAAGGAATAGAAATACTCTCAACCAAGAGTTTCGGTGATGTTACGATAAGAACATAAAAATTGCTGGGCGAAAGAGGGACCAAGGTCCATCTAGTTCACATTCCCCCATCTTGACAGTCGCTTGACATGTCATGTCCCAAACTCGATCCTCGTATCCCGCAAATATTATTTCCTAACGTAATCTGACCTCTCCGTCCAGCCCTGTCAAGATCGCAGGTTCACATGTGGCATGTACCTTGTCCCCGGAAATGTGTGGTCATCGTGTGGCCGCTCGCATCACCTTCCGTGGGTTACATGCGTGTGTATATGTACGGTACACGTATGCGCCGGAAGTGCGGCCGATGCCATTTCTCAAAGGGAAGTGAGATAGATCAGCTGAGCTTCTCGCACGCGGCAGCAACAACAACAACAACAACGCCTTAACCTTACCGTATCAAGGACTGGTGAAGGGGAACCCACCTTTTTGGACTTCAGCGCGCATCGCATCAAAGCGCTCACGCTTCCGACCTCACGCAGGATCCGCTTGCTGTTGATGTCGGCTCTCCAGGAGAGGTTTCTCAGGATGCTGGCAACAACCTGGGAACGTCGACGAGACACAATAACTGTGCGCAATACATGGAGCTAACCCTAACCACGCACACACACAAACGCACGCACGCATGCACAGCAGTGGAAGACATATCAATCAAATGTCTCAATCTCAATCATGTCCCTTCTAAGAACAAATAATAATAAAAGTAATAATCCTTGCATATGGTGTAGAGCTTTTCACGTCTTCTAGACGTCCCAAAGCGCTTCACAGAATATTCTATAAAGTTGAATTGACTGTATATTAATGGGCGAAACGCGGCAGCCGACTGTACACAGCAGTGTCCCCACAAACAGTCGTGGATCGAAAATGACCAATTTTATTATTAGGTGTGTTCGTGGAGTAAGGAAACTTGCCCAAGGTTTCCCCCTGACCTGCCTGGATTCGAACACGGGTCTCACCTCTTGTAAGGCGAGTGGCTCTAACCATTGAGCTAGAGGACTCCTCAAATGTATGTGCAGATGTCAGTTATGGACCAGATCAGGGTGTAATGGTCACTGGGATTAAGGAAAAACAAACAGATCCAGATCCAAACCATGAAATGTTGCAAAAGCCAAAAATGCCGGATTAAAGTACAAATTTCCATCACAAGTTTCCGGCACTTGTTTTTTCACGTTTCGTCCACAAAACATACAGTTAATTCACTTTATAGTATATTCTGTGAAGCGCTTTGGTACATAATATGGCACTATACCAATGCAAGTATTATTATACTATATTATTATTATTATAAACGCTGTAATACCTACCTAGCAAAGATAGGTTCTTGGCTGAGAACAAAGGAATTAATAACAATGAACGAATTCATGATAATCTCTCGGCTGAGATCGAGAGGGAATTGAGAGTTTGCTGGAATTCTTGCCGCGTTGAGCTAAACAATGGTCCTGATCCACCCACCTGCTGGATGTCCTCGCTCTCGCACTCCAGCTGAGCCACGATACTCTGCATACACGCCTTCCTGGTGCACAGCGCAGCCTGCAACAAACGGGAAGCAGACAGACTGAACCCCAGCCCATCAGCATGTCCTCTAACAAGGCAGCACGACCTTCGCACTCACCGCAAGCCAATCTCTTTGTCGAGACAAGGCAAGCAAACACAGAGGGTTTTGTGTGTGCAATGGGGCCCATTAACATGACACAGTGGCCCATTGGGAGACTAGGGTTAAGTGATTCAATGCGACACCGTTCCTGTTACCAGCCACCCCGCCTGTGAGTGATGGCATGAGATGAAATATCTCCTGCCCTGCACTACAACGTCTCGGATTCATTGCCATCCTGTAATGGCACGGCTCCGAAGCAGGGTGAAGCTTCCATTTGACCTTCAAACAGAAACGTCCATCAGAGTAGAGTATAAGCGCTCTCCGCTGATCGACTTTACTCCCACCACCACCCGCTCTACAGCACCACCCCACGCGTACTAACCACCCGCCTACTCCACTCACATTGCTGCCTCGCCCTGAGGTTTTAATGCAAACGAGAATCAGAAACCCTTCCCTTTCTTTCTTCCCCAACGGCTCGCTCCGGGGCAGTGTGCCCGCGCAGGGCCACGGGATCTCACCTTGTTGACCACGTCCCCGAATGTGAGGTTGGTGAGAGCCATTCCCGCGTAGCGGCGCAAAGCCGAGTTCAGAGGGTCGTTGGTGCCTCCGTACATGTCACAGTCGACCTGCAGCAGCTCAGCAATCGCCTGGAGTCCGCCTGCAGAGGGAGGGAGAGGGAAAGAGCATTCAACAACAACAACGACAACTGGGATTTCAATCGCGCCCTCCACGCCGAACGGCGTCTCAGAGCGCGCTGGTGTTGCCGTGATCTCCGAGAAGCACGTTAAGGGCGTTTGATAACGTACCGAGTTCATTCATAGCCCATCTGTATTCCTCATCGAAGGACAGCTTCATAATGGCACACATGGCCTGGCAGATCTGTGGCTCAATGGGCAGTGGCACTACAGGAGCATACAACAGAGCCATTAGAATAATCCTCACGTTTGATGTGACACCTTATCACGTCATTGAGAAGTCTGAAAGCGCATCGTAGCATATACTATAAAGAGTATATTGACTGTATATTTTGAGGGCGAAAGATGGCAGCCAATTACAACAATCAATGATAATCCTTGCATTTTGATATCGCGCTTTTCATGTCTTCTAGACGTCTCAAAGCGCTTCATAGAATATACTGTAAAGTGAATTGACTCTGTATTTGTGCGCGAAACGCGGCAGCCAATGAAATTATCAATTTATTAGACGTTTTTCTTTTGGGGGGGATTATTATTAGGCGTGTGGGGAAAATACGCGATGGGCTCGTGATCGGAACAGGACGGAATTGTACTCACGGCTGCCGGTTCCTGGGTCGGCCGATGCGTGGTTGACATCCAGCCAATCCCAGCAGGTCTCGCAGTACGCTCGCACCTGCTCCAGCACGTGTAGCACTCTCATCTCCCTCTTGGCCTGCCCCTCGTCGGGCTGAGAGTAGATGATGTTGTGCAGGGCCGCGCTGGCCCGGGCTCGGGCCTCCTTGTTGCAGCGCGAGGTCCTGTCCGGCCCCGTGTCCCTCTCGCAGTCGTGCAGCAGCTGGATGAGCAGCGGGAGGCAGCCCGATTTGCGCATGGCCACGCAGCTGTCCTGCGAGCTGGACATCGCCAGCAGTGTCCTGGACATGTCGTCCTTGTCACGGGTCGCCAACATCGACAGCAGCCAGAACACCATCTCCACCTGCCGGGCGGAACGCCAAGGGTTAAATCCGCAGGTCCTTGCAGAGCAAAAGGAAGGCCATTCAGCCCATCGTGCCTGTGCTGGCTTTATCCCTGCTGCCCCCCACCCCCTATGAACCTCCCCGCCCCCACTCCATTCAGCAGGCTCCAGCCATCCATGTCCCTCGCCCAACCCGCCCTACCATTAGGGGACGGGCTTTCAGCCTCTCTGGCCCCCACACTCTGGAACTCCATCCCACAGTCCCTTCGCCTCCCTCCCTCCCTCACCTCCTTCAAGGTCGGTCTCAAGACCCTCCTCTTCGGCCGTGCCCTCACAACTTTATTTAGGGAGAACGGGTCTATTAGGCTATGGGGAGCGGGCAGGGCAATGGGATTGAATCGCTCTTTTCAAAGAGCCGGCACAGACTAGATGGGCCGAATGGCCTCCTTTTGTGCCGTAAAATTCTATGATTCTATGATTCTATGAACTCTCTCACTCCCCTCCGAACTCTCCTGACCGTCTCCCTTGCTCGGGTTCCGATCTGACTGAAAGGCGCTCTATAAATGTAATGTTGTTGTTGTTGTTGTTGTTCCAAGAGCTACCAATTAGCTGCCCTGGTCCACAAACCTTGTGTATGAAAGCCAGCCTGCGCTTAATACAGTTGGAATTTGAGACATCCTCCTAACATGAAAGGCATTACATCAATGTAAATTGCATTCTTTTCATATGCAAGCACCTTGTGATTCCACCCTGCGTCAGGTCCACTATATAAATGCAACTAGTTCTTGCTAATACAGGTGTGTCCCTCCAGAGAGAGGCTGACATTTCCTCCTACACACAGGGATTTGGTGACATACATAATAATAACAGGAATAATCCTTGCCTTTGCAATAGTGCTTTTCACATCTTCGAGACATCTCCAAGCGCTTCACAGAATAAAGTGAATTGACTGTATATTTTGTGGGTGAATGCAGCAGCCAATTGCAGCGTCCCCACAAAACAGTCGTGGATTGAAATGACCAATTTATTATTGTTTTCTTGAGGGATTATTATCAGTCGTGTGGATTAAGGAAATTTGCCCAAAGTTTGGCCCTGTCTGGAATTGAACCCAGGTCTCTCGCTCGTAAGGCGAGTGCTCTAACCACTGAGCTACAGGACACTTAGAGGAGTCTGGTTTGGATGCTCTTAAACACGTGTTAGACACCAGGCTGACCCCTTACCTTACTGCCCAAGATGTTCAGTCCTTGAGGCAAATTATCCATTGTTCTTTCAGTCTCTCGATCGGTTGACATGCGACATCCCTGCGCACAGAAAAGCAGCGTGCTTCAGAAACAATGTACATAGACAAGACACCATTTTTTTCTGTGGAACTTTCTACTTGTTCCCATTTTTTAAAGCGCGGAGGTGGTAAAACCGTTTGGATCCGTTTCCTCTGGATCCTCACGGGATCAGCGAGCGGGAGAACCAGCCGGGAGAAATGCAAGGGAGACAGGATCTGTGTCACTATTACTCGTATCCGCCGTCCCCAATTCGAATGCAAAAAGAACACAGATCCCCCTGATTGTAGTAACTCTTCCCATTCTCAGCCAGCTGTTTGGAAGGGTGTTACTCACATTGTAGCACACTTGCATCATTCACACAGTAAAACACAACAGTCTGGTTTGGGTGTGTGGCAAAAGATTGTGCTCGGCGCCCTCCTGACCACTAGATGTCTCTACGTAACGAGATAGCAATTGTAGTGACCAACATTACAATTGTTCTGCCTAAATATATTCCTTTCTTATCAATACCAATATCCTAAAAACATATCATCGCTCATTGACCAAATCGCGTCTGCGGTTAACAGCAACAAGCACGAAAATTACATTCACTTATACAGCATCTTTCACGTCGGAAGGACATCCCAAGGCGCTTTGGATAATTAGTTGGGTTCTCGGGTAATTAGAAACTGATCTTGGATCCTAACAAGGTTGTATTGCCAAATTGGTTGAGTTTGGATGCCCAGATTTGATGCTATATACGGTTCAGGTCAGGGAATATAGAAGAATTAGAGGTGATCTTATAGAAACCCATCCTTGAACACATTTATAGAAACCTACAAGTTTCTTAAGGAGCTTGACAAGAGTAGACAATGTGAGACTGTTTGCCCTGGTTGGAGAATCTAAAACTAGCGGTCACAGTCTTAAGATTAAGGGTCAGCCTTTTCGAACAGAGAAAACATTTCTTCACTCAGCGGATAGTGAATTTATGGAATTCTCTATCCCAGAAGGCTGTAGAACATATTCAAGACTGAGATTGATAGATTTCTAAAGGATAGAGGGATTAAAGGATATGGGGATAGGATGGGTAAATGGAATTAAGTTAGAAGGTCAGCTGTGATCTTATTAACTGACGGAGCAGGCTCAAGGGGCTGAAAAGTCTACTCCTGCTCCTATTTCTTATGTTCTTGTACACAGAGCTATATATGTATATATCTGCACAACACCAAATTGCATTTATAGAGCGTCCTCCGTGCCAGGCAACCTGCGATGATGGGACTGAGGGTGAGTGGGATGAGCAGGAAGCCGGTACCAGTCGAGCACCGGGTGGTTGGATTGGGGAGTGAGGAGGTCAGTGAGGTAGGGAGGGAGGTGCCAGGGAGTGAGTGGATTTGGACACGATCATACAAAGGAGCTACCCAGACCCTAGACCAGTTTCTCAACCTTTTTCAGTAATGTACCCCTTGTTAATTTTCAACATTATCTTGTACCCCATTCAACCACATGCACACCACCTCACTCATTCCACTTGCATTTTATAACCAAGCTTTTCTTATATAACAAAATAACTAGCACATACAAAACGAGGGGGATAACAATTAAATATACAATTTGGAAGGCTATAAAACGCTAAATAAAAGAGCTAAATAAATCAATGTACCGCCACCTGTACCCCCTGGAAGTAATTTTGTATTCCCTGGGGTACATGTAGCCCTGGTTGAGAACCACTGCCCTAGAGGCAGAGGAGAGGAGAGGGATGATGAGTGAACCAACCAGATACGGAATGCTGACTCTCAGATTCAGCAGATGTAGCTTGTCTGCTAACAGAACGTGCCTTCGGTCACCCTCCTACCCCTACCCTCTCTTGTGCCCTAACCTATGGAACCCTAACCCCCCCAGCTCAGATCCGAATCCCTGACTGTCCAGCAGCCTGGGACTCCCTCCTGACGTGCAAGGCGCAATGCTACTGTAATGTGTTGTTGTTGTTAAAGTCAGGATCTGGAATCCCCCTGACCTTCGATACTGTTTGGCGCTGATGTAAATTACAGTTAATGAACGCAATACATCGGAAACAATGGACAACCCCAACATAACTTCACAGTGAGCACAATTACCTGCTCCACGTTAAAGTGTTTGAGGAATTCAGAGCGTTGGGTCTGGACACAGACAAACAATTATAATAATAATAATCCTTGCATTTGATTCTAGCACCTAACCACGTCTTCGAGACGTCTCAACGCGCATCACGGATTAGACCGCAGAGCGAATCGACTATGTTTCGTGGGCGATATGTACAGATCACACACACAGCAGGTAACCATCGATCATTTTACATGCCGACACAATGGTGGAGGAAGCTTTGCCTAGTGCATCGAGTTCAAAATCAATCAAACATCTATCCACCCCCATCCTCCCTCCCCCCACTTCCCCCCCTGTCCACTCCCTCCCCTCCCCCCACTCCCTCTCCCCCTCCCTCCCTCCCTCCTTGTTGCAGCACACAAGGATATCTCCACATTTAATATTTACAAAATGACACTCTCCAGCCTTGTTCCACTCGGACGGTCAGGTGTAACACGTCTATTTCTAGCGATGGCTTTGGCAGCTACACATCAGTCATCCATTTTGCTGCGAGTCTCAGGCATAACTCGGCCGCTAACTAACCCGCCGTGTCTCCCTCGCAAAAGGAAATCCATTTCCTTCTGCCCCCCCGGGATCCGTGTCCGGCAGAATCCAACCCCTTCCTCCGAAGCGCGGTGTGATTCTGGCTGAAAGGAACTCCGGCGCGCGAGCGTGTCCCCGTTCCAAAGGCGCAACATCTCAAAGCGCCACAGCAGAGGGGTTCATAATGAGCGTCCCCCACAGCTCAACATATTGTGTCAAATCTAGTTTCAACCTCGAGACAAACACAGACGGGTGTTTTCCCCAGGATTGTTCGTGCCTGGGAATGATGGAGGCGGTGGTGGTGGGAGGGAAAGGGTGTGGAATATTTCTACCATCGGTCCCCAGCGTTCGACTGTGAAGTCATCCCTATTACATTCCCCTTCAATCTGTATTGCAATTTCAACCGTCCCACCCAAATTGGCTAGATTTTCTCCCACCAAGCAGACGCCGGGGATCTATCTGCCTCGTGAATCTTGCCTGCGCGCAATCCGCAGCCCGTAGCCATCCTCCCGACCCGGGCGATCGAGCTCTGGAAGCTGGTATACCTTGAGGCGTTTACAATCCGGGGATCATCATCCCTTGCATTTGATACAGCGCCTTATCGCGACTTCCGAGGCATCTCGAAGCGCCTCACAGAAAATGCTGGAGAGTGAATTCGCTGTACACGCGATTCGGTTCGGAACACCCCTGGCTTAAGCATGTTTCCTTTTTTTTCGCTTAGCTTGCACAATGAATAATTAAATAACCACTATCTTTAAGGTCAGGAGTGCTGACAGCTCGCTGCCGAGCCATAGATCAGGGCTAGGGCAGTGTCTGACACTGACGGGCTTTTTTTTAATTTAAAAAAAGCCCACACAGAAATGGATCTATTTTAAACAAAATAAAGCATTACCTTTTAGATTATGTCTGAAACAATCACCTTGTTAACGATCGGTTTTAGTAAATATATATATACAGTATATATTACACTGTACTAGATTTAAAAAAAATTATATACTGTACAATATTAAATATATATATTATATACTGTATATACTGTACTATATAAAACATATATTATATGTACTGTATATATTGTACTATATAAAAATATATTATATATTATATACTGTACAGTATAAAAAATAGTAACCATTGCAATTGACACCTTATCACATCTTCAAGACGCCTCAAAGCGCTTCACGGAATATACTGCCAAGCGATTTGACTGTATATTTCGTGAGAAAAAATCTCAATGTATATTTTTGAAATCTACAAATAGCACAGAATGGTGTAATTTGTACAACATTCTACAGGATTGTATTGAATTATTGCGGCTGAGAAACTGCTGCAGTCTCTGGGTCTATTAAACAAAGGAAGGACAATGCTGGGGGAGTGGGAGGTAAGGAACAGGGAGAAATGTAAAAGGGCTCTATGTGTGTGTGTGTGAGGCTGGAATTACAAGTAAATAGAGAATGATTTGATGCACTGGCTGACTGGCTGGCTGGCTCCATGTTCAAGCGTGCCTTGAATGCATCTCTCTCTCTCTCTCTCAAATGGTCAAAAAAAAACAGGCAAGACAAAAAAAGGCAGAAAAAAATGGAAGAGATGTGATACAGGGAGGTAAAAATGGCTTCAAATATGAACTTCTCCCCCAATTCTCACGTTGCACAAGCACTGGGAGCTACAGTGGGATTATGTTTTAGTTGTAAATGAATGAAAAGGGAGGTGGTGGGGGTGGGGAGGGAAGGCAACAATCCTTGCAAAGAATCATTTATATCAGAAGAGTGATGGCTGACATTAGAGAACAGTGTTTAAAGCCAGGTGCCTGTAGACTGCGCGCAAACAATAAAAGCACAGGTTTCCAAGCCTGGGTGCTTTCTTTCACAAAGAGAGACAGACAGACAGACAAGAGACAGACAGACAGAGAGACAGAAAAGAGAGAAAGGCGACATTGCAAATCTGCTGACTGTCAAAACACATCCTCTACAGCCATTGCTCACCTTAGCTACAACAGCAGCAAATGCGAGATGAATGTAATATAAATAACAAGATGAAAATCACAGCAATACAGTACAAACAGGCTGCAACATACACAGCGCCTTGATGCCAGGGCAGCAGAGAAATTGTCATTCCTACCTGATTCCCCTTAAGGGAGTAACGAAAGGTTTCCGACATTGCACAGTCTTAATTTTCAGCTGATCCCCATTCCCCTTCTCTCTCTGATCTCTCCTTCTCTCCCCCTCTCTCCCTCCCTCCTTCCTTCTCTCTCACAGTGACAGCTCAGAGAGAGAGGGAGGTGTGAGCAGTATGCATGCAGCCTTGATGAGAAACTGGGAGCTTTCCTTTGGTTCATGGGGATGGATGGATGGATGGGTGGGTGGGGGCTGGATCACTTAAAGCATCTGAATAACAATAATCCGATCCACCACTGATAGATAGCAGGATAAATAATGTAAGCTTCACCCACAGAAAGAAACCTTTTGATTTTTTTTCGCCCCCCCCTCACCAACCCCATCAGTGAGATGGTCCCAAAGGCTTTTGCCTAGAGATGCCAGCAGTCAAACGTGCAGAAGCCAACAGTGTGTCAGCCAGGAATCTACATGCAATGATCTGATCCAATCACTAAACAAACTCCCCCCCCTTCTTTTTCCCTCCTCCAACCCTTTAATCCCTTTCCCATTCTCCATCTCTCACTGTAGCAACAGTAAATCCTGGAGACATAGAGAGACTGAGAGAGAGAGAGTGAGAGAAAGAGAGACAGGGACAGAAAGAAAATATAGAAACTAGGGTAGAGGAAAAATGAATCAGATCTGTGAAATAAAATACATTTTAAATTGCTCTATTTTGCCACCCCAGCCCCCCACCTCATCGCTGTTACATGAATGCAGCTGGATTTATAAGGCTTTTTCAGAGAGGGTGGGAGGGTGGATAGAGGAATAAGCCTTCTCCTCTCCCTGTCACATTTAATTCCTGATTGTAAAATGCAGCGTTACTAACTGTGAGCTGAAAGAAAGAGGAGAGAGAGGGAGAGAGAGAGAGAGAGACCTCAGCTGAAGAGCTGATCCAAACAAAAAAAAATTGGATGTTCTGCAAAACGATTGCACTGCAAATTGTCCAGGTCTCTTGTTGCTCCTTTAGCGACCCGAACGCTTTATTTTTAAGCATCTCTTCTCCGCCATATCTCCACACAAATATTACAATGGACAATCAATGAAAAATAATTTGCTGCAAAAGCCTTCAGTCGTAAAAGATTCAGCGCAATCGCTTTGGCCACAGAAGGCTCTTCCAGAAATGGACGTGAATGTAATAATAATATTATTATGCAGAGTATACTGTAACGTGAATAGACTGAATATTTGTGGGGCGAAACGCGACAGCCAATTGCGCACAGCAGCGTCCCCACAAGCATTCGTGGATCGAGTGACCAAATTATTATTGGGTTTTTTTTTCTTGAGGGCTTATCGTCAGGCGTTGTGGAGTAAGGAAACTTGTCCAAGGTTTCGAACTGACCTGCTGGGAATAGAACCCAGGTCTCTCGCTTAAGCTTTAACCACTGAGCTACAGGATTCCATGTAATCCTATGTGTGCAATGGATGTGGGTTTACGGCACAAATGTGAAATACAAGTACAAAGCATTTCACAGCAGGGTGGAGACATGAGCCAGCACAGCACTAACTATCCCAGAGCAAACAGCTCAGTAACAAACCAATGAGTAGTCCTGCAGCTCAGTGGTTAGAGCACTTGCCTTACAAGCGAGAGACCTGGGTTCAATTCCAGGCAGGAGTGAAACCTCGGTGAAAGCAAGTTTCCTTACTCCACAAGGCTGATAATAACCCCTAAAAAATCCATGCCTGTTTGTGGGGACGCCGCTGTGCGGAATTGGATGCCGCGTATATATTATCGTGAATCCACTTTACATTCTATTCCGTGAAGCGCTTTGAGACATCTAGAAGACGTGAAAGGCGCTATATCAAATGCAAGGATCATTATCATCAAAACAGGAACACAGCAGTCGACAGTACGTGACTATAGGCTACATGTGGCTACAAACAGGCATAAGGGATGGTAAAGCCAACACACAATATGTATCAGAGGCAAAATGTTTCACTTGGAATCCCACAGTCTCAGCTGACACTCCAGTGCTGTACTGTGCTGGGAGTGTGTTGCGTTACCCGAGGTGCCTTCCTTTGGACGAAACGTTAAATCGAATTCTCATCTGCCTGGTCAGGCGGATGTTAAAGATCCCACTGTTCACGAAGGGAAGGTAGTTTCTCTCTCCTGCTGTACTGTGTAATAATAATTCCCCCAAATACAATTGCCCCTATTATCATCATTGTTATTATATAATAACAGTGACCAATTATTATTATTACTACATTCGGTCACTTAATCCACGACTGTTTATGGGACGTTGCTGTACGCAACTGAGTGCTGTGTTTCGCCCACAAAACTCAACAGCCCAAACCTCTCTGCGTTATATACAGCATGTGAAGCCCCTCAAGGCGTCTCGATGACTTGATAAAGGCTCCGTATCAAACGCAAGGATTATTATCATTTTTATCAAACACGACGTCCAGGTACCGTAAAGTGATATAGCACAGAAAGCACGCCATTTGGCTCAACTCATCCGTGCGAGTGTTTATACTCCATATCAGGCTCCACTTATTTCCCTTCTCCTCTTCTCTGTAATCTTCTCTGCAATTTCCAATACTGTACATATTTCACAAATGTTTTCGAAACCTAAGAATTCATATTTTTACCTGAATCATGTTATACTGTGCTCCATGTGAAATGTGATATTTGCATGTATTTTTTCAGGTCTGCCTGCAGTATTGCCTTGGGACATCCTCTTGACGTGACAGGCGCTAATTAAGTGTAATTTTGTTGTTGTTGCCTGAATGCTAATGTGGCGTCCTGTAGCTCAGAAGGTAGACTACCCGCCTTGCAAGCAGGAGACCGGGGTTCAATTGCCAGCAGGGCAGAACATTGGGCAAGTTTCCTTACTCCACACGCCTGATAATAATCCCTCAAGAAAAAAAACGATCATAAAAGAATTGGTCACTTCAATCCACGACTGTTTGTGGGACACTGCTTTGCGCAATTGGCTGGTGAGTTTTGCCCACAAATATACAGTCAGTTCAGTTTACAATCTATTCTGTTACGCACTTTGAAACATCTGGAAGATGGAAAGCGAGATATCAAATACAAGGAGTATTATTATATTATTATAATATACGTGCGCCTGATTTTTGCTCAAACTAAGGGTCCCAAATACTTTCACCAATAAACACCATATTTAGACACATCCCCAATATATCTCAGCTACAGCTCCCAAGAGAAGGAAGAAAAGTCTGACAGACATAATAACCCTCAGGAATACAATCAGTGAACATTCAACGCTTGGTGAAGAATTTACGAGGACGCTGATGTCGTGGTTCAACTTTTGAACCCTACCTCCAGGTTGTCCTGTTGAAACTTCTGTTGCGATTCAATGTCCTTCTCGATCTGTCGGATTCGGTTCATTCGCAGCTGTCAGGGAAAAGCAACAAAGGGGAGTCACACGACAACAAGAGAAGCTCGGAGGAAGAAGTTCCTCCGTTGGCCTATTTGATCTACCAGAACTCTCCATCCTTCCGTTACAGCTTCAAGGCTGTGCACCATTGGTTGCTGCGTTTCGCCCTCAAAATATACATTCGATAGACTTTGCAGTATCTCCTGTGAAGCGCTTTGAGACATCTCACCAATGTGATAAAGCACTGTATCAAATGCAAGGATTACAACAGCAACTTGGATTTATATAGCGCACTCACTCCGCGCCAGATGACGTCTCAGAGCGTTTCACAATAACGGATCCCGGGGCCGAGCCAGGGGGGGGGAAGGGGCATACGGGTGACCAAAAGCGCGTTTGAACAGAAAAGTCTTCAAGCGCAACCTGAAAATAGGAAAGGAGGGGAGGGGAGGCGAAGGGAGTGAGAGAGGATTATTATTATTGATAGTATATCAATTGATACATGAAAAGTGCCCTGTCCTCAATGACCCGTCTCGCTAACATCTTCCAGTTGTGAATTACCCTCTGGATCAAGAAGTACTGTACTTCCTGAATCCCAATCCCGCCGAAAATGTTCGCAGGCCCGAATTGCGTTTGGGGACGACACAAAATAGTATCTTTAGTTGTGTGAAGTAGACACAACTGTGGTGGACTTTAAATCCCGATATCTTTTTGTTCAAGGCGCTTCAACTTTGGATAACAATTAATATGAATGGAAATCAAATTGAGGGGCTTTTATCCTTTATGAACCACTACTACTAATAATAATCCTTGCATTTGATACAGCGCTTTATTTCATCTACGAGACATCTCAAAGCGCTTCACAGAGCATACTGTAAAGCAAATTGACTGTGATTTGTGGGCGAAACATTTTAGTATTTCCATGTAAATGTTTTTCTGAGGCAGTCCAGCGCCTGACGTGAAAGGCACTTTAGAAATGTAATTTTGTTGTTGTTAAATTAGCACATTCATGAATTCCGTGCCTGAATATCCCTTTGGGGTCTCTCCTTCCAAAGCCCTTCCCTTTCCCACCGATTTCCACTGTAGGTCACCAGTGAAACTGTGACCCAGGCAATGATGGATCTTGACTCTGGAGATAATACTGTTCTCCACAGCAATCCACAGAGCTGCAGGCAATATATCTCGGAAGAACCTATTCACTGCTCCCTCCCCCCACCCCCAACCCCCTCCTCTCTGCCATTGGAATGAGTCCAAAAACTAACAATGTGGTTTCTATGTTACCAGTTCATAGTGATAAAAAGAATTTGCCTCAATTTATTTTCATTTCATTTGGACTTAAGTACAGAATCCCATCTCATGATACACACACACACAAACAGTATGTATATAAAATATGGATAGATAATTTTACATACATAATATAAATATGTATACGCACTCTGTCACACATACTGTTACTGTCATCCGTACCCTGCAGCAAAGGCATGTCTAATATCAACCTACACAAGCGCACACGCAGTCACTGATTGAATAACTCGCAGAGAAAGATGTGGGACAATTACTGGCCTTAATTTAATCTTAAGCAATCCCAGTGCCATTTTAATATCACAATTAAATGGGGCAGCAGAAATTGAGATGACCTGAGATTCTAAACAGGTGACAAGCATAAAACCTAGGCCTGTCAATCAAACACAGTCGTGCCTTCAGCCCCTCTGCCCTCATCCTTTGAAACTCCACGCAACAGTCTCTTTACCTCGCTCCGTCCCTCCCTTGCCACCTCGAGACCCTCCTCTTCAACTGGGCCTTCAGCCACCCTCCTAGCCCCTGCCCTCCCTTGCCCTCCACCCCTCCTGATCCCAACCCCCCCCACCTCGGGAGCAGATACTTGAATGTCCAGCGCCTTGGGACGTCCTCCTGACACGAAAGGCGCTGTAGAAATGGAATTTGCTGCTGTTTTTCCAACTGAGAAAGGTTTGTTGGAGGACACGGACCAGAGAGGAAAGATTGGTTTCTTTGGAAACGAGTGTGTGCGATCGCGTTCTCCAAATAGCGGAGGGAGCAGCTCTTTGTATAATCCTGTGCATCTTGCAATGCTTCACTGACTCAGCATCTACACATCTGTTAGTGTAAGGCAGTAGGGAATCCCAAGCGAAAACCAAATCGTTTTAAAAAAGAATCTTTGGAACAATACGAACAAATTATATTGCGATTGCTCCCTTCAAGGGCGCTCTATAAATGCAATTCTGATGTTGTTGTTGTTGTTCATGTCCCAGAGCACTGGGCAATCAAGGGTTTGGGACCCGAGCCAGGGGTTAGGAGGTGGTGGAGAGGGCAGGGAGGGTGGGGGTGGGAGGGTGACCGAAGGCGCAGTCGAAGAGGAAAGTATTTGGATGTGACTTGGAGGAGGCAAGAGAGATTAATAAGGTTGGCTTCTCCACGCTGTAAGGGGTAGATGCGATGCAATTCACATTGATACGGCGCCGTTCACATCGCCAGGATGTCTGTTACGAAGATAAGGGTTGAGACCGAGGTCTGAGAGGCTATGGATTATGTACAGATAGTACCTGGGTTTGCTGGGTAAGCCTATCTCTGGTCCCATATCTCTCCTCGATGATCGCTTGGATCTGATGAGCCTCAAACTGAAGCTGTTGTCGGATCAAATCCATCTCCTTTGAAACCTGAGAAAACATAGAGAAAATAGCCCTGGAACTCCAACAACAACAACATCAAATTTGTACAGCGCCTTTCGTGTCAGGAGGACGTCCCAAGGCGCTGGACAGTTCCTGCTTCAGACCCGAGTTGAGTTCAGGGGTGGGGCGGGTGGGGGAAGTGGGGGGGGGATAAGGAGTTGCCGATGGGTCCGTCGAAGAGGAGAGTCTTGAGGCGCGACTTGAAGGAGGCCAAGGAGGTGGCAAGGTGGAGGGACTTTGGGATGGAGTGCCAGAGGTTAGGGCAGAGTGGCTGAAGGCTCCAATGGTTGGTGGATGGGTAGGGGGACGAGGAGCAGGCCAGAACCTGCTGAACGGGGGGGGCGGGCAGGTAGGTAAGGGGATAGGAGGTCACGGATGTAGAGTGGGGCAAGGTTGTGGAGGGCTAATAAATGACACCACCACAAAGTGGCCATTATAAACCACTATTAACCCTTTCAGATTACAGCTGTTAGATAAACAAAAATAATATTCCTTGCGTTTGATACAGAGCCTTACCACCACATTGAGACGTCTCAAAGCGCTTCACAGACTATGCTGTAAAGTGAATTGACTATATATTTGTGGGCGAAAAGCGGCAGCCAATTGCGCATGGCAGTGTCCCCACAAAAACTCGTGGATTGAGTGACCAAATTATTATTATTTATCTCTCTCTCTCTCTCTCTCTCATTCACTCTCTCTCTCTGATAAAAATACAGAGCGAAAGGCTGTTTGAACACGACTCGCTGCACACTGCACACAGCTCACACTCCAACACACACAGCTGTCACTGCAAAGGCAAATATGCAAACGCAAGCGGACGTTTACTCTTCGGAGGAAATACGGCCGCGTTTCACCGGAGAAATGTTTGGGGCAGAGGTTCTGGCAGAGCTCAGCGATGTGCATTTCACAACCACAACAAAATATTTTGTGTACAAAGTGGTACTTTTTTTTAAATGAAAAAGAAATAATAACTTGGTCACTCACTCCACGACTGGGCCGCTGTCGCGTGCGAGTGGCTTGCTGCGTTTCGTCCACAAGATACTAACTCTACCAGCTTCATAGTGTATTCCGTGAAGCGCTTTGAGACGTCTCAACGATGCGATAAAGCACCACATCAAACGCAAGCATTATTATTATGTCGCTGGCGGGAGGACGGAGTCCTTAGCTCAGCGGTTAGAGCGCTCGCCTTACAGCGAGAGACCCGGGTTCGATTCCAAGCAAGACAAAACCGTGGGCAAGTTTCCTTACTCCACACGCCTGATAACAATCCCTCAAAAAAAAATTGTCACTCAATCCACGACTGTTTGTGGGGGACGCTGCTGTGCGCAATTGGCTGCAACATTTCACCCACAAATATACAGTCAATTAACTGTACAGTATATTCTGTGAAGCGCCTGTCTAGAAGACATGAAAAATGCTATAACAAACGCAAGGCTTATTATTAAGGGGAAGGACTCACTCATCCCCCTCCCCCACCCCCCTTCCCCCCACTAGTCCGCGATCCTCACCGTTTTGATTTGAGACAGCTCGTCAGCGCGCCTGGCGAGGTTCTGGATCTGTGTGTAATAGAAGTGCTTCTCTTTCTCTTCCTTCTCAATCTCCGAGAGGAGCAAAGCCCTGAGAGAGAAAGAGAGAGAGGGGAGGTGAGAGATGTTATCAACAGCATCACTTCAAGCGCGTCGTAAACACACACTCATTTAAACACTTCCAGATTCACAACGACTTGCATTTATATAGCGCCCTTCACCCTGTCTAGAGTCTCGGAGCACTTAACAGTTAGCGGAGTGTAACACTGAGCCAGGGAGACAGGGGAGGTGAGTCTAGGGACAGTCAAACTGGAAAGTCTTCAGGCATGATCTGAAGATGAGCAAGGGAGAGACCAAGTGTCAGGATTGAGGCAGAGAGATCCACAGAGTGTGAGAGGGTGTGTGAGTGCGTGTGTGTATGTGTGTGTGTGAGTGCTGGGGTTAATAGGGTATGAAGTGATTTGCAAGCCAGTGCGAGGATTTCAAAATTGACCTATTCTGCATTGGAAGCCAACACGTGAACTGACACAAAGAGGGGGACGCCAGCGGCGTGGGGAGTGGGGGGGGGAGGGATGTCTGCATGGTGGTGGGTGGTGGTGGGTGGTGGTAGGGTGGCGGGGTGTGAAGTATAAACACCAGAAGGGTTTTGTTGGGTTGAAATGGCTCTGTAGTTTCCGTGCCATTCAGAACAACAATAACAACAACAAGATTACCCTTGTACATCACCTTTCGCATCAGGTGGACGTCCCAAGGCGCTGGACAGCCATTGTTTCAGACCCGAGCTGCGGTCGGGGAGAGGGAGGGTGGAGGGGAGATTTGGGGTGACCGATAGGACCGTCGAAGAGGAGTCTTGAGGCGGGACTTGAAGGAGGCCAGGGAGGAGGCGAGGCGGAGGGTGTGCGGGCTAGAGTTCCAGAGGCTGTTGGCAGGGTGGCTGAAGGCCGGCCGGCCAACGGTGGGGCGGGTGGGTTTGGGGATGTGCAGCAGGCCGGAGCCTGTTGACCAGAGGGGGGGGGCGGGCAGGCTGGTGGAGGTTAGGAGGTCGCAGAGGTGGGGTGGGGCGAGGCCACGGAGGGCTTTGAAGGTTCGAAGGGCCGGGAACTTGAACGTAAACCGCAGTGACCTGTGATCCTGACGAGTTAACCCTTAAATATACACCCAGTGACCACGAAGTACCTCTCTTTATTGAGTTCCTCCATACGCTCAACACTACTGCCCGTGATCGATGAAAACTCGTGCCTCTGTCGGGCGTTGGAGTTCCCTTGGCTTCCCTCAGCCTCCGGCACTAACCCAAACCCCTTCTGGCCAGTCGGCCAATCAGTGTTGCAGAGATTGGAAACGTCTGTGTTCAGCTCTGGTCGAGAGAGAGAGAAGACAGAGAGAGAAGAGAGAAAACACGTCACAAGATGGGTTCTGATGAAGATACTAATAATAATAATGATCGTTGCATTTGATATAGCGCTTCTCACGTCGTATTGACGTCTCAAAGCGCTTCACAGAATATACTGTCAAGTGAATTGACTGTATATTTTGTGGGCGAAACGCGGCAGCCAACTGCGCACAGAGGCGTCCCCACAAACAGTCGTGCATTGAAATGACCAATGTTTATTATTGTGGGGGGGGGGGTTTAGGGGACGGATTATCATTAGGCGTGTGTGGGGAGTAAGGAAACTTGCCCATGGTTTCGCCCTGATCTGCCTGGATTTGAATACAGGCTTGTATGGCGCGTGCTCTAACCGCTGAGCAACAGGAGCTCCGCGAGCCGCGGCCGCCGACGGTGGAGCGGAGGCGATGAAGCAGGAGGCCGGAGCTGGCTGAGACGAGCGTGCGTACGGAGGAGAATCTCACCACAACACCCAGGTCTCCCATCAATGCATCGAGTGCCACTATACTCTGCTGAGAAACGATATTTGGCGGGGTTTAAGATTTGCAATCGTTTGCTTAAACGCCGCACATATTTGATGACGCTCGAGTCAATTTCCTGCTCCTTGTGGTCTCATCCTTAATCCGCGACTGTTTGTGGGCCACTGCTGTGAGCGGTTGGGTTCACAAACCGATTAGTTCACAAAATACCAATTTGCACACACCAACTGTTCCAACGAACAGCCATGGAGTGAGTGTGAGCGAGTGAGCGAGTGAGTGTTATCTGGGGTGATTGTCTGGCCTTCTTAAGGCGCACCTGAACAGGTAGACGAGTCCTCAATTTAACGTCTCAACCAAAGGAATTTCTCCTCTACCCTTCCACAGGGGGTGGGGGAGGAAAAAAATCTTGTTGAAACACAGTCTCGGTGAAAAATTCGGGCCCAAACACACAACCTTCTGACTCCTCGGAGGCGAGTGCTATCATCCAACAAGGCCAGACTGACTCACTCACACACACACACACGGCAATTAACATCATCGCAGCTAATTCATTCATTAATCCTTTAATTATAATACATCCTCAGTAGCCGGACCTCATGAATGGGAGAGAAAAACAAACAAACAAAATCAGTCAAAATTCACGGCCCTCCCATCTCCCACCCTCCTCCCCCACCCCGAGCGATGTTTTCGGCTGTCATTAGTTGGAATCAGAGAGAAATAAAAAAAAGCAGTGAGTGGCTTACATACGGCACACACACACATACACACACACGCAGCCCCCTCTTCCCAGACGCACACGCACACACACCGCACCACCCACCACCTGTCCAGGCGCGCACAAACACACACAGAGAGACGCACACAAACACACACAGAGAGACGCACACAGAGATACATACAAATACAGAGACACACACACACACACACAAACAAACACAGGGATGCACACACAAACGCAGAGACGCACGCACACACACACACACACACACAGAGAGACATACAGAGAGAACACCCAGATACACACAGGGAGAGAGAGAGAGAGAGAGACATACATACACACACACACACACGTCCTACCTTTCAGCTGGTCCAGGATGTGGTTTTTTGCGCTGGAGGTCAGACTGGAAGCCTCAATCTCCAGCTTGTTCTGTAGCTGCCTGAGCATTTCCTGCAGCACATAATTCAGCGTGATCAGAGCGGCCAGCATTTTGCCTGGACCGAGCCAAGCGGCTCCCACAACAGCCTCACAGACACCTCTCCTTTGAAGGCTTGAAGGGATGGGTGGGTGGGTGGTTTGGGGGGTAAAAAAAAAAAGGACAGTTTGCCTTCAATCGAAAAGGCCTTCACTTCATCCTCGCGTTCCTTTTTTGTCCGTCGCTGTCCTGCCTGTAGCTGTCACGGGGTTTTTATTCCGTGCTATTTCTTTCCCCCAGCCAACGATAAGGCTGAGCACAAGTCACGGACCGGCTTCTTCACCGACGGGGTTAAAAAGTGGATCCACGCTGGTCCGCTCGGCACATTCCGACCTCCCTCACGATGAAACTCTCCTCTCCAGCGCAGCCGGGAACACCCGCAGCACAGAGCGAGGCGATAAACAGCTGCACCCTCGCAAATGCAAATGTCCTCATTGATCTTTTGATCTTTTCTCCCCACCAACCCCCACCTCAACTACCTCCCCACCCCCCCCACAACACACACACACACACACACACACACACACCCCACCACTACTAACAAGCAAACCAGGATAGGTCACTCTAATTACTGTAATCAATCAATAATAAATCCACCGATGGCCGCTGACTTCTGCGTCATTAGCCGGTCACCTAATCGCTGAAACGAATCCAAAATCCTTTCCCTCGCAAACATTACCAATGTGTATGCGGGGCTGCGTTATGCGCCGTGCTAGTTTTGGCTGCTGTTCATATCTGGGCTACTTTACTGCACTGCTTGGCTTTTACCTTCAGACGCCCCTGTGTTTTATTTAACCTTGTCACTGTTTGACAGCACACTCAGCTTAAATCACACACCGCTGCCCGACCCCCTTCACCTCCCCCTCCCCCCACCACCCTCCCCCCCACTGTTTGTATCAAACACTATGAATCTCTCCCAGCGCTCTGGAACACAAAATTCCTGGAAGCGTTCCTGGATTCTCCGCTCCGTGCCTTCAGCCCCCCCCTCCCCCACCCCCAACTCTCTTCCTCTCTTCCCAGTTTCAGGTCTCAGCTAAAGACCTTTCTCTTCAACCGCGCCTTAGGTCACCTTTCTCCCCCCGCCACCCCCCCCCCCCCTGGCTCGGGGCAGGGATCCTTTATTGTGATGAAGCGCTCTGAGACGCCGTCCGTCGTGCAGGGCGCGATATAAATCAAAGTTGTTGTTAGAATCATAGAATCATAGAATTTTACGGCACAAAAGGAGGCCATTCGGCCCATCTAGTCTGTGCCGGCTCTTTGAAAAGAGCGATTCAATCCCACTGCCCTGCCCGCTCCCCATAGCCTAATAGACCCGTTCTCCCTAAATAAAGATCTAATTCCCTTTTAAAAGTTGTTATCGAATCAGCCTCCACCACCTTTTCAGGCAATGCATTCCAGATTCGAACAACTCGCTGAGTGAAACAATTTCTCCTCAGCTCCTTTCTACTGCGCCTTGAAACTATTTTAAATCTGTGACCACGAGTCACGGATTCACCCACGAGTGGATTGTGAATTGTTGTTGTGGATTTATCCTCTGGGCGGCTCCCATCGGGCCGCAGAGCCGGCTGGGACCCACGTCCCCCCCCCCATCACTGGAGCAGGAGAGGCGGCTTAGGGTTGGAACTCATTCGACCATCGCATCTTGCGATCGGGCCTTTGACAAGGAAATCACTTTTCAAATCAACCACTGGGAGTGGGAGTCAGCGGGACAGAGATTCCCGAAGACGGGGTGGTGGGGACACACACACACGCGCACGCGCACGCACACACACGCAGAGCCTACACAGCCTGCGAATCCAGTCGCTTTCCACCGCGGTTTTAATTGACAGGGAGAGGAACACACGCACAGCGGTGACTTTGGCACCCAGCCTCGCTCGCTTGCTGCAGCTGTAACATTTTTCCGACACATTCAAAGGGGAATCGCTTCGAGCGCGGGGCTGAATGAATCACAGGCCCTGGTTAAGCACTCCGCCCAGAGGGTGGCTTTGGAGATGGAGGTGTTTTCCGAGGCTTGTTCGTACGAGAGCCGCAGCCAATATTATATTTCCGATCAGCGTATAGATCTTGTGAGGCGAGTCACTGTGCTAAGTGCTTCCCACAGCAAAGCTCAGTACACGCAACAGACATACGCACATATAATATATAAATATAGATACACACAATGCGACCACTGAACCAAATGCGCCACATCAGTGAAGCACCAAAGTGCTATGTCATTCTGCCAACAAACTGCTTCAGCGGCAGCATCAGAAAAGCTTCATCAAATAAACGCCGCCAACTTGTTTCCATGCCAGCGTTGGGTCAGTCGGCTCATTTCTCCTCCTCAGGCCAGAGACAAACGGCTGCTACCTCAGCAACAACAACTCGTATTTACGTAGCGCCCCAGGGCGATCGACAGCGGCGGAGAAAGACCCACCACCCTCCCAAACTGGGGAGGGGAGCTGGGGAGGATGAGGGCGTGTGGGGGGGCCGGAGGTGGGGAGAGCCAAAGTGACTGTAGACACTGTTGAAAAGGGAGGTCTTCCTTCAGGCGCGACCTGATCATGGAGAAGGACGAGGCAAGGCGGAGGGATCGTGGGAGAGTGTGTTTCAGGGTATGGGAGAGGAGTGATGGAGGAACAGAGGACACGAGGGACAAGCAGAGACACACACACACAGAGCCAGTTGACCAGAGGCATTGGGTAGTGGGTTGGGGAGTAAGCAGATCGGAGAGGTAGGGAGGTGAGCAGAGAGTGAAGGGATTTGAAGACGAGTGTGAGGATGTCGAAATGTCTACGCCCAATTCTTATGGCCGTTCGTTCACAAAAGCACAGTCACCACGGTTTGCTATATATCCTGTGAAGAGCTTGGAGACATCCTCCTGACATGAAAGGTGCTAAAGCGAATGGAAGGATTATTATTATTTAAGTCTACTATTGCGAGTTTTAAAATACTCGATTTGCAAACATTGCTTATCTTGCTAATGAGAATCAGAAGCATAATTGGAACAGTTAGCCCTCTGAGCCTATGCAGACAGTTTGTTAGATCTTGAAAGATCTTTTAATCCCCATCTTTTTTCCACAACCCTTCGACAGACTTGCATCCCAAGTGTCTATCAATTTCTGCTAAAGCATCCAGATTGATTCTGCCTCTGCTGCATTGTCTTCCTGTCCTCTCTGCATTTCTGCAACCTGGTTGGTGTGACTAACTAACCATCCCAACCTCCATGCTTGGGATTACAACCAAACGTTGGGCACTATTTGGCTTGAGAAGGCATTAACTAGAGGAATTATTTCCGATGTTACCACACATCATTCCATCCAGTTCAGTGGGGCTTGACCTTCCAAAAGGAAATCTATGTTGATAGTAACCTTCCGTTTGGTATAGTGCCTTGTCACGGACTATATTGTAAATTGGATTAACTGTGTATCTTGTGAGTGAAACGCATCAGCCAATTGCGCAAAACAGTCATGGATCGAGTGGCCATTTCTGTGGAAGGAACATTATGTCCAGTCAGCGACCTGCCAATCGACTAAGATCCGTGTTTTCTACTTACTGCTGGGTAAATAATGGCATGTGGAGTAAGGAAACTTTCCTAAGGTTTTGGCCTGACCCGGGAATCGAACCCGGGTCCTCTCCCTTCCTAGGCGAGCGCGCTAACCATTACGCTACGGTACTCGATAAGATGATACGATAATCAGAGTGGAAAGGGGAAAAAGCCTGAGATCGATTAGAAGCGAGGGAATTCTTTGCTCATCAAATTGAAAGATGGCAGGGCCAAGGGACTAAGGCTTTTCTTTGGATGCTCTCTCCTCAGTTGTCTGAGCGATGCCTTCTTTCTGCTCCACCACTTAGAGGATTTAGTGCATTTGTCTTGCAAGCTGGAGAGACCAAGCTGGGGAGACCTGTGTTTGAATCCAGGCAGGTCAGGGCGAAACCTTGGGCAAGTTTCCTTACTCCACACGCCTAACAATAATCCGTCCCAAAGCAACCACAATAATAAAATTGGTCATTTCAATCCACGACTATTTGTGGGGGACGCTGCTGTGTGCAATTGGCTGCCGCGATTCGCCCACAAATATACTGTCAATTCACTTTACAGTATATTCTGTGAAGCTCTTCGGGACATTGATAAGATGTGTAAAGCGCTATATCAAATACAAGGATTATTTTTCTTATTATTTCCCTTTGTGTCTGACGGAATCACAGAATGCCGTGGGCTGCTCAAAGGTTGTCGAGTGCAGAGGAGCAGTTCAACAATCTGCTCAACAAACCCCCAAGAGTAGGTCAATGGGATCCCCGAGGCATTTGTGGGTGAAGCGTACCAGAAATATTCAAATCATTTGTCACGTGGCATTAAAATCACGGCTTTTGGGGCCAAGTTAACATGATCGGTGGCGCTTGCCTAGAACTAACACAACATGGTTTAACAAAAAAAGAAGCAAATGAAATCATTCCAATGGAAATTTCATTTCTTCTAGACGTCTCAAAGCGCTTCGCAGAATACGATGCAGAGTGGATTGACTGTATATTTTGTGGGCGAAATGTGGCAGCCAATTGTGCGCACAGCAGCGTCCCACATACAGTCTTGGATTCAAATGACCAATTTCCTATTGAAAATTAGCCCATGCTGCTCATCTAGTTTCTCCCCAAAAAATATATAGTGAATTCACTTTGCAGTATATTCTGTGAAGCACTCTGAGATGCCACCCTGTGTGAGCGGCGGTATATAAACACAAATTGTTATTGTGTTTGTCATTGAGACTTCTAGACGACTTTATTTCGCCCACAAATACACAGTCAATTCACTTTACAGTATATTCTTTACAGTATATTTGAGACATCTAGAAGACGTGAAAAATGCTATATCAAATGTAAGTATTATTATTAATATTATTAGACCAGTTCAGGTGTTATATCAATTCAAAGCATTATTATTATGATATAATATTTGGCAGAAGGTGTTTTAATCAGAATAAATGACTGATATTCAACAAGATCGATTCAATGATAAACTCTTCCTGGCTGTTCCTATTTTCTAAGTGTATGTTAATACAGTAAACCTCAGATAAATCTTATCAGTTGGGACCATACAATTAATCCGACTTATGCAAAGTAGGAGTTATTCAAACTACATTTTATATAGTGCTTTTCACATCATTTTCTTTTAGATGTCTCAAAGCGCTTCACAGAATATACTGTAAAGTGAATTGACCGTGTACGTATGTGTGGGCGAAACGCAGCATTTGGTGACGACTTATATTTTCTATCTTTTTGGTAATTAAAAGTTTGGTGAACTGTGGAAAAAATATTGAAAAACATATTGCTAGGAATTAATTGGTCCCTCGACAACATATCAAAGAGATCTCGCTTTCTATTGAGAACTTCTTCCCCCTACTGCCACCCTCCACCCACCCCACACCACCCCCACCCCGATAAAATTCACTGGTGGGATAAATATTTCACCATCACGTTTTGAATTATTTGTGGATCATGACTGCACAAATTCCATCCAGCACAAGAACCAAAGACACAGGTCCCAAACCACTGAGCTAACTGGTTAACTGGCTTAACACAGTGCAATGATTGAAGCCAAACGCAGATGGTATAAGAGGAGAGGGAGAACATGTAAGCTGCTGTAGTCACCCATCTGTCACACACACATACACATACACACACACACACACACAGCATTGCTAATTCAACCAATACATTATCGCAAGCTTTCCTCAACGTTCTTGAATCAAATCAATGCTGTGTGCCGCTGAATCCCAAACGACCCATGTAATCATCATGCAGATAACAGCCAGACTGCCTAAGCCTGGCTCTCATGTATATTTGATGCATCTCCGACAGAATTTGACGGAAGGTAATGAGGATCTATTTGCAAAAGCTTGCCAGTGAGAACTCACGCTGTTAAATGAAGCATCGCCTTAGCCCATGAATTTCACTTCCATTGCCACTTCTCTACTAATGAGACACGGTGTTACCGAATCCTCTGTAGTTGCGTCTTGAGATTTTCCATTCAAAGCCCTTCCCCTAACCCTAAACCCCAACCCCTCACCTCCCTTCAGCTGCACAGTAATAAACACAGAAGTATTTGCTACAGGTTTGCAGATCAATAGAAAAGTGAGGCTGGTCGATCGAATGTTACCTCCCCGAAAAACAAGAATGCAGAATGAATAATCCGCACATTTGGTCTAGCAGTTTTCAGGAGGTTGTCCCAAAGCGCTTCACAGAAGCAGCAAACCCCCCGAAATCCATTTCCTCTTCCTGTTTCCACCTCTGTTCCTGTTTCAGTGCCTTGGGACGTCCTCCCATCGTGAGCGGCGTTCTACAAATGTCATTTTGTTGATGGACAGACATGCATTCAACCCATCGCTGTGTGCAATTGGCTGCCACCCTTCACCCACAAAATATACAGTCAATTCAATTCACAGTATATTTCGCGAAGTTCTTCAAGACGTCTCGACGACGTGAAAAGGCTCTAAATCAATTGGAAGGATTTCCTCTTTCTCCCTCCCTTCCCTCCTGCAAAGCATGTCTGAAGACCCTCCTCTTCGACCGCCCCTTCAGGCACTCCTTACCCTCCCTGCTCTCCACCCTCGCTGATCCCAACCCCCATCCTTCCAAATTCCTGATTTGGGACGTGATCCCAACATGAAAGACGCTAATTTTGTATTGTATTATTACCATCATTATCAGTTAAACCCATTTCCATGCTCATTGTTTCAGCATCTCAACACTATAAGAAACAGACACAGAAAAATATCAAAGGCACAAAATTCATCAGACACCCAAAAGTGCTATCCTGACAATCAAACTGTATCACTGAAAACACTGGCACAGGGCAGGACCTACAGTGAGGTTCCTACATCCACAAAGTATCAAACTTCCACTAGCAACCAGTCTCGTGAGCCAAGCTGTTAATCTTTGGTTCCACAAAGCACCCGGTTAACAGTCAACGGAAAAGAACGCAGAGATCCATGGCAACAACTGGATATCCCAAAGCCTGGCTTTATAAAGCAAAACTAAACACAGAACTTCCCACAGAAAACATGCCAAGTTCACAGAGTCATTCCCTATCAACTACTTTTAAAGTATAGGATGGTTGGATTGGGATCAGCGGGGGAGGAGGGCAGGGAGGGTGAGGGTAGGAGGGTAACCGAAGGCACGGTCGAAGAGGTGGGTGTTGAGAGAGGCAAGGGAGGGAGCGAGGCAAAGGGGAATGTGGGTTGTTGTTGTAAAAGAGTGGGGGTGGAAAACGTTGAAGGGATGACTGCCGATGGTGGAGGGAAACTTATTTCTGAAGGCTTCAGCTCTGTTACACTGTGTGAGATGTTCAGGAAAGTATCACCGCCCGAGCCATCACCAACCCCGACGTGAATTGTTCCCTGGAGTCCTCGGTGCTCAGAGTCGATACAAACGCCAATGAGCAGACATACTTCCAGAGCGAGAGAGAAAAAGAAAAACGGTCACCTTCATGTCCGAGGTCTCCACCTCCAGCTTGGACAAGTGGCTCGAGTTGTCCTCCAGCTCCCGGCGTAGGTGGCAGTTCTCCTTCTTCAGGGATTGGACCTGCCTCACCAGATGGTCGTACGTAGACCCAGACATCCTGAGTTCCTCCAGCACCTGAACCACAACAGGAGCACATATTTTTAAAAATTGCTAAACGGCAACCGGAGTGGGGAAACCACGTGAAATCGTTCATTTTGTAAAGTAATAATTCCTTTCATTTCACACAGCTCCCCAGCACGCCTTTGAGACGCCTCAAAGCATTTTCCCTTCAAATGGCCGCGTTTCACCTGCACGCAAAATACACAGTCACTGTACAGTATATCGTGCGAAGCACTTTGAGAGGTCTCGAAGACATGATAATAATAATAATCGTTGCATTTTGATATAGCACTTTTCACATATTCTAGACGTCTCAAAGCGCTTCACGGGACATACTGTAAAGTGAATTGACTGTATATTTGTGGGCGAAACGCGGCAGCCAATTGCGCACAGCAGCGTCCCCCACAAACAGTCGTGGATTGAAATGACCAATTTTGTTATTGTGCTTTTTTTGAGGGATTATTATTGCGCGAGCGCGCGCTCGTGTGTGGAGTAAGGAAACTTGCCCTTGCACATTATGGACCCCACACGCCTGATAATAATCAGCCTACATCTTTGCACTCGGGCTGGCAGTTTTATTAGCTTCCCGACGTTTACCTCTTCCTATTTAAGAGTCTGATATGAAGGAGGAGGAAGATAGCTGCGTGGCAGAACGCCAAAGCAACTCTTAACGCACTTCCAAGGCTGCAGAGACTCTGAACGAAAGTGCATTGCACTCACTGTGATGCCAGTTCAGTTCCTCTCCATTATATATCAGGTTTAAACACAAGAGTCTGAAACACTGACGACGGTGTGAAAGGAATGGACTTGAGTACTGATCACAAAGAAGTCTGTTCTCACTGACCCTTAACATATGTTTGGAGGTGGACACCGCAGATCACTCATGGCTTGTCAGCTCGACTCAGTCTTTAAAACCTCCCTCCCTCACCTCTAAGTCAGAACCTTGGGTTCAGAGGCCAATCTCCACCCCAGTTGAATTATTTTGACTCCAGCGCAGACAAAATAATTCAAGAAAGTGTATTCATTCTCGGGAGGACCTCTCCAAGCGCTATACTGTACTGACAAATGTAATGACTGAGTATTTTATATAATTTATGATTCAAATATTATTTTTTTAAATTATTTAACCCGCAGTGCACAATTAGCTGCCGTGCTTTGCCCACAACATACACAGTCAATCCACTTTACAATATGTTCTGTGAAGCGCTTTGAGACATCCAGAAGATGTGAAAAGTGCTATATTAAATACAAGATTATAGTATTAATATTACAATTATTATTAAATCACTGTTCGTTCCCCAAAACCCTACAAGTACTATACTGTGGTGGCTCTAACTTAAAGCTGAAGTGTAACTGCACCTCACATGCGAGACTGATAACAAATTAAACATCAAAGGATGTGAAACCGTAAATTTGGGTGAAATCCGCACCTTTCTTCTCAGTCGTGCAGTGGGAGAGAGATTGCGAGTTAATCGTATTGATTGAACCACTAACCGATCCCTTGCAAAAAGCCTGTTCAGGGAAACAGTTTCCAATCTTGTTAGCGTTGTAACTGAACCCCTCATTATTCTGGGAAATAATCCGAAGTTTAGTGTTATTGATCCCGCGTGTCCTCGCTGTAAAGGCTCATCTCAAACACTGGGAGAATGTTCGAGGGTCGTTTGACAGACATCGGATGGCAATCAATGGTTTTGTTGACTGTAAAATACGGTTCGATAAAAATCTCAAAGGCAGGCTTTGACGGAAGGTCAAATCTATCTGTCATCCTTGATACGGTATTTGATACGGTGCCTTATCACATCATTGAGACAAAAATAATAATTTGGGTCCTTCCATTTGATATAGCGCTTTCCACGTCTTCTAGACGCCTCAAAGCGCTTCACAGAATATACTGTAAAGTGAATTGATTGTATATTTTGTGGGCGAAACGCAGCAGCCAATTGCGCACAGCAGCGTCCCCCACAAACAGTGGAATAATATTAACGTAATTATATAATAATAATGATGACACTGTTGGTGGATATATTTCTGTTATCGTGGAAAGTTAAGGAAATTTCACTTTAGTAATTAACGGTTGTTAATGCCTGAAGCACAGCAGTTCCTACACTGCAACCCTCTCCCCCAGCGTTGGCTTTGACATGTCAGCCAAAACCATGAACTCCGACCTACCACCGTGCGACACAGAGACCAGAGAGAAAGCCACTGCCTGAGCCAGATACACATTTTCCACCAATAACAAAGTGAAATTTCCTTAGCTTTTCCACATTATCTGGAAACATTCACCAACAGTGTCCGTCATCGGTGTCATTACCATTGACTGGTACAAGGTCAGAGTTTGAAACAGACGCATGATCGATGGACTGCCTTTCCTTCCCCGCCTGAACACGCAATCACAGTCTACCTGCGGGTGATGGATCCTGTAATGGACTCGGGCAGAGAAGATGTCTGTTGACGGGATTATCAAATGTCTCAAAGCAAAGGGACTATTTGGAGACATAAAACGCTGAATCAGGGAAACACGAGGCAATTCAGACCTTGATTCCGCACAGCGGGCTGGCTGCATAGATTAACCCCATCACTGCCTCAGACTATGATATGAAAGCGGTACATCAAATGCAAGGATCATAGTGGAATAAAAGTCCCTGCCAATGACTGTTTTATTATTATTATTGCTCACATTCAGTGTTAGCAGATTAGGGTTAATAGTACAGCCAGATACCCAATTATTAGCTCAATTATTCAGTAGCTGTCACTTTTCGCCCACAAAGTTTTCACTGACCAAATACACAGCCAGTACACTTTACAGTGTATTCTGTGAAGCACTCTGAGATGTCTCTACGAGGCACCGTGTCAAACGAAAGGTTTATTACCATTATTATTACTATAATAAATACTCTAATATTATTCTTCAGTTCAGTGACAACATTTCACAAGGTGAAACTATACAGAACCCGACAGCCCAGAGATAGTGGAACTATGGACTTGCCAACAAACATTGGTATAATCAAGGTTTTTTTCTCTTGTGGAGCATTCATTTGAAGCTGTCTTTAGGTATTGTCTTGTAGCTAACAATGGAATAAGTTCCCTTTAAAAAGGTGTAATTTTCTTTAAGCCTTGCATTTGCTATAGCGCTTTTCACATCTTATCGACATTGCAATGCGCTTCACAGAATATCCTGTAAAGTGAATTGAATGTATATTTGTGGGCGAGACGTGGCAGCCAATTGTGCACAGTAGAGTCCCACAAACAGTCGTGGATTGAAATGACCAATTTTATTATTGTGTGTTTTTTTAGATGGATTATTATTAGGCATGTGTGTGTGTGTGGAGTAAGGAAAGTTGCTCACGGTCTCGCCCTGATCTGCCTGGATTTGAACACACGCTTGTAAGGCGAGTGCTCTAACCACTGAGCTACAGGAACTTCACAGAGGAGCTCAGAGGGTGGAAGCCTGGCTCGGTAGCTCTGACACAGAACGTAGGGAATTCGAGATCCATGTTCACGACTTGCAGAACATATACAGACAAGGTTTGACATTCCCCAACAATACTGCTGCGTTTCCATCAACCGGATGAGACATTAAAACCCAAGGTCCCAATTGCCTTTTCAATTGAATGCCAAAGGTCTCAGGGCACTATTGAAAGAAGAGAAGGGAATTTCTCCCCAGTGTCCAGGCCATCAATACGCCAGATAAAATTGATCACTCACTTCATGGCTGTTTGTGGGGTATTGCTGTGTACAAATTGGCTGTCACATTTGCTTAATATCTATATAAATATATATATGTGTATATAATATTTTAAGCAAACTCCCCCAATTTTTTTCTCTCTCCCCCATCCTCCCCAGCACCTGCTCCCCAGTCACTGTTTCTCTCTTCCCTACTTCTCTTCTGTTCTCCATTAAAATAATATATACTGTATGTATAAAACAACACTTTACAGTAAATCCAGTGAAGCGATTTGAGATGTCGTCTTAATGGGAAAGGCGTTGCATCAAATCAAGTTTATTATTATTATTAAAAACTTTCGTCGTTATTATTCTAGAAGTAGATATTTGAGGGAATGACAGATTCGTGGGTCTATAGGGAGAGGAGAGCGGGATGAATTTGAACGGCTGTTTCAAAGCACTGGTACGGATATGATGGGCCGAATGGCCTCTTTCTATGCTGTATAATGCTACGATTCCAACGTTTCTGCACAAATCAATAACCCCGACAGAAAGACTTGGAACCACTCAGGTTCTACTTGTTCCCGAGAGAGTTATATTGCTGGGAATGTTAACCATGGTAACAGGGCTGACTGATCCGATGCCATCATGCACTGACGAGAGTGTCTGGTCTTTGTTACATAAATCGGACAGATTCCACAATCACATTAAATATTAACGCTCATTTTGTTTTATCGCCGGAAAGATCCGAGAAGCCTCCGACCCCTCTGGTTTCAATTGTCTCAAAATCAATAAACTCCCATTTCTTCATTGTTTTTATTTAAAGAGAAAATAAAAACGAACATGCACACATACACACACACACCAACACCACCCGCACACACACACACACCCTGTGCCCCACACATATACATCCCACACACACATAACCCACACACACACACCACACATACATAAAATCCCCCACCCCAACCACACACTCACCCTACACACACAAAATCCCCCAATGCCAGGCTAAGAAGCCTGGCACATTATTCCTCCACCTCCTACCTCCACCAAACCCACCCCAATCTTCTCTAACCCACTCCCATTCACCACCGGGCTGTTCAATTTGTTTAAGTGGGAAGCTCATTAAAAATGTATAATTTACTCGCTTTGCTTCCCAAAACACCGCAAAACAAAAAAGGACGTGTACTGAACAACACTTCCAGAGCTTCATGACACAACTCTCAACAACAACAACAACTTTTACACTTGTATAGAGCCTTTCACGTCAGGGGAATGTCCCAAGCCGCTGGTCAGTCACTGCTTCAGACCCGAGCTGAGGACAGGGGTGGGGGCGGGAGGGGGAAGGAAGGGGGGATTATGAGTGGCCGATGGGTCCATCGAAGAGGAGAGTCGAAGGAGGCCAGACAGGGGCGAGGCCGAGGGACTCAACAACAAACGTTAGACTCACTCTCCAACAAATTTTTCTCTCTCTCTCTCTCTCAGTCTCTCTCTCTCTCTCCCCGCACTCCACCCAGTAACTGTTTTATCTTTTCCCTATTTCTCTTCTGTTCTCCATTAAAAGAATGTAAGCCTGGCTGGGCTTAGTTGGAAGCACTCTCTCCTCTGAGCCAGAAGGATATGGGTTCAAGAAGCCCCCACATCAGGACTTTGAACTCACAAAGTCAAGGCTGACACCCTAGAGCAGTGTTGGGGGAGACCCCGCTACTTTCAGCAACAATAATAAAATTGTTCCTTTCAATCCACGACTGTTCGTGGGGACGTCGCCGTGCGCAATTGGCTGCCGCGTTTCGCCCACCAGTGTACAGTCAATTCACTTGACGGTATACTCTGTGAAGCTCTTTGAGATGTCTAGTAGACGTGATAAGGCGTTATATCGAATGCAAGGATAATGATTATTATTATTGTCAGAGGTGCCGTCCTCCAGATGAGATGTTAAGCTGAGGACCATTCTGTCTGTTCAAGTGGACATTAAAGATCCCGAAATTAGAAGGGAGTTTGCTACTGCACCCCGGCAACAATCCCCCTCAGGTAAAATTGGTCACTCACTTCGTGAATGTTTGTGGGACATTGCTGTGCTTAAATCAACTGTCACATTCACCAACAAACACACAATCGCTCCACTTTACAGTCAATCCCCTGAAGTGTTTTGAGATGTCCTCTCGACGTGAAAGGCTCTATAGTAAACGCAAGAATTATTATTATAAATCACATTCCCTCTCGTCCCTAAATCACTCCGACGTCCTTCCCTCTCTCTCTCTCTCTCTCTCTCTCTCTCTTTGCTAAATCTGCATTTTCATGAGTTTCTGAAGTACTGTACTCGATGTTGTAAAATGTGAAATTGTTCTAATTCCGGTCTTTAAAAATGGCTGATATTGCTCTCGGAAGACGGTTCTGTGTTTAATGATTCAATAGAGAGTTTGTGAAGTGGAGCCAAACGCAGAAGCAGATCTTATGTAACCGTCCGCAGGCTGTGCAGCTTTTTAGTCGGTTAATAATTTAGTGTTATCACAATCTTTGCGGCTTCAAAACTCTTCAGAACCGCTGATATCACGTGGCACAACCCTAGCCTCCTCTCTGCAAGGCTCGATGGATATTTATATAAGGTACACCTCAGAAACAGACCATTCAGCCTAGTCTTATGAACTCCCACCTATTCCCCTCTCCTTCGTATTCTTCTATTCCCTTCTCCCTCGTGCGTTTGACTGTTACTGAGTTTCCTTAACATCGCACAAATTGTCGGAGTGCAAGTCTCTCCTGATGTCCGTGCTCTAGCCGTGATGCATGTCTGAATCTCAAAAAAAATGGCCATCGTTGCTCTCCAGTTTTCTCCGACGCCTCAAAGCGCTTTGCAGGCTTCACTGTGAAACACAGAGGCTGTGTATTTTGTGGGCCAATAAGCGGCCGATTTGCACACAGCAACGTCCCACAAACAGCCACCAAACGAATCACTAATTATATCTGAGCGATTGTCAGCCAAGACAGTGGGAGAAAACTCTGTCTTTTCGGAGAGCGGCGAAGGATCCTTACCGTCCATCCACCCAAACAGGCACAGATTTAACATCTAAAGGGGTGTAATGTCTCAGCCAAAGCACAGCAACCAATACAGCAACCCCTATCCCAACACAGTCTTGGAGTGTGTTCAAAGACCCGACATAATAATAATAATCCTTGCATTTGATATAGCGCTTTTCACATCTTATCAACATCTCAAAGCGCTTCGCACAATGTACTGTAAAGTGAACTGACTGTATATTTTGTGGGCGAAACGTGGCATCCAATAGTGCACAGCAGCGTCCCCACAAACAGTCAGTCGTGGATTGAAATTACCAATTTTTATTATTGTGTTGTTTTTGGACAGATTATTATTAGGTGCATGTGTGTGTGTGTGTGTGTGGAGTAAGGAAACTTGCCCAAGGTTTTGCCCTGATCTGCCTGGATTCGAACACAGGTCTCACGCTTGTAAGGCGAGCGCTCTAACCAGTGAGCTACGGAACCCAACGCTTTCTGATTCAGAGGCAAGAAGACTGAGCCAGGTTGACAATCGAACACAACAAAGGATACCCATCGCTTTCGATCGATCTCACGCCTCCTTTTGTGCTCGGTTGTTTTGTTTCCAGCAGGTATAACATTTTTCAAACCACAAAAGTTAACAGGAACCGGCCCAAAAAACTTCAATCACATTGCGTGAAAAACAAGTATGATTTGGGATGAATCATGGTTTGGGCTCTGAAACTGTGTTTAAATTTAGACATGAACTACACCAGCTTGTTACCATCAGTGACACTTTGTAAGATAATCCATGTTAGGGAATAAATGATCAATATTTTGCCCTATTTCCACTGATCCATTTGCTGCTGTTGAGGCTGCAACAACAACAGCAAATTGCATTGTACTGCGTCCTTCAAGCGGGTGTGTCTCAGAGTGCTTAACAACATCAACAAAATTGCATTCGTATAGTGCCTCCCACGTCAGGAAGACATCCCAAGACGCTGGGCAACCAGTGGCTTCAGATCTTGGGGGTTGGGATCGAGGAAGGTGGAGGATATGGGGGAGGGAAGGAGGGTGACCAAAGGCTCGAAGAGGAGGATCTTGAGGTCTCGGGTGCTGAAGGAGGCGAGAGAGAGAGAGAGAGAGAGAGAGAGAAAGGCGTGAGAAAGAGACTGAGACACTGGTCCTTGTCAGATTCTCCTTCAATGTTAATTGTGTTTCCTAACCTAACCAGGGTACGTGACTCCTCACAGGAATAATAATAATCTTTGCATTTGATACGACGCTTGATCACGTGGCTGAGACGTCTCAAACAGCTTCCCGGAGGAAACTGTATTGTGGACTGGCTGGGTACGGTGGGCGAAACGGGGCAGCCCATTGCGCACAGTCGCAGAACCGTAAGCCACACATACACAGAGAGAGAGAGAGAGAGAGAGAGAGAGAGTTACAGTGAGAGAGCCTCGTCCTTGACCTTAAGTGAGCGCTTTCATGGGAGGCTCTTTATAAAGAGATAGTGAAGGTGACTCTTTAAATTCACGAGAGACATAGCATCTATTGCACACACACACACACTTATCACATAGCACATTTCAACCTAGTTTCATAGCTATTTACCCATTTACCTGTGCATCATAACTCAACATCCAAAGGAAGCTTTTACTTGTTTCAAGGCTTAAATCTGTTCTTGACCAGTGTGCAGATTGCTTCACCCCCCCCCCACAAACCCACCGACATGCTTATTGTACATGTGTGCACACCGAGCTCACACACTCGACATGCCCAGGTTGTCACTAGCTGAGCGTTCGTTAAAAAATGAACGTGTTGAAAAAAACCTGGGTTTGTGTTGACTAACAATCTGATGAGCCGGCACGAAAAGCGCTTTGAGACGTCGACACGACGTGGAAAGCGCGATGTAAATGTAAGGATGATTATTGTTATATATTATTGTAACTGCGCCAGTTTGGGAAAAACAAGGGGAACAAAACAATGGAATGAACCCGGAAAATACATCCACAGCAACACTGATCCACCCGCAAAGTATTTGATAGCAAAATGGGCTGGCGTTTCACTCGTTAGTACACACCAAAACGGTAATGATCCTTGCATTTGACACGGCGTCTTATCGCGTCGTCGAAACGTCTCAAAGCGCTTCGCGGAATGCACCATCGAGTGAAAACTTAACGAAAGCCACCCCCCCCCACCAAAAAAAAACGCGGGGGTGAGTGGGGGGAGGGGGAAACGAACAAATCCTCCTCCTCCCCTCAAAGCCAGGGTCTTTCGACACAGAGAGCCGATAATTAGCATCAGGGATAAAGGGGGAACTTGTGAGGCAGAACAAAAACAAAAGCGTCTCTGCGTTAATGCAGTTATTCATTAGCTATGGAGTGTAATGCCTTCCCCTCACTGTGTGATTTAGATGTGCATCATACACAGCATCCAGTCGCACACAAAACAACACACACAACACACGCACACACGCAAGCCAAATAAACCTGCTTCTAAGCCACCGTTTACTGATGAAAATTCTTCTTACCTCATCTCCGAAAAGTGTAGAATGTAGGAAGGAAAGGAGCCATAGCAAACCCATCAAGGACTGCGTCTGCCTGGCTGGCTAATCACAGCAGCAGCTGAAGCTGCCTTCCTGATGTATTTGAAGCTTCTCTTTGTGGCTGGCTGGCTGGCTGTGTGTGTTGGAACCATTCCCTTCTCTGCTTGGCTTCACCCACCCACTAGAGGGCCTCAAATCTGCCCAATCTGTTACCGTTATTGTTCGTCAGACCATTTGTTTTTCGCGTTGAATAAATGATGCTTTGATGTGTATTTCTTTTGCCACCGACTGAGGTGGGGTGGGTGGGTGGATGGGTGGGTCACGGAAGCCACTTGCAGAGATTTCTTCCTCCCCTCCCCACACAAATAAATCACTCAACCTTCAAATAAGAAAAATAATACAATGCAAAATATACTGCCGTGCGCAATTGGCTGCCAAGTTTCGCCCACACAAATACAAAGTCAATTCACTTTACAGTGCAAAGCCCTTTGAGACGTCTTAATGAAGCGATGAGACTCGATAGCAAATGCAACTATTATTATTACATTCAGAGCAATGATTCTGGACAATGGGCTGAGAGCAGAAAATGAAGACTTTTTCTGCAGCAAAACATATTCACACTAAAAAAAGAACTGGCTGGGTCAAAATTTAGATCAATTATGCCAGAGGTTTTGAGGGTCTAAAAGTATATTTTGAATTTCAACATGATTCTCACCTGCATTTTTCAGAAAGATCTCGCATTCGATCTACCAGCGCCTTGCGACGTCCTCTCGACGTGAAAGGCGCTCTGGAAACGTCATTTTGTTGTTCTTGTAGCGCTTTAGCTCGTCAAAATAATCGCCTTATCACAGTGTCGAGACTCACAGAGCTTCACCCACGATAGTCTAAAGTGAATTGACTGTATGGTTTGTGGGCGAAACGCGACAGCCAATCACTCACCGACTCACGGCGCTTTGGAGAGTGTCTTGTAAAGGGCAACGACTGTGGTGTGTGTTTGTGTGTGCGCGTGTGTGTAAATGGACGAGACAGCTGATTTGCAGACATCTGTGTCCCACAAAGAGTCGTTTGATGACTCCAGTGGGTCATCATTCATTAATGTAAGAGCCCAGACAGTGAGTGGAGGTGGGATGTTCAGCTGTGTAGAGCATCACAGCTGAGCCTGACCCTGCACCTCATCCAATGTTGACACTCAATCAATTAGACATTCTGCATCCAATACATCATCTTAACGTGTCTATCGCTCGCTACGGCTGATGACTTGGTTATGAGCTGGTTATTTGGTCGCTCACCACCACTGTTGGTGGGACCCTGATGTACGCAATTGGCTGCCGCATTTCATCCGCAAAATACAACGGTCAATTCACATTACCGTATATTCCGTGAGACGCTGTGAGACGCCTCGGGAACGAAGGCGCTTTATCAAATGTAGGCGTTAGTATTTACAGTATTATTACTGCTACTGGGTAGACAGATTCAACAGTAACAGTCGATCTTGCTTAGCCCAGTGTCCAAAGCCCCATCTAGTGGCCTCTATTAGCCTAGAATCAGAATGTAATTGTACTGCACAAGGTGTGTGTGTGTGTGATTTACCCGTACAGTACTGTAATTTCCCCCCTCCACTCCTCCTTTGTATTTTACTGTCATCAACTTTGTCTGTTTGTATAAGATTACGGCGCTCATAATACTGCACTTCACAGTAAATCACGTGAGGAACTGTGAGACATCCTCCCGACGTGAAAGGTGTTCACGTAATAATAATAATTGCAATCCTCTCTAACGTTTTGTTGAATTCTCTTTTATAATTGTTGATTCTGCAGTTAACCACCTGCGTGTTAAAAACCCCTCTTGTGTGTAAAAAATGTAATCTAACCTCAACTTCCGTTGTTTCGGCAATTTTTAAAAAAAAGGTTTATCAATCAATTTATTTTTCTTTCGAATTATCAAACCGTTTATTCCTTCCCTGGTCGCGACCCTTCAAAGTGCGTTTCCACACCGACTCCTCGCCTCTGGTGAGGGTTTAACAGCTGGGACGGGCGAGACCCCGCAAGAGGTTTGCTCTTAAGGTTGCGCTTTTTGCTTTTATTGATCAAATAAACGAGGGTTCGCGGGCAAGTGAATCGGCAAAATCCTGGTCAAATCCTTCCACGGCTCATAATGACTCTGCGGTTCCTCCTGGCGTGTTGTGAGTCACGTTCAAATGCAGATTGGTTCCTGCTTTACATTTAATAGGTACCGGTATGTATCTGCTCTGAGAAGCGCTCTGAGACGCCGTCCGGCGTGGAGGGCGCTCTATAAATCAAAGTTGTTGTTGTCATTGCTGTTGTATTTCTGTGCTGTTTGCACTAACTTTATAACACTGCTTTTGGCAATCTGCCAGTTTCGTTCTCAATTTATAGGAAATCAGTCGGACCTTCAACCCCCACCTTTTCGGAATGCCATCCAATATTCTGTCTGCCTCTCTCGCCTCCCTCACAGCACTTCTCAGGATCTCCTCTTTGGCCACCCTCCTACCCTCTCTGCCCTCCAGCCCTCCCTTATCCCCCCCACACCCCACCCCCTCACCCATACCCTCCACTCAGGTCCAAATGACTGAATGTCCTTGGGACATCCTCTCGACATGAAACGAGATTGTATTGTAATTGGGTGAGACGCCTTGAGACGTAAAAAATAATAATAATAATCCTTGTATTTGATGATAGCGTTTTTCACATCATCTAGACGTCTCAAAGCGCTTCACGGGATATACTGCAAAGTGAATTAACTGTATATTTTTGGGCGAAACGCGGCAGCCAATTGCGCACAGCAGCATCCCCCACAAACAGTTGTGGATTGAAATGACCAATTTATATATTTTTTTTTCTTGAGGGATTAATGTCAGGAATATGGAATAAGGAAACTTGCCCAAGGTTTCGCTCTGCCAGGAATCAAACCTAAATTTCTCGCTTGTGAGAGAAGTGCACCGAGTTACAGGACAGCTCCTCCCCTTTCCCAGCCATAACCTCCTGATGTGAAAGGCCACCTTTAATAAATAATGTGGAATCCTGTACTTAGATCGCTCACCTTGCAAGCGAGCGAAAGACCTGCGTTTAATTCCAGGCAGGGCAAGTTTCTTTACTCCACACGCCTGATAATATTCTGTCAAAACAAAAGTATGAAATTGGTCATTTCAATCCACGGCTGTTTGTGGGGGACGCTGCTGTGCGCAATTGGCTGCGCATTTAGCCCAACAAATATACAGTCAATTCACTTTACAGTATATCCTATGAAGCTTTGAGACATCTAGAAGACGTGATAAGGAGCTGTATCAAATACAAGGATTATTATTAGCATTTTCAAATATTTGTTCAATTCGCTTTACAAACCATTCGGTAGTTGCCAACTATTTGACAATCAATCTTTAAATTTATTTTCTCTCGAATTATCAACCAGAGTCGAGTTTTTCGCCTGATCGGATCCCCTCCCCGATGTTAAACACCTTGGTCGATGTAGCTCCATAAAGAATTGTTTAGTAATAATTAACAATTGATCGTGTGATGAGAGTTTAACAGCTGAGCAGTTGGACTGGTGACAACTGGTCTTTGTTCAAAGACTTACTGGATAAGGTTAACACTGTTTACCTACTGTGTTGGCCAAACCTCTAGAGAAGGTGGGAGGGTTAAACCAACAACAACAACAACAATTTACATTTAGAGAGCGCTTTTCACGTCGGGAGGACGTCCCAAGGCGCTGAACAAGAGGCGTGTGACCCGAGCTGGGAGGGGAGTGTTTGGGAAGGGGTGAAACACGAAGGGGAGGTAAAAGAGTTCGGGGTGGAACAAAAGGCACGATCGAAGAGGAAAGTCTTCAAACCGGCCTTGAAAGAGGAAAGGGAAGAGACGAAACGGAGGGATTGAGGGATGGCATTCCATAGGGTGGGAGCGGAGAAACTGAAGGCCCGGCCTCCGATGGTGGGGTGGTTCGGGCGGGGGGCTTGGAGCAGGCCAAGTCCTGTTGAACGGAGGGTCCGGGTGGGCGTGTAGGGGGAGAGTAGATCGGTTAAGTAGGATGGGGCAAGGCCGTGTAAGGCCTTGTAGGTGAGGACGAGGATCTTAAACTCGATTCTCAGGGAAGGCAATAAATGGTAAGTTACACGTTTGCCTAAATTACAAAATGCAGTCAATCATCGTTCAAAGATTTATTGGAAGTGTGCCCTGTTTACTAACTTTACCGGAAAGAGATTAGTGTATCATAAAACAATCAAATATTGTTGGCAGCAGACACATAATAAAATTGAAATTGCTCTAGCGATGTCCCTAATCACGTAATAATCAGAGTTTCACTATGCTTTGCAATCAAACTTTACAAATCTCCCTTTGACCCAGGTTCGGGTTCTCGTTCACATTGTAATGCTCAGTAGTTCACTCCTTGCCTCCTCCAGACTCTCACAGGCTCGCTTTTCTGTTTCGCATCATTCCGCACTGTTCCTTTCCTCATTTCCAAGCTAGCTTCGATGAATCTGGACCTATTTCCACCTGAACAAAACTCGACACCGAGACCTGAAAACGCAATCATCAGGCAGAGAAGCAGCAAGGTAACCGAATCTTACGTCAACTGACCTTCAATCCTATTAATTTAAATAAAAAGAAAATACATTGTAATATAATACAAAGGCAATAGTATATTTGTATATCGCCTCTCCGTCGGGAGGATGTCCCAAGGCACTGATTTAGATAATAATCCTTGCGTTCGATATTTACAAAATCGACAAGTCTCAAAGCGCTTCGCAGAGTACACTGTAAAGTGAGTAGACTGTGCATTGTGAAGCTCGACGGGACAATTGCGCGCAGCAGTGCCCCAGAAACAGTCATGGATTGAGTGACCAAATTATTATTGTAATTGTTATTTATTTATTCATGTAATTTGCGGGGAGTAATCATTAGCACCGATCTGCTAATTGATAAACAACTGGGTTCCTACTTACTGCCAGGCAAGCAGAGATTAACCGGGGTCCATCAGCTTAATCTCGTGTCGTCTCTATGTGCAGATGTTTGTGGAGACCGAGACCATCAGGATTTTCCTGAGCGGAACCGACTCGCGCGTGCCTCACGTGACCAGGATTGGCCTCTCCTCCCTCTTCGTTCTGCGTCTCTTGGCACTCTTTTTGGGAGATAGAGTCGTTTGGAAAGATGACCTATCCGATCTGGTGTGTAACTCTACTGAGGTGGGCTGCCAAATCGAATGTTACAACCAACTGTCCCCCATCTCGCCGTTCACTCTCTGCGCGCTGCAGATGATCTTCCTGTGCAACCTCTCGCTGGTGAATCTGTGCTATTCCAGAGACAGCAGCCGCTCTCAGCTCGGGCACCTCAACCTGTGGGCGAAGGGACTGATCGAGGGGACTTTCTTATACGCGTGCAGCCGGCTCTACTCTGGGTTCTTCAGACCTTCCTCCTTCCCGTGTGATCTCGCTCCCTGCGGGAAGATCGTGACTTGCTATATGCTAAAGAGCGGACAGAAAGACGCCTTCTTCGCGCTCGTGGCTTCTGCCTCACTGGCCTCTCTGTGCATCTGTGCGTTAACGGTGTGTTACTTTCTGGAGAAAAAGCGGTATAATAAAGGGGAGAAACTCTTACTTCCCCTTTAATGTCTAGGGGACATGATTATAGAGTTTGATTTATTTTCCTGTAAAATGTAGTGACTGTATATTTAAGGGCAAACAGGTCAAAGTGTCAGACAATCTGGTTTTCAGTCTGTTCACCTCAAGGTTATTATTGATTTCAGCTGATCACCCTCGTAAAGGCATTAAAGAAAACTAATCAGTGCTCGACAGGGAATTCGTGGGTGACTTTGGAATCGAAAATGTTATCAGTGTTTTATGCCACTCCTTCAACTCCATTCTCTCCCCTCCACAAGATTGTGATCTCCACAGGCGCGGGCGATGTAAGCCTCTCTGCTCCCACCATCCCAGTCCTTTTGCCTCGCCCCCTTCAAGACCTTCCTCTTCGGTCACCCTCCTCCCCTCAACCTCCCTGCCCTCCATTACTCCTGATCCCAACCCTCATCACAGGTGCAAATCCTTGATTCTCCAGTACCTTGGAACGTCCTCCTGACGTGAAAGGCATTATACTGTACAAAAGTCATTTGTTGTTGACATCTACCACTAGGACCCTCTCCAGCTGGGCTGTTTCTAACACTCAGAATAGTGACAGACACGCGTGCGATGCTCAGAACATTGCAGCAAAACCCTGCCTCTGTTGCCAACAATAGCACGTGCCTTCAGCCCTGTGGTTTAGCGGGTTGCCTCTGCCCACATGGTTTGTTTCTATGTAAAATGTAAATATCCATTTTCCATTTCTCTTTTTGAGCTGTAATATTGACAATAAATACTGTATCTCAAGAGTGGTGGATGGGACCTTGCTTTGACAGCGCCGTTGGGTCAGGCCTGGAGTTGTGTCGCCACTTGCTGGGGAAGTCTTGCCTTGCCACAGGCACTGAAAACTTGAGGGAAAAACAAAAGCAAAGTTCAACTAGAGCCGTGTGACTAACAACTCAGCACTTGTTGCCAACACAAGACTTTTACTGCTTTCGAAAGGGAATTGGATAGGGTCTCAAAAAGGAAATAAAATCTGCAGGGTTACGGGGTAAGAGTGGGAGAGGGGGACTAGTTATTTGGTAGCTCTTTCAAAGAGCTGGCACAGCCGTGCACGATGGGCCGAATGGCCTCCTTCTGGGCTGTAAGATTCTACGATTCCATGTGGAGCACAGCTTCAATGGAACAAAATACTCGAGAGAAATCCTATCACCAAGAAGACAAGAAGCAACAAAGACTTGTACGGAACGAGTTTATTTATTTACACCACATTTCCAGCACAGTTTACTTGAGAGGGATGAACCTGGAGGAGTGAGTGGCACCAATACCAGGGCGGCCATGTTTGACAGGCTTGTAGGTGATGGAGAATTCTCCCAGGTAATGGCCAATCATTTCAGGCTGAAAGAGAGGACACGAAAAGGCACAGGCGTTAAATCAACAGCGGCTCCTGGATTCGACAAAAGTATCGAGGCGCAAATACAGGCCGTTCAGCCAACTGGTCGGTGGCACAACGAGCTGGGCGTCTTACACATAACGGCCACGTAACGTGTCAAGAGTCTCCAAACCGAGCTGAGATTTCCATGCCTCCCACCCACACATCAAATATCCCACAGATAAAATTGTTGGGACGGAATGTGCAATCTCGCCCTGGAGGTACACATCCTGTTTACCTAATTCCAGAAAGCATTAGGCGCAGGCTGGCAAGAGCCAAGGATTGGTGGAGCACAGAGTGTGCATTGGGGGTAACTGCTGGAGTCTGACCAGCTAATACCATTAATTTGCCATTGATATTGATGTCTGCAAGCTTTCCCGCTGCTCATCCAGCTAGGACCACCCTCCCCATCAGGGCTTTGGCTTGCAGGGTTAATGGGAGGTGAGTTGGATGATTCCCCGTCCCTTGTCACTCCGTGAGCTGGAGTGGGCAGCTCATCAAAAGCCTGGAGAAGCTCCTGGTACAAAGATCAACAGTGACTGGAATCACACTCCCCAAAGCTGAACCCCAAAACTCTACAAACTGGTCCACATTCAACTGCGACTGTGGTGGCCAAACCTGCAGTGAAGGTGAGAGGGTTAAACCATGCAGGTCATCCCGAGAGGGATCAGTAACTGGAAAGTCTCCATGTGTTAAGTCACTAACTGCCTCCTGGACATTGAGACCCAAAGTGAGACGGTATCAAGAAGTCGCGAGGCAAGTCTTTGCTGCTTCACCTCAACCATCGACGATGGGGTAAGGAAGACAGACATCTACCCAACAACAACCTACCCCTGTAGTGCCCCCCACGTGCGGGATAGCGTCCAAGCTCAGCCACGAGACTCACCTTGATTTCAACCTGATTGAAGGTTTTGCCGTTGTACACACCGACCATGCTGCCCACCATCTCGGGGAGGATAATCATGTCCCGAAGGTGAGTCTTCACCACCTCTGGCTTCTCCATGGGTGGGGCCTCCTTCTTGGCCTTGCGCAGTCTCTTGAGGAGTGACTGCTGCTTGCGCCTCAGGCCTCTGTTGACCCGTCTACGCTGACGGGCGCAGTACAGCTGCATCAGCTGCTCACTGGAGACAAGAGACGGACGTTAGAGAACGCTCCAATCTCACTCTCGCGATCAAGACAGGAAACTCTGGCTATTTAATAATCTCCGAATCGACTGAACCACACGACAACGACTGCCCCAGCGACAGGAAGGTGTTTAACATGACGTGTGGTGCTTTACTAGCTCAACGCATCTTTAAGTAGTTGACAAAGAAGCATCGCATTTCAAGCACAAAACAATCAGACTGCTGAGCTATCCTGAAAGGGACGTAACCAATGTTACTGAGGGAGGACTGGTATCGCAGTAGCCCTTATCACATCGTAGGAAGACAGAGGTGGAGACGAAGCTTCGGGGTCCCAGTGAACACATCGTGGATACCATCCACTCAATTCAGGACAGACCACACCTCAGGCACCTAATGGGTGTGCGGCAGGCAAGAGCAAGGCGTCTGGAGTGATCAACAAATCTAGAACAAGGAACAGACCACTCATCCCATTCTGTGCAGGAGAGAAGAACTCTCAGTGTGGAATGGCCTTATAAACATGGCGATGGGATTTCTATACATATCGGATCAAAAGGATTGATCGGGGCGCGGGGGGGGAAACAGGACATGGATTCAAGCTCAGGAGTTAACGCAACTATTCTTTTCCTAAACTTTGGTGGGTTGGTTGGGGGGGTGGACAGGCTGATATCACGGGCAATGAATGGTAGGTCACATTTTGGGTGAAATCACGGAATGCGGTCACTCACTCCACTTTACAACATACTCTGGGAAGCCCTTTTTGAGACGTCTCGACGATGTGATAACGCGCGATAGCAAACGCAATTATTATTATCATCATCAACTAGTGGCTTCGCCTCTGGAAATTCATCCAATCATTATTATTAATAAATTAGAATAGTTTAGCAGTTTGAATTGGTGCCTGATCCCGCCTTCGAGTTGTCTCGAAAGCATGGACTCAGACTGTAAAACTGATAAGGCAGTACATTTTGCAGGCCAAACACAGCAGTCAGTGTTTCCCCCTACCCCCACACTTCAATGATTAAACGACGGGGTCTGCTTTTGACCCCACCCTCCCCCACATATCCCTCACCCTAGTGGAGGGGGGACAAGGGGTCAGCCCCCTACACGCCTGCATACGCCCCCCAACCCAGGGGGGGAGGGGGGGGAGAGGTGATTGGGGGAGAAAAATATGTCAGCCACTCACTGGGACATGTCCAGGAGCTGATCCAGGTCCACCCCGCGGTAGGTGAATTTCCTGAAGGTCCTTTTCTTCTTCAGCTCAACTTGATCAGCCTGAAACAGGGGGAGGAATAAAGGCAATGAACAAACTAAATCAACACAGCCCCTCCATCTCACACACACAGCAACCCCCCCCCCCCCCCCCACACACACACACACAGCCCCTCCATCTCACACACACAGCAACCCCCCCCCCCCCCCACACACACACACACAGCCCCTCCATCACATACACAGCAAACCACCCCCCCCCACACACACAGCCCCACCCTCCCACACACATCACCCCCCCCCCCACACACACACACAGCCCCTCCAACACACACACACAGCCCTATACACACAGTCCCTCCAACACTCATCCCCACACAGCCCCTCCAACACACAGCCCCCCTCCCACACACAGCACCCCCCACCCCCACCGCCCCTACAACACACAGCACCCCACACACACACACACACACACAGCCCCTCCAACACACACACACAGCCCTGTACACACAGTCCCTCCAACACTCATCCCCACACACAGCCCCCCTCCCACACACAGCCCCCCTCCCACACACAGCCCCCCTCCCACACACACAGCCCCTACAACACACAGCCCCCCTCCCACACACAGCACCACCCCCCTACACACACAGCCCCTACAACATACAGCCCCCACCCCCCCACACAGCCTCTCCATGCCTCTGTTAGCGCCGCTAGCCGCCAGGCCCCGAGGCCTACACCTAAACTATCATCAGGTCACACGTTGGGCTCCCTACTCCCCAGGATGAGATGGTGTGAACAGAGCCCCCGGGCCCCAGCCTGGGGTTCCCAGGGCAGGCGCGGTGCGGATGGAGCGGCTGAGGAGGTGGATGGCGGCGGATTGTCGGGGACCCGGGGCTCGGGGTAACCCACCATGGTGGCGGCTCCTCGCAGGAAAGGCCAGATCTCGGCGGGCGGCGCAGATATCGCGGGATTTCCGGGGCTCGGCCAGCAATCAGCTACCGCGCATGCGCGCAGTCATCCTAGCTGCCATGGACTTCTGTGAATGAATGTGAGTGAATGTACATGTGACTTAGTGTGTATGTGAGTGAGTGAGTATGTATGTGAGTGAGTATGTGACTTAGTATGTATGTGAGTGAGTAAGTGTGTATGTGAGTGAGTATGTGACTTAGTGTGTATGTGAGTGAGTATGTGACTTAGTGTATGTGAGTGAGTGAGTGTGTGAGTATGTGACTTAGTGTGTATGTTTGAATTTGTGTACGTGAGTAATAATAATACTAATAATCCTTGCATTTGATATAGCGCTTTCACGTCTTCTAAATGTCTCTATAATATAATTTTATTGTTGATTTATCAGAGCGCTTCACAGAATGTAAGGTAAACTGAATTGACTGTATATTTGCGGGCGAAACACGGCAACCAATTGCGCACAGCAATGTCCCACGAACAGTTCTGGTTTGAAATTACCAAATTTTCAAACAAAAATTGAAGGATTATTATTAGGTGTGTGAGGTAAGGAAACTTGCCCAAGGTTTCATCCTGCTTGGAATTGAACCCAGGTTTCTCACTTGCAAGGTGAATTGCTCTAACCACTGGACTCCATGTGTATCTAAGTGAATGACTGAGGGTATGTGTATGTGAGTGGACGAGTGAATGTATGTGCGTAAATGAGTATGTGTGAGTGTTAGTGAATGTATGCGAGTGTGTTTTTGTGCATGAGTATGTGCCTCACCCCTTTGGCTGCAGAAACCTTTGTCCATGCATTTGTGACATCAAGGCTGGACTATGGAAACTCCCTACTCCTCAGCTTTCCTGGCTCTTCCCTTCATTCCCCAGAACTCTGCCACTCGTATCCTCTCTCACACCAAGCTCCACGACCACATCACTCCCACTCAACCCGGTGGACAGGCTTTCATTCAGCCTCTTTGCTCCTACTCTGGAACTCCATCCCAGTCCCTTCGCCTTGCTTCTTCCCTTCCCTCCTTCAAGGTCGGTCTCAACGCCCTCCTTTTTGATTGTGCCTTCTACAACGCGCCCACCTCTCTCCCTGCAACCCCCCCCCCCCCCACCCTGCCTCTTTCCTGTGCTCGAATCCCAACCCCTGACTTCATCACCTTGCTACATCCTCCCACCTCAAAAGGCGCTCTATAAATGTAATTTTGTTCTTGTTTGTTTGTGTGTCTGTGAGTGTATAACACTTCAATTTGATGCAGCAAGCACCTCATCGTGTAATTGAGATGTCTCAAAAGCACTTCACAGGATACACTGTAAAGTGGATTGATAGTATATTTTATGGGTGAAATGCGGCAGCCAATTACGCACAGGCAGTCGTGGATTGAGTGACCAATTTTTTTTTTTAAACAGGCATTATTACCACCTGAGCTATCCGCCAATTCAGGTTGAATAAGGAACATACCCTACCTGCAAATTGAACCCAGGGCCTCTTGCTTGCATATATCTGTGTGTGCTCAAGTCTCCCGACGTGAAAGGCACTACACAAGTGTAATTTTGTTGTTGTTGGTACCTGCCAACCATTTAGTGAGGGTACAAACACATACTGGTTGGATATCAAATGACAAACAAGTGACTATCCTGAGGGGGACTTCATTTGGTTCTACTTGGAGCTTAAGGTGATATGTTTGGAGACATAATGTCAAAATCAAGTTTATCATCTGTCGCTTTCTAAGTGGTCATCTCGGTGGTCCAGTTTCTGAACCAGGTGTGTCTGCAGCACGCCAGGGCACTAATGATTAAAGGCAAATTCTAAATGCACTTCACACAAATTACTAGTGTGAATAGCCACACTGGATTTTAATGGTGAATGCAGCAGCCAATTTACGCACAAGCAATGTCCCGTAGACTACAAGGTGAGTGGCCTTTTTTTTAACGTAGGCCATGATACTGGGAGAAATTCCTTTTGTCAAATAATGCTTTGGCGACTCTACTCTGGTTGAAATTTCCAACCAGAGACAGTGATACTACCAACTGAACTAGATTGACAACATAATTATTTTTAAGATAAAGAGGGATTAGAAAGAAAATCTTTATCCAGTGGGTCAAGAATGTGGCATTCCATGGTGCTATACATTAATATATGGAGAAGGGGACAGGGAGAAAGGATCGAGGGCTAATTTGTTGCCCACTTTGCATATATTGTCCAAAGGGGGCTATGGTTAAATTCATGTATTACCATCAATCCTTTTGGGGGTTATCAAAGTGACCATTTGCAGTCGCGTTACGACTGCTGTGCTTAAATAGTGTGAAGAGCTCAACAGAAAAGGTACAAGAGATATTTTTGATAAGGTTTTGTCTCAACCATAAGCAGAAAGGTGTGGAATACTACTAGTGTATGGTACAGAATATTTGGAAAAAAAATCTGCCCCCAAATGCAAACAGAAGTACTGTCAAATATAGCCCCTTATCAACTAAATTGAGCTGAAGTCAGGTCTTGGGTGTGTCATTAACAGTGAAATTGGTCTTTTTAATGAAATTATAAAGTTAGTTCCTTTGAAAATGGAACTTCTGCATAGAAATTCAATTTTAAAAGTTTATTCCAAAACATTCTGTACATATTTCCAGTTGTTTAATATGCATGTATTACATCTGTACATTCTGTAAACCAGTCAGGAAATGCATGAAACTCACTCACTCCAAAGCAAGCAGGCGCACAAAATATTCTCAATCAAGATGTTATTCGAAGGATGAAACCGGCGTTCATAGATACAGCATACACAGCTCAATGGATCAATATTTTCAAATGGGAGACTGGGGATTGGGGGTGGCAGATTCATGCTATTCTGGTTATTAGAAAGGGAATCCTTCAATTCAAATATCCACATACTACAGAATAGTACAAATCACTGTAGTCAGCGCAGTCTAATAAACTACTCGCAAGTGTATACAACGTGTAAATCGATACAAACAAAATTCTGGTCAAAAGCTGAGCAGACCCTGAAGGTTCCAGGTTAAACTCCTGGTTTGTTCTAAACTAGGCGTAGAATTGGCCTCAGCAACATTGGATAATAAAGACGAATTCTCCTACTCTTCCCTACCCCAAAACGAAAGCCAGTAATCTCTACTATATGGGCATGTATCGGGTGAGGATAACTGAGATACAAGCGGAATACACCCGACTACCCCGTAGGGCAAGTTATTGGAAGATGATTTGAGGACCATGGAAATCATGTCAAAAGATGATTAGGAGATGAGGGAACAAAAATATTCTGGACAATGCTGAATTGAAACATTGCAATTTCTTTGCATGGACAGTGCTGGTTTAATCTGACTTCACCTTCTGCTGAATCCATTTTAAAACTGAGCTCAGCTGCCAGAACTAAGCAAGAAGCTGAAGATATTATTCTCATTTATGATTCACTAATCAGAAATCAGAAACTAAGTCACTTAAACGAAATGTGCTCTTTATTTAAACCAGGGGTCATCTGTCTTTAATTTGCAGTTTATTCTACAGCCATTCTTATAAGGGAAATCTACATCTTAAATTAAAAAATAAGTCAGATGTAAATAGTACAAAATTTCTCTTAAAAATTCCAACGCCTGTTCAAATGTTTCAATTTTATTTAACATAAAAGTAGTATATGAGGGTAAAACAAAGGCTCAGAGAGTAAGGAATAAATCCAAAAAAAAAAGAAAAAAAGAAACCAGTTTTATGGTACAGCAGAACATGTTTTCCTAAAACCCTGTCACTCGTGAAGAGGATAAATTCGGTCCGAAAACCCAGAGTGTTTCCTTCAAACTCCTGTTAAAATTTTTTTGTGGTTTTTGTTATTTAATCAAGTGATTGTCACAAAAGAGTCACAAAATTAAGGAATTTCTGGCCAAGTTTACACCAGAATATACTCCTTTTATTTTTTTAAATTTTTATTTTTTCCCTGCCGTGGTTTCTGTGTTTAACGCCTGTAAGGATGAAACCCCTGGACGTTGTGGTTCTGACCGCGGGCAAAGGCACCGGGCGCTGAGGGTGGGGCCCCTGGGGGCACTGGTGTCGAAGGTCCTCCGTATGAGGGAGCCGGTTGGTTTGGATCCGAGAAGCCGGGGGCTTGGCCGAAACCGCCCATGTCCTGCCCATAACCTGTCGAAACAAACAAAAAACAAAAAAGGGGACCGTTTGTGATTTGCTTCCTCAAAACCTCGCCACAAAAACACCATTCACAGAACACTTAACGGAGAGCATTTTTTAAAAAAGAAATAAGAAATCAAAATCAAACTTTAAAATCAATCAACCATCTTGCAAAATTAGATCATCCTTGTAACCAGCGCAACAAATGCTCGACTGCTTTAGCACTGTTCTCCCATTATTAAACGCTAAGTGAGCGAGGACTACATCCTGCTTAAGCTACTCATCTTTTGTTGGAAGCAAGGCGGTTTCAAAGTCTATGCAACACCTACCTGCTGCACTATATCCCTGCTCAGCCTGAGAAGGACGCGTGGGTCCGTAGCCTGAAGGATCCTGAGGATAGTTACCCATGCCTATTAGGGAGATGAGGAAACCACGATGACTACCCCGGTAAGCCGAGCCTGCTTCAATCCATGGAATATAGATGCATCAGGTCACCAGTTGCATATAGACGCAGAGGCCAGTGAACACGTCAGATTCACATGGTTCGCCCATAGTTGGTTGAATAGTTATTGTACAGGTAAACTGCAGCAGTCAAGACTCGGGTGTGCAATTACAAATGAAGTTAGAATAAGGACAGAAACGCACCAGGCAGGTACCAGGAGTCAATGGAGTAATGCCAGGTAGCCAGTAGGACAGTTAATGGAGATGCTGTTGGAAAAACATGTCCCAGTAGTAATGGACAACATTAGAGCACCATCTATTTGAAATGTTACAGACTTTAGCTCAGTCACTTGGCAATGATTGAGTGATTCAATGTATAAAATCCTGATGCATCTTCCATTGAACAATCCACAGTATCCTGCTTCAAGGACCATTAAAATAGTGATTACCGTAATTGTTTTTAAACAAGCCCTGAGATCACTACGTGATAGTGAAGTCTGCAGTGCATCTAAATTAGCCACCTCGAATTGTAGATCTAAATGAGTGAAGCCCCCTCACCCCCACCACACTCAATAATGATTTTCCTCCTTTCAGAGCTTAACAGTAACTGTCCACAACAGATGAAATCCTGGCCGAAGCCGACTTTCTGCAAGCTCAGCATTGCTGAACCAACTTTTATAGTGAGATTCAGAACAAAAACAGGCAATTGTAGTCAGGTTAAAAGAGGAAGCAGATGGACCCTGTTGAAAGACCAGCAGGGACAGATATGAAGCCAGTACCACAAAGAGCTTGCGGGAGCCATGGGAGATGAGCAGGACTTGGAATGGATTGGGTCACTCATGTAAAAACAAAAACTTCAATGATAAACCTTGCATTTGATGTAGTGCCATATCACGTCTTTTGAACATATCAAAGCACTTCACAGAATATACTGTAGTGATCTGACTGTATATTTTGTGGGCGAAATGGCACAGATGGCCACAAGGCCAGTAGCTTAAACTAGGAGTGTCAGGCCAGCTGCTCTTTCCCCCCCCGCCCCCACTAACTGAGAGATTCTAATGTCTGTGCTAGTAGTGCTAGGAAAGGATGATCTAATTCTACCCACCACGTTACCTCCTTGTCCTCTGCTGTTCACATTTGCTGATTGGAATGCAATACGTGTTTGACTTCTGCGAGTCAAAAAGTACTGAAAAGGGATCGGATTGATGGATCTCTAGTCCTATAGCCACCTGGAACTTCTACACTGCCGGTTACCTACCATACTGGCTGTACCCTGGGAATTCGGGCTGTCCAGCAGGTGGCTTGCTCATATCCTGAGGGGTCTGTGCGGCGGCTGCGTAGGCCATCTGTCCTGCTCCTGGTGTGGCAGGGGGTGCTGGAACTCCAGGAGGGCCAAACTGGTCAGCCGGAGGTGCGCCAAATCCTCCATAGCCTGGATAGCAATAAGAATGAGCTCAGATAAGACAAGCGGTAGATTTGGGATTTTTTTAAATAATTTTTTTTGGTGGGGACGTTGAGGTGGGGAAGAGGAGCAGGGGCCTGTCACATTGTTGGGTTTTTGTCTCAATGTGACAAGTGATTAGGAACTAAAATAAAAATCCCAGGCTTGGCTGCAGGTATTCAGGGACGTGCCACATCGATGTGTACAGATTCCACTGTACTACACTGGCCCAGACCTGCAAAATCCATGGCCATACAAGGAATGAAATGGACGCACTGCAAAAGGAAAGTGGACTGCAACAGCGACTACAACAAAACAGCAGTGGGCTAAAACGTTTCCTCTATTAAAGATGGAAAATAAAGGTGGCAGAAGAGTTGATGTCACATCCTACAGAGCTCACTGCAGTTGTTACTGGTGTCACTAACCCTGTAATGGGTTACTCTCCTCTATCAACCACTGTGAAACATCCCAACTGCAGTTATAGCATATATACATAGGTGTATGAAGTCTGAACACTGCAAACGTAGATTTGAACTAGAGTGCTGGAAGACGTATGTTGCGTTGGCAAGCTACATTCTGCATACATAAACCACGACATTCATGTGGGAACCTGTGGAATCTAGACCAGTCACTACTGTACTTCAAATGAGAACTCGGGCTTCTGTCTTCAATGCCAGTTGTAGAACGTACCATATTGTGGAGGGCCACCATAACCCTGTCCGTATCCCTGAGGTGGTGCGAATCCTCCTGGAGGTGGCTGTGGAACTACGTATGGATTAAAGTGCGGAGGCGGGGGAGGGGCACCCCGCCCGCCCGGAGGGGGAGGTCCATAACCACCTGGAAACCCAAGGAACAAAGCTAGAAGTGAGTTGCTTTTAAACCAGCCGCGGACTAAGTGAATTTCACCAAAGTCTAAGTGGATATAAACACGGAAGCTAAACATTTTTAAAAAAAAGTTATACTGCTTTAAGATATTCGGAATAAGAGCGCGATTTTGCCAGGAATCAAATGAAATACTCAAGTAAAATATTACAATTAATTGCCAGCTCATGCACAAGCATGCATCATTCACCTTAGCTCAATAAAACCTACCCATTGGCTGACCTGTGGTCATCCACATACCTGGAAACAAGAAACAGCAAGTCAGTGTCAACGCACTTCCACCGATTACAAATCAGCAACTTGACAAATGGCAGCTTTGGAAATTGTCTGCATTATTAGAGCACTGTAAGCTGCACTGCTAACTGGGACCAGGCCCCTTCAATTTACCAAAAACCTACCTGTATTTTACTGGCAAAAAAAAATCCAGTTCTGCGCATGTGAATTACATGCGCAGTTAGCTCTTCAGGGGATATGACTGATCAATATTGTGTAGGGAAATTGCACCTCTGTTAACTCAGTACAACATGCATGCAATTTTTCTATTCTAAGTGGTGCATAATAAAATGCACTATGCCGGTGTCTCGCAGTCGGATGACAGTACACAGATTGGATTGTGCGGCATGTAACGTAAGCGGCAATTTTCAAACTGCAGTTTACGTGCGGAAAAGATTAATTCGGAACAATATGGTGGTGTTTCAGCTGTATTGCACTTCCTGAAAAATAAAGACAGCCAGGAAACCTGCAATAGCCGAAGTTACTTTGTGCCTTTTTTGACACCACATCTATCTATAGCAAAGAAAGTGGGTAACACAAAGGCAAACAGTTCCTAACCACACTAATTAGAAGCTATCTGTCCCTCTGGTTTGGAAGGAAACAACCTATCACCGTTTCTTAAAAAAATAGAAAACCACCATAACACATGTTCCTGAAGACCTGTCAATAATCTTGGGACAATGCAACAAAATATTAGCACTCAACTTCAGCTAATTCTTGCTCATTTCCTAACCACTTTGCACATTTAAAATAAAACTATACAACAGCACCAGCCAGATTTAACGTTCACCTGACCAGAACAAAAATTATCCATAATAGATGAATTCCTCCCAGCTTTTCAAATGCCAACTCCCAGCTACTATTAGGATCGTTCGTTATCACCACAAGGGGAAATCAGTAGGACCACTAAAGCTCAATGTAAATCACCCTCAAAAAAGGCATCACAGCACAAATGCAATCAGCAAGTGTTCAAGTTGATTCTTTCCCCTGGATAATCCAGATTCAAATGGAGTTTGAACAAGTTTTCTCTTTTTTAAAAAAAAAATTGTTTGTGAAGGTTAGCTATTTTTCCCCCCAAGAAAGCAATTACATTTCCTAACCACAACTTTCAACAATTAAAATTCTGCCATATTTAGATGTGTTTCACAATTATCAAAAGCTAATCACCCTAATGTTATTTCAGATGTTAACAGTGCATTTTTTTTTCTCCCACAGATTGCAGGAACTGTTAAAAACAGACACACTCGATGGCCAAACTAATGGTCAAACATGGAAGGTTATGGTTTGGACGATTCACCCAATTACCTTGCGGGCTACCATAACCCTGCTGCTGCCAGCCTTGTGAGGGCTGCCCTCCCCAGCCATTGGCTGCGTTTGGCATGCTCCTGCCCCACTGTCCTGCTCCCGGCTGGCCAGACCCGGGACCTTTACTGTCACGAGGCTCTGCACGCTTCACTTCCACCTAATTAGGACGACAGAAGCAGGGATAAAACCGCCATTCCATCCACTCAACCACAACCCTCTCCCGTCACACCCGTTATCAATTAACTTAACATTACGCTTACACCTTATAAAAACTTACACTACAATTAAATAGCTTAAATAGGCCAATTTAAAATGTTATTATGTTTCTCAAGTATGAATTATTCTTATGCTCATCACAGGTTAGATGCATTCGAAATTAACAAAGGATCTAAATTTTGTAATTCGCTCATGATCGAGAAATCGAGTCTATAGAAATATAAATCCATCCAACCGTTACCAGTTTTACAAGGTCCATACAACCTGAGAAACATAGGCTTTAATCTGCCGTGGCCTTACTTAAAAAAAATGTATTTAAACATCTAATGGAAGATAATTACTTACCTTCCCCAGGCTATGCATAAAGAATCGCAATTAATTACTCGAAACAATGTCAGAAGGGAATGGATGAGCTAATTGAATCTTAAATTACATCTTTAAACAGAAAAAGGAAATACATGCAGATAAAAATGGACAGTTGAGTAAATTAGAAGCAAATCTTCATACTGTGTTGTCTAGCCTACCTATTCATCCCTAGCGCGGAACTAATACATAGTGATAATCACAGGAACTTGGTTTTCGGAGGGAAACTAATTGATATAGAAGGGCAAAATAATTGTTAAAAGAAAATCTTTGCTCCGGCCTTCATTCAAGAGCCAGTAATGGCCCCTTCAACGACATGGGACAAGTTGTCTACCTGCTCAACACTTTGTGTTCTGGTGCAGGGGACAGCTCAGCAACGGCCAACAGTCACAGTAAAATCCAGGGGCATAAAGCAGGAATCAGATAAACTGCACAACAGCAAATATGATTTGCACAGGAGGTAATAAGTAAAACAATCCCTTACAGCCAAGAACAAGAAAAATCTGATTTACATCCAACTATGTAGCTGCAACTCCTGACCTAACTCCTTATTAATGCACCAAATGCTATTACCAGGATGACTATACCACTAAACAGTTTCAAATTGAGAACATCCAAATGGCAAAGTGAAACAGATACTGGTGTTTGATCGAAATTCTGCTCAGAGAGTGGATTGGTAGGATTAATGATTAAAGTCACCGATATTGCAAAATAAAATCTAATCCCTCATTCTAGAAATGAAACATACCTAGATTGAAAGATGGTGGTGGGGGGGGGGGGGGGAGGAGGAGTCATAACTGGGTCAAATTTACTGCAACATCAAGTTATTTCTGCACTGGAACAGTTTTGAATGCACCAGTTATTCTAGGAGTTCCAATATGATCTCAGCCTGAATGTCACCATCAAAGTCTAATTTCTTTCTGATCTATGGATTTTGATCTGTGATCATTTAAAAGCATCCCCATCATCACACTGCGAGTTCCCCCCCAAAAAAGGATCTTAGGGGAGTGGATGATTGAAATAAGTTTGATCCAAAATGCTGGAAGTCACAGCGCTTCAATTGATTATCTTTCGAATGATCCAAAGTATTAATTTTGTTCAGCACTTGAGGTAAAAGGTTATCTATAATTTGGCATCTTAGTAGGAAACAAGGTTAAAGTCTGCTCTCAATGTAACTTAAGATTACTGAATCTTCTAAAGAATCCCTTTTGAAATTAATACGCATTAGCTAGGGATGTAGCAGCTGGATGTAAACAATAGAAAAATCATGGGCTTAATATTTCACTAAACTTTGAGCACAATTTGCAAAGAGCAAAGTCACTTTTTAATTTGCATTAAAATGTTTACGGATCTCATAAACTGTTTTTCCAAACTATCTTTTCCAAGAACTGGGATTAGGTTAGAAACAGGCTTCGGTGCAAGTGAAACATTCTGTGATTCAAGGATATATTTTAACCAATTTACTCTTTGATGTCAGTTAAATTTGTACCAAAATATACAAAGTTACTTGTAAATTATGTACTATGGTATACTGTGCCAAATTGGATTTCAAGGACTAGTAGGGTCATTTTAAACAGTTTCTGAAACACCTCTGGGGAATCTCAAAAGCAGTGAACACATCGGGAAGTAGGCCACTAAAACATACCTACATAACAGTGAGAATCAATTCCAGGCAGAGCTTCCAATTACTCTGATATTTTAGGTCACATATATTATGGCACAGACGGATTTAAATTTTATTTTATTTTCAATGCAAGTTTCATTTTCTGTCATCTGCACCAGTGTTTCAGGGCCTCCACCTTACAATGCTATGGAGAATAGGTGGTGGATCGATAGATGGGAACAGAAACATTCACTTTTTCTAAATCTGAGGACTCCTTAATGCTAGCTTGGTAGACAGTATCTTAAGTCATTTGTAGAACGCTTGACTCCAATTTAATCCTCAGTTTCAATAAACCAATCAAATTGATAACTAATTAAAATTATTTACAGAAAGAGCCATACAGTAATTTGAACAAATGAGCTCAAAACTGAAACAAGTCTACCTTTGCCCAAAGTACTGAACATATGCAAGAAAAAGGAACTGTTTGGAATCAAATAACAAGTACCTTCTGAATTGCTTTTAAAAATATATTATATATATATAAAAACTTAATTGATACTGTAATAGATCTAATGGTGCAAATTATACTTACTGAGTGGATCCTAATTTATTGCAGCACTACCCCCTTCCCGTTAACACTATTACTTCCCAGTTTAAACCTTTACACATGCCTTACATGACAACACAATATGAAGATAAAGCAAATGAGGCCACTTAACTGGATTTTGTTTTACATTAAAGCAGATTATATTCAACTAAAGTACAACAGCAAGTGACCTCTGACAAAACAAAATAAAATTGGCCACCAGTCCTTCAACATGTTGACAGATATGACGCTTAATATGAAATACTAATTTTACTTATTTCTGAACAAAACTTAAGAACTAGTCACAAAATTCTGCCCTTCGAAACATCTGAAGGAGTGGTTTTATTAAACTGAGACTTAAATGATTAATACAGATTTCACCGGTCCTCTGATGAATAAATAGTATCGGCTACAATACAGGCAATCAGAGCTAACGTGCAAGCAGCTGGTAAATTCTGCTTCTATGCATGCAAGTTTGTGTCCCTTACATATGGACATATTTGGTTCACCACATTGCTTTGCTTTGAAATGTGAAATTAATGCAGTTCATCTTTAGAGTCCAAACCAATAAATGACACTTTTTTTTCTGCCCCGTGGGTAAAGAAATGTAATAAAATCTGGCTCCTCTTAGGAAATCGGTAGGTTATCTCTTAACAGGATTCTCTTCAATGTAAAAGCCACACACTAATACTCCAGTGAAATCTCCAGTCACCTAAGCCTCGGTTCAGTCTAAGGGTAAAATAAAACTACAACTACACACTTTTTTGCCCATGATGTCGTGATAATGCATGTTGACAGCCTGGTCCACTGATTGCTCGTCCTCGAAAGTAATAAATCCAAAACCTATCCAACGACGAAGAGTGAATCAAGGTAGCAGGGTGTAGTGACACAAAACAGGATGATGCACAGTATTAGGGCGGGGTAGTCTGAAGGATCACCCAGGGTTTCAGATAATTGGAAGCCCCTTTATTCAAGTGGGAGACTCAGGAGGATAGGGTTACAGTATGTCAGGAGTCAGGTTACACTGCAATACTCCAATGATGCCAAAGGAGCAAAGCCGTATCTCACCAATCTGGTACTATTCAGTCGCTTTGCAAACAGGAGGTTTCTAAGCCATGCTTTACTGCTTTAGCCACAGTGATAGCTTAGACCTGGTTCCAAGGTTTTGCAGCAACACATTTCACCAGATTGGTAGGCCCAGCAGTGGGGCAAAGGAAGGTCGTCTTACTGGATACCAACCAGATTGACTGAGAAACTAATTGGTTGCAGGTTGCTGCTGGTCTTTGTTTTCAGTCTGAAGACAGGATAAAAATCGATACGGTCACCAGTTGCCATCAAATTAAGTAGAAGCAAGAAATCAGAAAAGTTGGAAGATGGAACAAGTTTATTAACTAGTCAAAGCAAGAGATGTATATTTAGCAACATGTAGAGTTCCTAAACCTAAAGCTGGTCATGGGTTGCTCTGAGGTTAAATTTCCCACCAATTAATTTAGTGCAGATGATGCGTGGGGGATATAGAAGAAAGAAATGCGTTTGAGTACTTGTTCTAGTGTAGGGACAAATAAACTTCCACCTCTGACCCTTTATTAATAGCTACAGGATAAATTCTAAGAATTAACACAACTACTTGGCTGCAGTTGGCATATTCACTGGGAAGACAAAATGAGATTCACGATAAGGTTTGCTTAAGCCGCCAGCACAAAAGGGACATGTTGTTCCTCAGTAACAAGAACTTGTGGCGCTAATCTAGGCAGTATCAAAGAGTGGCAAAAACACCAAATGTGCAGTTTATTACTCACTAACATGGATTACAGACTGATCCTCTTCCTCTACCTGGAAAATATACTTGTTAACCCGCGTGTCAATGTATGAAATAGATTGTTTTTAATGTGGAGGCCAAAAAAAAACTTTACATGATGTCTGCAACTTTGTGTGGACTAAAACGTAAACCACTCCTCACTCAAAAACATGTTATTGGGAAGTGGCCAAAGACATTTAAAAACTTAAATAAAAGGCTGACTGAACTTTGATGAAAGCGTCTTCATGTAATCATTTCCAGTTGTTTCTCTAACGATTGATAGTTAATCCACAAGGTTAAGAAAGTTTGCAGTTACTCAGCAACATCCCAATATCTATTTGGCCTTCGCAACAAAAAGACTGTATAACTTAAATTGAGGGCCTATTGTTTGACGGGAAAGGCGCTATATAAACATAATTTTGTTGTTGATGTTGTAATGTAAATTCAGTCTCAGGTGGCCGGAGATAGGGAAAGATGTAGTGGTGAAATGAGGGAAAGACAAGGATTGCAACAAAAAGAGGAAAAGATTGAATAGCACCAGCAACCTATAACACTGCACAGTCAGTGGCCCTGGGTTTTTGTTCTGCATCTGACAATTTAGTTGGGACATTATTATAAGATCAGAGTATGTTTAGGGTGATGAGTGGTGTAAAGATTGATCACAAAACCAATTTCAAAAAGTAGGTAAAACTGAAAATCTAAAATATTGGGGCGAGGGGAGTAGAATTGGAACTTTTCAAAATCAAGTTTCCGATAAATCAGTGAATGGTCAACAATTTTGGACCAACTATTTTATCTGAAACCCTGTTTTTTCCTCTTTGGTAGGTACATTGCTTTGCAGCTAGTGCTGACAGCAGCAACATAGTGCTTATAGCTTCATAACCAAACTAAAAATACAACTATAGGCATCGCCCTCCAAGCTTATCCAACTGTGTTGGTCAGCCCAGAGAGGTTCTATTAAGTAACCATTTGCTACACAAAGATACAGGCCAAAACAGTTTTGCAGCAGTCAATTCTGCTGTCAGCAACAAGAGCAAATGACATCAAAGTCTTGCATTTCCCAGACACAGACATATCCCATCCCTCCTGAGAGTGTAGAACTGGCCTGTACCTGTGTGATACAACTTATCACAAACCTAGAGAGGAAAATCTAAAGAGATAAGTTAATTTACATTGAAACAAGTCACATACAGATTGCTTAACATTATAATCTTAGATTTAACTACATAACACTTACATATGTAAATTATGATACTTAAGATCGAATAGCAAGGCGGTAAAAACTAGGACTTACAACTAATTACATATTAGGCCTAGGAGGCTTAAATAATTAGAAAGGTTTAAAAATATGAGGATCAGTTCAGATGACAAACTATTTGACAACATGTAATACACTCACAAAATCCTCAACTATCCCCCCAAAAAATTCAGTAAAAGTTTTCGGGAATTTCAGCCAATTACACTAGTATGACAAACAAATTTGGATGAATTCTCAATAGATAATGGAATAAATAATTTTTTTTTAAAAAAGGAAGAACAGTCAACTAGTGGGAAGAACTTGGAAAGCTCAAATTGCCTTTTTTTAAAAAAAACATACAACTTTGAACAAGGCAAAAAAGTGCAATGAATTTGTTGATCATGTAGTCAATAGATTAATTCAGATGTTTCAAGAGCCATTACTTTAGCAGGTTATTTATCAATGTTAAAAAAAAACGCCTAGCTAGCTTACACATACAGATGCTTCACCAAAGGTTCTCAGAAATGTCAATGGGTTCATCATTAGATATTTAAGCTTATCTGTTTAATGTCGGTATTACCCTTATTCTAATGATTTAGACACAGCGCCTAATCTGGCTACAGCAGTAATAATGTCCCCAACGATGCAACCACATTCAGTAGATGCTTCCGCCAGGAAACCAAACTATGCTTCCCACTACAATGTATTCATGGCACTAAAGTGTACATCTTTACTTTACAAATTTCAGAGATGCGTTTGTGTATCTGTTGCAACGGGTTAAAACTACAAAATCCCATTGAATCCATTTCATCTGAGTAACTAAAATATTCACTCTGTACCGGCATATTCCATCTTTTACACCTACAACGGGACAAAAGAGGATTTTTGTCTTACATGTTGCCAGTTTTTCCTTCCTTACCTCTGCCCTTAAAACAGCTGGGATCAATGACCCAACCCAAATGTCTCCACATATACGACAAATACTAGAGCAGGATTATACCTTGAGAAACAACATTCCCTTGATTCACAGGTCGGTCAGACAAGAAATGGGCAACATTTGTTACCTTTGCATTGAGCGTACGGCTGAATTATATTAGTTTAAAAAAATAGTAGATTAAAATCCATTTGATTTTTATTGACAACCAGGTGTCTGGACACATGAATAAACCCATCACCATGGAAGAATATCCACCCACTGCTCAGGACCTCAGATCCACAGAGGGATAGTGTTCTTGGTGAATTGTAAGATCTAGATACCCTGCTGGCAACTTTTTTAAATCATTCACTATCTTCAAAAACACAGCCCCCACCACTATGAAACATTTCAGAACACGTTAACGCCCCCTTCTGGGCTAATATCAATTTTGCAGGTTCACTCTGGGTTCATTCATTCATTTTCTGCTCAATGTGCAATTATCATCATTTTCCCCCAGTTCACACTACTTCATCTGGGCAGTTATGTGGTGTAAGATGGTTCTATGCATATCAGGAGACTTGGGTTACAAACATCAAAAGGGACATACTGCTGCAGGCAGGAACTGCTGATCTTATCCAAGGCACTGGCCTATTGTGGAAATGTAGTGCGTGGGGCAAAGAGAAGGCTTAACAGCAGCACAGGGGCACTTCTCCTATCTTAAAACAGGTAATTAAATCACGAGGGTGGAAAGAGAGAAGAAACAGAGTACAGGAAACATTTGTACCTTCTAAGCTTAGACCTGTGGCTTTAACCACCCTATCTTCTTTACCTTCAAGATTGGGTGCATTCTGGACTTCTCTATGCCATCATAACTATCGCAGATTCTCAAGATTTCTTAAGGTTTTCCTTCTTCCTAAAATCGAGTTTTCTGTTTTGACATTTTCCAACTTAAAGCACAGTTGGGAGCTGCTAACAACTGAGGTGGAATGTCAGCTACAACTAGAATTCAGAAAGGGTACTTCCAATAGAAATGCCCTATTGCACCAGACGAGACAATCACTGTTCCAGATCAGACATGAAATTTCCCTGCAATCAACTGAAAGAGGCGAACAAAATTGCCTTCATAAACACATAGCCATCTGTAGTACACTCATCCACACTGCACCAACACTAGAATGGTCATGAATGTAATCAACTCCAAGGCTCACAAAAAAGATGAACAATTTAACTGAAACATTCATGCAGAATTTGACTCTGGGACATGCTTCTGATGTGAAAGGCAGTACACCAATATAATATTGTATTGTGTTGTGTAAATATACCAGGGGGAAGGAGTTAATTGCTCTAGTCTAATACATATGGCCATGCATTTATAAACCACTCCAGTATTGCTAGGTCAGGAGATCACCTAAACCATTGGGTTACATTGAGAAACCCTAACTCTTTCAATGCAGACAACTGTGTGGAATAACAGGAAAGTCAAGAAAATCAAGCAATGACTCAACAAGGCTATTCCAAGGCTTTTAACTAAGATGGAGACCGAAAAAAGCACAAGATGTATGAGGTGATTACCAATCAGACTGCCTGTACTAATCAAGGTTCAATCCTATACTGGCTCTAAAAATATTAATTCTCAAATCTGTTTAACCATTCAAAAAATAAATCCCCTTTCTGTTCAAATAAATAATTCACAATGGACAAACACTGGTTTGGTCCATAAAATAAAGCAGACAGTAGTATTTCTCAAAGCAACCATAAGAGGGCTTCATGGACTGCTATAGGAGTTGCCTGATCTAATGTAGGGCAAGGGCCTCTTGTGAGCACCCAATTTTAAATGTTTTTATGTCATGGCATTCGGAAGTCAGAGATCAATAAGCCAATCCATTAGAAGCTAAATTAGTGCACAAATGGAGGGTTCCAACAGTCCGACTGCAAACAGAACCAAAATGCTAAAAGATAAGTTTGCAGATCAAAAATGCAGATCTCCAAAATGAATTTAAGCTTCTTCCTACAACCTTCCTGCTTTAGTATCATCAATGTGAAAATAAAGACAGCTAACTTGTTCTCTAGGTAATCTAGATGTACAAATGGTCATACTATATTCCCTGAAAATGTTCTTAGAAAGCTTGAGCCACACTGGCATTGGTGAGAACCCAGAGCCAAAACATACTGTATGGTTTTTGAAAAGGCAAGTTTTGTCATCTGAATGTAAAGAGATGGATTAATTTAGCAACAAAGTGGATCAGCCTTTACCTCGCGGCCTCTGCTTCTCTGCATCATAGATCATTACCACTTCAGAGACCTAGAAAAGAGAATTCAAAATATTACCAAAAGCAAGAGACCACATCAAGACTAAAGGAACACATAAGGAGAATGGAAATTCAAGGACATAAGAGCATCAAAACTATAATCAGGACTTATAATATCCATCTTGCCCAGTTTCTCCCATCACTCATACACATTGCCAGGCAAGGTATTGAGGCCACTGTAAAATGTACCTCTGCAACTTTATTCAGTGACTAATTTGTCATTGGCTCTAAACACATCTTCAGACTTTGGCAGGATCCTGCAAAGTTATCTTTGTGACTAACAAGTTTGCATTGAAACTGCTTCAACTCGGTTTATGCAAATTACATATTCACTAACTTCAGGACTGCCCCATGGGTTGCTGGTTATTCCACAATTTGCTCATTGCTTTCAGTGCATAGAATGTGTACCCTTCCCATAGTAAGGTAGCTGAATCTTCCATGTCTTCAATGATCGTGTTCAATTACTCAAGTTTTTTTCAGTATGTATGGAACAGCTCTTACCTTTCTCTTCTGATATTCTAGAGCTTTATATTTCCTTTGCTATGAAATTAATATTCACTTACTCCATTTCTAAAGCAGCCACCAAGAAGGGGGACTTCCTCTTTTGTGGTAAATATTGTTTATATTAACATGAGTGAAACCCGAGTCATCTAAGATTTGAATATGGTTTCTATTAAAAGAAGAGGATCTTTTAGTATAAAATGCAAGACACATTCAGTCATCTGATGGTTCATACTTCCCTCACTTCTTGCATCCTTCTCCCCTTCTGATATGGTCTCCACAACTTTTTTCAGTCACCTGTTTTCTGGGTTAAATGATTTGTGGGTTCCTTCCCTTCATCTAAAAGCTCAAAGAAGCAGCAAACTACCTTCCTCTCTTCTCCGCAACTAATTGGCAATGCACGGAATAGCGGTTTATTGTGCCGCAAGATTCTGCAATTAAGATGTAGACTCATCTGCATCATTCCTAAAGAGAATTGCTAGTGACCTTCTCGTCATTGCGGCAGATAATTAGGAACAAGTGCTACGATGATGAATTACTCACCACTCCAAACCTTTTGAAGTAATCCCTGAGCTCCGTCTCGCTGCAGTTGTGAGGAATTCCACCAACAAATACCTTCTTTGATTTATTGCTGCTCTGATTTTGTGGCCCCTTCTGCAAAGTCACAAAACAATCTTAAGTCACACGTTCTCCAGTTTTGAAAGAGACTCAAAGAACATTCAATGTATTCGATACTCTCTGAAGGTACAGTGCAATAAGATGTCATTAATCTATTGAGCACAAGTTACAGCAGTCTTCAGGATATGGAAGGCATGTTTTGTCCAAATACTTACTCCCCATCCACCACCTTCCTTTGGTTTTGGTTTTTCCTGCTGCATGGAACGAGGTGTACACGGCTTTGGATCAATCTATACAGAAAAATTGTAATGATTCAATAAAACAGTAGCTGGTCCTTTCTGATAAGCCCATCTTGCACTATGATAGTCAACACAAGCTTCTAAAATCATGCTCAGATCTACAACAAAGTCTGTAAAACATGTTACATCACTAGGTTAAACTGGTTCAAATATTAAACTGTATAACCACAATCTTGCAGCTCAGAGCCCAATACTTTTTCACCTGGTATGTTCTTTGGCAGCATATGACAATTACAAATCCAATACAATTAGAACTTAACCTCCAATTTATTTTATGTATAAAACCACATTCAAATGAATTTGAGTAATACAAGGTTTCCCCACGAGGAATTTACCAGCAATGAGATACACCCATACAATACAGATACATTTGCACTACTGTTTCATTGGCCAAGACTTTATTCCCTGATGCGAAAATAATTTAAAGTGAAGGAAATTCATGACCTAGTTTGTTGTTTTTAGAATGAGGAACATATCAAGCATACACTTTTGACAATATCAAATACTCAAAATAGTGATTTCACAAGATTAAAAACTGCTCATCTTTAAACCTACCTCGCAAAAATTAAAACTTTAATTTGATAGCACGGTTCAACAAATTCCAGAACCAAGGCTTTCATAAATATGCAGACCAAGCTATACCTCCAAGAAAGGTACACCTTGCCATGAAATTGTGCACTGAAAATTGTGTAATATGATTGTTGGGTAGCTTTCTGTCTCGCGAGACAGAAAGCTACCCAACAATCATATTACACAATTTTGTTGATTGTTCTACTAACACTGTGTTTCCATAATAAACATTCTATAGCAAGCTGGTCTGCTACTTGAAAGTAATTGGCTAATGATTACAGCGATAGACACCTGCTTGGCTCACCATTCATCCATAATTGTACGTCATCTTCATGACGACCTTTTTGCATTAAGATCTACAATACAATATTACATTTGTATATCGCCTTTCATGTCAGGAGGACGTTGCAAGGCGAGATTTGGACCTAGATGGAGGCCAGAATCGGAGAAGTTTGTGGGCAAGGAGAGGGATCAAAGTGAATGGAACGTTAACAATTAAACGGTTGAATGAGATAGCACACTGAGCAATACATTTCAGAGGCAAAGTATCGGTTGCTCAAACACTATCACAATTATATGAATAATGTTAAACAATGAAACATGTTAAAAGAAAACGAGACAAATGAGAGAAAAAAACAAAACCTAGGAGCTTTTTCAAGTTAATTTATAACCAAATGTGGGTGCTTGTTAACCGGAAAAAAAAAAGTACTGAAAAAAATTACTCACTGTTCTTCCATCAAGGTTATGGGGTCTGCTGCTTAGTACTGTACCCACACAGTTTGGATCCTTAAACTTCACGAACCCAAAACCCCGAGACTGATTCGTCATCTTATCTTTCATGATCACACAATCGACTACCTCTCCATACTGGGAAAAGTAGTCACGGAGCGTCTCTGTTAAGAGGGTACAAATGAATCAGAATTTATTAGTTGGCATTCGTGGTCAGGGAACGTCTTCCACTTCTCGCACCATGCTACAAAATACTACAAAACCCATGTGGAGTAAAAAAATAACTTCAGTCATTTTCAAAGTCTGAGTTTCAAAACAGTCTGATTTGACACTCAGCAAAAATGTCCTACAGAATGTTTACAACAACTCCAGGGACACCGATATAACACGTCCCTCCTCTCAAACCAAAGATCACTTTGGGAACAAAATGGAATAATCCTTGCATTTCATATATTTGTGTCTGGTAATAATCCCTTGAAAAAAACAATAACAAATTGGTCATTTCAAACCACGACTATTTGTGGGACACGGCTGTGCGCAATTGGCTGCCGTGTTTCTCCCACAAATATACAATCAATTCACTTTACAGTATATTCTGTGAAGCTCTTTGAGATGTCTAGAAGACATGCAAAGCACTATATCAAATGCCAGGATTATTCTAAAATAGAAGGCAATTTTTTTAAAAAAACTGCATACTTATTTTACATGTGCTATAATATTAAAGAACCAATCAAAATAACACCCAACTAATCATTTGTCTAACAAAATATTGATGAATGTAACGCACATAGAGTTGAATGTTTCATATATAGTTAGCCATCAAAAGTACCTAATCAAGCAGCTTTTTTTAAGACATTCAGAAATTCCTTGATATTAAGGAATTTCCAAACTTCCTTTTAATTTAGGCTTTAAAACAATAGCGATTGTAAACTTGTTCTGCCCCAAAATTCTTCATCTACACTCCTGTGCACTGCCTACTTTACCATACCGAGATACCACTTCATGGCTCACTGTGATGACTCCACTTCCCGTTCTTACTCAACTTTCAAAGAATCTGATTAATGCGCAACATTGCCAGGCTCCGCAAGTATCTTACCCCCCGCGCTGCCGAAACACTCGTGCACTCATACATCACCTCACGGCTGGACTACGGAAACTCTCTCCTCGTCAGCCTCCCCAGTTCCTCCATTCACAGGCTGCAGGTCATTCAAAACTCTGCAGCCCGTGTACTATCCCGCACCCGCCTCCGCGACCACATATCCCCCACCCTCGCCCGTCTCCACTGGCTCCCAATCCTCCAGAGGATCGAGTTCAAGATCCTCGTCCTCACCTACAAGGCCTTACACGGCCCTGCCCCGCCCTATTTAACCGATCTACTCTTCCCCCTACACGCCCACCCGCACCCTCCGTTCAACAGGACTTGGCCTGCTCCAAGCCCCCCGCCCGAACCGCCCCACCATCGGAGGCCGGGCCTTCAGTTTCTCCGCTCCCACCCTATAGAATGCCATCCCTCAATCCCTCCGTTTCGTTTCTTCCCTTTCCTCTTTCAAGGCCGGTTTGAAGACTTTCCTCTTCGATCGTGCCTTTTGTTCCACCCCGAACTCTTTTACCTCCCCCTTCGTGTTTCACCCCTTCCCAAACACTCTCAGCTCGGGTCACACGCCTCCTGTGCAGCGCCTTGGGACGTCCTCCCGACGTGAAAGGCGCTCTATACATGTAATTTGTTGTTGTTGTTAATGCATCGTCACACAACTGCCACCCGAGTACCCCTAAAATAAGGTTAACAGCAGTGCTGCAGGTTATCTTTGCTCTTGTGCTTTGCCACATAGGATACTCCACCAGCATTGAAAAGATAAGGTGAGAATCTGCCAAGGTAAGTCCAAACAGTGGGTTGGCTCTACAGTTTAATTAGCAGATGAGGCTTACAAACTCACTCCTAGCTTTGATGTACATTTTCTCTAGGCAAATAATCAATATCAACTTACCCTGTGAAGTGTTCCAGTCAAGACCACCTACAAACAATTTCCTGAAATACAAAAGATATCAGTGTAATGCTTCTCTGAATCACCTTGCTTTATTTATGCAAAGCACTCAGTAATGTCCAATAGGTCATTAAGAAATAAATAAATGGCAATCAGTGAGAAAGGCTTTATATTAAATGAGAACCTGTAGCAACTTAAAATACTGTCATTAAAATTACTTTAGCAACTTCTCACACCTCCTACATGGAACATCGAAACAAGAATGAAAATGTTCAATTTGATTCATACAGAATCTTGGACAGCCATCTAATCTCCATTTAGCTTTCTGCACGTGTTCAATTAAGTTATATTTTACAATTCTTACAATAAACTATCTGGTATAATAACCAGATTATTTGTACCACCCCTCCTTACTGTGTGTTATAATTTAGCACAAATTTATAAGCAAGTGAAATTATTTTGGAACTCTCAGTGCTATTTCATCCCTCAAAATGGAATTTCAGCACCTTGGGACATCCTCCTGATGTGAAAGGCGCTTATTCAAGTGTAATTTTGCTGTTGTTGATTCCTTAAAAAGATGAGTGTGTTAACTCATGGGGTGGGGGGGGGAGGAGAGAGGTCTATTCTATCATACAAAATCAACCTTGGTGTATAACCTAGAAAACAACTGACCTAGTTAAAGTATGCTGCCCTGACACAAAAATGCTCAAATGATCTATTCAAAATATTTCCAGAGATAGCGAATTCAGAATGGAATTAATTTTCTGTTTCAAGTGAATTCGAACACATTTGTTTTTCCGTGACCTGTGTTTTCATACTTTTTGTTCTCTTTGCCAAGCAAGTACTTGCAAGTGTTATTTTCCCTCAATTGTATGGATTTTCAAATTACTAGAATTTGTCATGGGCAACACTATTGCTAATACTTGCATTTGATAGTGTCTTATATTTATAATAATCCTTGCATTTTATATAGCGTTTTTCACATCTTCTAGATCCCAAATCGCTTCATAGAATATACTAGAAAGTGAATTGACTGTATATTTTGTGCACAAAACAGCATTCATTCTACAAGCTGATATATTAATTTTCAACACTCCTCTTTATGCCACGACCAAACATAATACATTTTAGCCCTTTGGCTGGCTAACCTAGTTCAAAAACTGGAATAACTAAGTGGTTACTTTTAGCAGTAGATTAATACAAAATGGCTCCCCAACACTCAACTTTTAGTGTTGACGACCCCTCAATTTTAGATTAAGTCGGAATCCTCCAGGATGCTATTTGACATGCCAACGTGCGGAACAGAACTGTATCAAGTAACTTCCAAAGAAACTTGTCCTTGGACACCTCCAACCCAAATGAGTGATTGCCCAGGCAGCCATTTTACTGTGCCTGATGCAATTAACTGCTACAACTATTGATACACATGCAAGTCAAACAGGATTGGGTGACACAAGCGAAGTCCCTCCAAAAAGTTTGCCTCAGCCACACATAGCCTGAAAGCAATGAGTAGTTTTTTTTAAATCTTTTGCTGGGATGACATGACAATGACAGCAATGGTGAATGAGGCATGTTCTCCTGCCTGCGGTGAAAGCACTCCAGACTGGGGTTACATGGCGAATCTCACGTCGGCAGATAACAGCAAACAAAACACAGCACAAGGTACAACGGCCATCTCTATCACAGCTGCTGTGTGATTGGTGTCTGTCTCTATGTGTGTGTGTGTGTGTGTCAGCTACAACACAATCATAATCATTCAGCTCAATAACTTTCTGTGGAGAAATGCCACAGTTTCAGTGAGTTTGCAGCGGAGTATCAATCAACACAGCGAACACGCACTGCACTCTGCGGTTCAATCTAAAAGCACCAACTCCACAAGGTGACCGCGATATCGTCCGACCCTGGCACAAACCCAGAGTTGTCGCAGGAACTGAGAGTCCCCAGAGAGTCCTCTCCTCTCTCCCCCCCCCCCCCCCCCCCCACACACACACAAGGTCGGCGCGGCATGTGCGTGTGTACCCTCACCCGGAGTGTGGAGGGGAGAGGAGGACAGGAGGCCGCGTCTTTCAAACCGTGTCCCTCCGTCCCCTGGAATGTGATTTGAACAAACCACCGCGGTCGCGCTCCGGGGCCCACACGTGGTGTCGCCTGCCCCTCTCCATAACCTCCCTTCCTCGGCCTCTCCCCCCAACATACACCCGCCCCACACACACACACGGCCTCTCCCCCCACATACATCCGCCCCACACACACACACACATCGGCCTCTCCCCCCACATAAACCCGCCCCACACGCACAACATCGGCCTCTACCCCCCACATACACCCGCCCCACACGCACACACACACTCGGCCTCTCCCCCAACTCCCTCTCCCCCCAACACACCAGCCCGCCCCCCATATACACGCCCTCGGTCTCTCCTCCCAATATGACACCCTCTCTCTCTCTCCCCACAAACCAACCTCTACACACACACACACCCTCGGCCTCACTCCCCCCTCCCTATACAGCCCCCTCCCCCCACCCCATGTAAATCATCTCTGACCCCCCCCCACTCCCACCCGCTGGGCCCTTACACGAGTGTTGCTCCCAGCACCACTTTCGCTTTATACTTAAACCTCGAGGCTTTGCCGGCCCTCCCGGTACCCAACACCAGGCGCCATGTAAGTCGGGCCCGGTCTCCTCTACCCTCCCTCCCTCCCTCCCCACTCGCGTTCTGACCTCCAGACGCCACTTTACGCCCCATCTCCTCCTCGACCTCAATTTTAACGCGCGCCCAGCACCGTCTGTGTGTGTGTTTGTCAGTATCGCCATCTGAAGAGTTTTAGGCCGCGGTTTCCGCTTAACAGCTGCCGCCGCGGACGGCCCGACTCCTTCACGTCGAAGCCGCTCGGGTTCAGTTCCTCCTTCTCTCTCCCTCGTTCACTCTCTCCTCCCCCCCCCCTTCACTTTTCTCTCTCTCCCTCCCTCCTTCCTTCCTTCCTCTCCACTTCGCTCTCTTACGCCGACTCACTCACCCGATCTCGTCGCCGCCCTGATTGTTCATGGCGGCGGCTCTGCTTGCTGCTGCTGCTGCTTCTTCTCGGTGTGTCTCTCTCCCACTGACTGACTCGCGCTCGCTCTCCGCCGCTCTTGCTCCTGCTGCTGCTGCTGCACTTCACGGCGCGTGCGCCCGGAGCCCCCCCCTCCCTCCCGACCTGCGCAACAACCGCCTCGCGCTCACGTCACCCGTGTCCACGGCAACCGCCATCCGGGTCACGCGGAATGGCGGGAGGGCGAGGCGAGGCCGCATCTCGCGCGAGGGACGCTGGGAATTGTAGTCCTCCTCTCCTCCCCCACTACCATCACACGTGATTGCTTCCCCTTTCCCCTCCCCCACCAACTCCCAACCATCCACAGCCACTTTACTTGTTAGGAGATGGGGTGGGAGGCACAAAGTCCAAGGTTCGATCCCAAACTCTACACTTCCCATTATTAATCCCAAATAATCATAATAATAATAGTAATCCTGGCATTTTGGTGCAGCGCCTTATCATGTCTTCCGGACATCTGAGAACGCTTATAATAATAATAATAATAATAATAAACCTTGCATTTGAGATAGCGGCTTTTCACGTCTTTTCAGCGCAATTGGCTGCCGCGTTTCTCCCACAGAACACACACAGTCACTACTCTTTATAGTATGTTCTCACAAAGCGCTTTGAGTCGTCTCGAACACAAGATAAGGCCCTATATCAAGGCCCACACAATAATAATAATTATTATTATATCAAATGCAAGGATTATTATAGGATTATTATCAATCCTAAACCCAGCTCCAAATCCATTCCCAAAGACAACTCGGATCCTCATCCCACCAAGTCCCATTTACTGTTTTGGGATTCTAAATATCAGATCACGTGGAATTCCACACATTTTCAAAATTAATTCTTAAGGGGCTATATCAATTGCAAGGTTTTTTTTATTAATAAAAGTAAACCATCTTCCCAAATGAATAATTAATTTAAGAGTTTTTCACTACATTCTTTCTTCCCAGGTATCTTCCTTTTAAACATCTCAATTGATTCTGTTTTCTGTTTTGTACAGAAATTGTACAAGCCTCTGTGAAAAATACTGCCTGATCTCACTTCTAAACACCCTGGCTCCACCAGAGGAAAGAGTTCTCTTGAGTTGCCGTCAATATTTTGCGCATGATTTGATAGTGTGTTCGTAATCAAATGATTTTTTGCAATGGATTTACCTTCAAATGTTCAACGGTAGTTTACTGCAACAAAATGTGTGTGGTGTTTTTTTGTCAATGTTGTTGCTTCTTCAGCATAACACAGGAAAACAATGCGCTTAACAATAATATTATTACTGAATAGCAGTAATAAGTGCCACTTAAAAAGCCTCTGAGCCATCCTGTAAAGGGATGTAAGGGGAAGAAAGAGCCAGAGCGAAAAAACAATTGTTGGTGTACAACTCCAGGTTAAAATTAAGTTATTAAATTACAATGAACGTCTCATAGAAAGTGAAGTCAAGTCAGCATAGTTTAATAAAAACTTTGATTAGAAGTCTTCTACTTCTATACAAAATATATAGTCAATTCACATTAAGGTACAATAGTTGTACCATTTTCTGTACAATAGTATAATAATACTTGCATTTCATATAGAGCCTTATCACGTCGTTGAAATATCTTCCCACAATATACTGTAAAGTGAAATGTATATTTTGAGGGTGAAACACAGCAGCGAATCCATTGTGCGCTGCAGTGCCCCACAAACAGTCGTGGATCGAGTGGCCGAATGATTATTTGAATCATTTCCGTCTTATTGTTTTAAAGGGATTATTACCCTCAGGATCGACTAACTGATCGGCTAACATCCGAGAGTTCCTTATCGTTAGTTAAACAGAGATTTAACTACAGGTTTGAACCATCCTGAAGATTGGTCCACTTGTAGTATAAATACCGGTATATCTTGTCCGTTTGCTGCAAACCTCAGAAACTTCTGCGGGCTGCTTAGTTTTGACAGGTTCAGGTTTTGATAGGTTTGACAGGTTGTGGTGACAGGAGCTATTTGTGTCCTCGGTATTTGCTCAAGACTATATTAGATGCAAATGTGCTGCCAGCCAGCCTATTGCAAAAGTCAGCACTATTCACCAGGCGTTTATATAGACCGGCATTCTCCTCTCTCAGCCTTTTGCTGCCTTGGACTGAGTTAGCGTGAGCGAGTGAGTGAGTTGGCAATGAGCGAGCTTAAAGCAACGACTCCGATCTTTGCAGCGGGCGAGAATTGTAAGCCTGACTGGAGGGTGGCTAATGCAGGGTACAATGAGACTGACACACACCTCGAAATCCTGGGCAAGCCTGTTATGGAGCGATGGGAGACTCCATACATGCACTCTCTGGCTACAGTAGCAGCCTCCAAAGGTACAGTTTTATGCAAGTTACAGCGTATGCAAGTTTAACAATCCCCCCCCCCCCCCCCCACTTCCACCTTTGTATCCTTTAAATGCTTCCTAGACTTCTGTCACACTGCTTTATCAAGCATTTGATGGTGGATGAGCAAACCTTTGGGTGATCCGCTGAGGTCAATGAACTTGAAATCACTTGGTTTTTTTTGTTGGGGAGGGTGGGGGGTCTACTTAAGCCTCTTCTCGGGTTGAATAAGTGGGAACAAAGGTGATCTTAGTGATCGAGGGGGCCCCCGATTACAGGCTGGCCTCAGATCAGACACAGATAAAAATATACAATTTACTCTAATCACAGTGTGACGGTTTTGTGTGCATATTTATTTCAAAGTTTCAGCCGAATTGAATCAAATTCGATTTTAATAATAATAATCCGTGCATTCGAGGCCCAGTGGCAGGTTGTTGAGACGTCTCAAAGCGCGTCACAGAATATACTATAAACTGGATTGACTGTGTTTTGTGGGCAAAACGCAGCAGCCAATTGCGCACAGAGGAGTCCCAAAAACAGTCAAATTTAAAGTTATTTTGGGGGGTGAGTATTACCCCCAGAAAGCAATCCGCCAAACGACTAACAACCGGGTTCCTACTCACTGCTGGGTAAGCAGAGGCGTGTGGAGTCAGGAAACTTGCCGAAGATTTTGTCCCTGGCGGGAATCAAACCCCCGGGACCTTTCAACTATGAGGCGAGCGCACTGACTACTACCCCCACATTAAACATCTCCAAGCTCTCGACAGGATTTACTGCAGAGTGGACTGGCTGCGTATTGTGTAACTGCACGCATGACAGCCACAGTAAGAGCCACAGTCCCTCTCGCAAACAGCCTCGGACGGTGTGGGTGGGTGGGGTGTGGAGGGAAGAAACTCATTTTTCTTTTCGAATTGCATCTCGGGATCTTTTAACGTTCACATTCAGACCAAGACGGAATTTCAATGAACAACCCCATCTCCACCCCTCCCCCACCCCCTTGGTATTTTTTCAACACCACAGCCATCCTGGTGTATATGACATGTGGGAGCTATAATTGCCTCAGAGCCCAGTGAGCTGCTGACATATATGCAGCGAAGAAACACACGTAGAAACGGCTGTTCGCACCAAATCTCTTTTTCCAGGCGGCTGGTATGAGAGAGAGAGAGAGAGAGAGAGAGTACGAAAGCACACGAGGGATTCTTAAAAATATTTCCCATAGGCATCCTTCGCAGGATCTAAGTTAAGCCCTCAAATCCATTGGTTGCTGTCTTATTCCACACTGTTTTTAAAATAATAAATAATAAACCTTCTTTCCATTTGATATAGCGCTTTTCATGTCTTCTAGACGCCTCAAAGCGCTTCATAGAATAGACTGTAAAGTGAATTTGACTGTATATTTGTGGGCGAAACATAGCAGCTAATCCCGCCCCGCAGTGTCCCACAGACAGTCGCTGATTGAATTGATCAATTTATTATTTTTTTAAAATCAATATTCATATTAATAATATTATTCCAGGGCAAGGTAGAAAATAACTAATGCGAGAATTGTTACTATTTCACTGCATTCACTGCCTTGTGCAACACGCTGCCATGTTTCGCCCACGTATTATACAGTCAATTCACTTTATAGTGTTTTCTGTGACGCACTTTGAGGCGTCTCAAGATGTGATCGGGCGCTATATCGAATGCAAGGATGATGATCATGATTATTATTATTATTATTTTATTGACGTTGTCTGTATAGCGCTCTGGGACGCTATATAAATACAAGTTGTTGTTAGAGTCAAGTGTGAGCTGTGAACAGTGCCGGCGTGTGACGTGGATTATTCCATTGCAGTTGGCATAGCTGCGAAAACTGATCAGTCACACCCAAAATCCCAAACAATTGTACAATAACCTACATTGATATAGCAGCCTTCGCTTTGGATGAGATCACCAGATTACTCAGACTGTCAGTTCCATTGAGAGCACAGTCCCCATTGGCGCTCAGTGAAACAACACCGAATGCACCTGTTACACACCAGTCAGTGTGACACCATGTACTATCAGCCGTATAAACCTGAGCTCGGACTCACCCACGCTGGACCGAGCCGGTAAATGAACGCTGTGTGGACCAGCACAATCACCAGATGATTTGTCTGCTTGCTTTCAGGAGGACGCGTCCTGGAGATCGGCTTCGGAATGGCGATCGCAGCCAGTAAAATCGAGTCCTTCGATAATATCGAGGAGCATTGGATCATTGAGTGCAACAACGGTGTGTTCGAGAGGCTGCAGGAGTGGGGCAAGCAGCAGCCACACAAGGTAAGGTACCTGTCACACACACACACACACCTTCGACAATGCAGCGCATCCCCCCAGTACTGCAATGAAGTATCAGCCTAGACCAGGTAGTAGTCCAATGTTTTGGCTACTGATAGCCGGCCGTGCTATTTGAGGACCGCTCCGGCTTAGTTCTGATCGTTAATAAAAGTAGCGAGTGTCAAATGTATTGTACGTCAGGAGTCGGCTTTGCTAACGAGCCGGGACGTTTCCTTGTTGCAGATTGTTCCACTGAAGGGGCTGTGGGAGGATGTGGTGCCAACGCTGCCAGACTCACACTTTGATGGTAAGTGTAATGTTTGATGCCACGTTTAATATCAGCAAGTCTGAACATAAGATATCCAACATAAAGTAAAAAAAAGAGGAGGAGGCCATTCAGTCCCTCTAGCCTGCTCCGCCAATCTATTAGATTATGGCCGATCTGTAGCTCGACTCCAAATTTCATCTTACGCAACTGGAGGGGGCGTGGGGATGGGGGGGGCGTGGGGTGGCGTGGGGGGTGGGTGGGGGGGGAGAGAAAATAAACAGATCGGAGTCAGTGAGTATGAAAATTAAAAGCAAGTTAAAAATAAATCTGACAAGAGAAGTACCTTCCATAAGCATCTCTTTGGTGAGATCACGGAATCAAAGAACAATTTAGCGATTGTGTTTGTCCACTCTGTCCCCATTGTCCTGCCCTTTCATATAACCGTTTCACCCACAGAATACGCATTACAATCTCATTCAAATATATGCTGTGAGACGCTTTGAGACGCCTCAATGGCTTGATCAGGCTGCTCTATCAAATACAGGGATTATCAGTATTATTATCATCATCATGCTTCAGTGCTTTCTCACACTTTTTAAACATACAGTATTACGCAACTATCGTTGCAGGGGGAGTGTTAGCTTTCAAACCACGGCAATGCTTAACATGAATGGAGGAAACTTTGATCCCTAATTGTATTTTAATTCTGTTTATTTTAGGCATTCTGTACGATACTTACCCACTGTCGGAGGAGACGTGGCACACACATCAATTCAGTTTTATAAAGGTATGCACAGAATATTCCTACTTTGCTTATAACCCACCTTTCTGGGGGTGTGTTCGACAGCTCTTGAGGCCTAGTCTCCCACCTATCTATCTTCCTACTTCCACCAGCACTGACCAAACTTTCAGCCACCATTCTCTCTCTCACTCTATGCAACTACCCCCCCCCCCCCCCCACCCCCTCACCAAATCCCTTTACCTTCCACTTTCACGACCTTGAAAACTCTCAGAAACCTCTCTCGCTCTTTGGTCAACAACCTCAATACCTTCAGTAGTAAAAACTGAAGTCACTGGGAATGGGCGGCATCTATGGAGAGAGGAAACTGAGTTTACTCATTGAGCAAACTCTTCAACCTGCTCAGTGAATTCCATTGTCTTTGAGAAACACATCAAGACGAGCCTTCCTTATCGAAATATATGCTAAATATATGTATGCGGTGCTAATTTGAACTGTCCTACACACTTGTCTGTAGGTGAAAGTTAAAATCAGCCATCTCTGTTAGCATCGGGCTGATCCATTTACAAAATTACATATGCATCGCATACACAGGGTGGGGTGGGGGGGGGTGGCGGGGAAAGGCCAGGTAATGAGGACAAGTTCACTCTCCTGCTGGTTTCTGTGTTTCAGGCTCACGCTTACCGCTTGTTAAAGCGTGGCGGACTTCTGACCTACTGTAACCTCACATCCTGGGGTGAACTGCTGAAGAACAAGTACAACGACATTGAGAAGATGTTCCAGGTGAGTGTGAGGTGCGAGACCGTGTCCGTTCCTCCGGCCGCTTGCGTTGGGAGAGCGCGAGGAAAGGCCGGCCGGCTGGGGCTGTAGCTGCACTGAAAATCTTACATGAATGAAACCAGGTCACCCGGGAGATTTGCATCCACATATTGGGTGCCTCACTATATATAGGAAGCATGTCAAGGACATAGTGAAGGACAGAGGAGATTGACTAGGAAGCTACTAAGGATGAGAGGTTTTGCAAATTGATGAAAGATTGGAGCAGTTGGGTTGAGGCGAGGTAAAAATAAATAATGCAGGATTTTGATCAAATAAAGAGGGAGAAATAATTTTCAGTTCAGTGAGGAACTGGAGTGGGTAGATTAGAGGTCATTTTCAAAATGACTAAGGGAGAGATGAACAGAGAAGAAAAATACACAGAGTGTTGTTAGGATACGGAATACCCTATGTGGTCGAGAAAATCAATGTCCATTTTTTAGGGGGCGTCAATATCTGAATAAATATCTGATTGTAGAAAAGTGAAAAGATGGAGGGAAATAGCAAGACGAGGGGCTAAACAGGCTCTTTTAAAGCCAGGTACTGTAAATGTCTGTAAAACCATGGGCAAATTTCCTTACTCCACACGCCCGATAATAACCGTTCAAGAAGAAAAAATAATAATTTGGTCACGCAACCCACGACTGTTTGTAGGACACAGCTATGAGCAATTGGCTGCCGTGTTTCACCCACAAATATACAGTCAACTTTACAGTATATCCTGTGAAGCACTTGGAGACATCTAGTAGGCGTGAAAGGCGCTACATCAAACGTAACGATTATCACTATTAAATGTCTATCTTTCTTTCTATGGATTAAAACTGGATTCACAACTGAGATTTACACTACATTCCACAAAGTATTGTGCGTGTCATAATGGTTGGCATGTTTGGAAGCACTGTGTAACTTTAGACACGTTGAAACTTTAGCATTACTTGGCGCCACTAATGTATACGATAATAATCCTTGCAGTTGAGATAATGCCTTATTTTATCATGTCTTTGAGACGTCTCAAAGCGCTTTACAAAATATAGAGTTAGGTGTAGTAACTGTATGTTTTGTGGATGAAACCTTTTGGCGCGGATGCAGGCAAACTTGAATCTCTAGGCCGTGTGTTAAGTCACACCTGCCCAACCCAGGCAGAAAACGACCCAAACCTTTCATTCACCTCCACCGCTATTTCTGTGTCCAGGAAACGCAAGTCTCTCAATTGATGGAGGCCGGGTTTAAGAACGAGAACATCAAGACCAGTGTGATGGACATTCTACCTCCCAAAGATTGCAGATATTATTCCTTCCGCAAGATGATCACTCCCACTGTCATCAAACACTAAAGTTTCTGTGACACATCAGGCTGTTAAAGATTCAATGTTCCATTCATTTTTTTAAAAACTCATTCACCATAATTCCATTCGGACACCGAATAATAATAAGCAGCTACTAGTTGAATTACCAGGTCACGCCTGAAGTCCTTTCACTTCAACCGCGTTTGCGCTCGCCTCCCACCTCCCCCCCCAACCCCGACTCGGCCTCTGGCTCTGCTGTTGTGAAGCGCTCTGGAACCCCGCCTGGTTATATAAATGCAAGTTATTGTTGTTACCGCAGCGAGATGCAACAGCCATAACTTGCACTTATTTAGCGCCCCTCACGCAGGGTAGGGTCCCTCGACAGTGGCGGAGCCCGACACAGAGCTCGGGGGTTAGGGGAACTGCGTTAGCTGCAAAGTGAAACCAAACATCACTTTAGAGCTATTTTAACGAGTTCCTTATTAAAGTCGGGCGAATCTACAAAATGTTTTCTGGCTTTTTTAAAAAGCCAATCGAAGAAGAAAATTCCTAAACTCACAAAAAGTGTCTTAATTGCAGTCGTTGATATTTTAGCAATAAAATGAAGATATTTAACGTAAAAACGAAACAAACTCGGAAGCAAGCAGAGAGGGAGGTTCCAGCTCACGTTGTCTTCAGCCTGTAAAGTCGACTCAGAATTCTTTCAGGGACCAACCGGGGATAAGAACATAATAGGAGTAGGTCATTCGGCCCATCGAGCCAGTCTCGCCATTCAATCATGGCTGATATTCTACTCTAACTCCAGCGACCTGCCTTATCCCCATACCCCTTAAATATTAAAAATATTTTCTATCTCTGTTAACACCAACTTGCGTTTATATAGCTCCCCTCACGTAGGATAGTGTCCAAGAGCGCTTAACATTGAGTTAATGTTTTCTGGCCACATAACGTTTCCCACTCGTAGAAGAGTGTGTGAGTTCCTACACTGGTCGTGTATTGAAACAACGCTGTCTTGTCAGAACCGGGGACTTTTGAGAGAAATCCTAACCGCGTGAATAAAAAAATTCTCATTGTGAAAATATGAACTCGTCTGTTGGCTTTGAGCTTTCAATTTAATAAATAACTGTTCACCCTTCCCTAAAACCGCACCCGAGTCCCAGAACATCTGCAATTCTGGTGCTTCTCTCTCCCTTTATAGAGGCTGCAGTGTCCTTACATCTCGGTAACAGGGGTTGAAGACATTCTCTCTTAGTGACTATCCATTAGAGGTGGTGGGGTGATGTGTGCACATACACACACACACACACATGTACTCACTCATACACACTCACTCGTGCGCACAAAGGCATACGTATGCAAGCTCTCGTGGGGCTGGCTCCAAGGTGACATGAAGAGCAGAGCAGCGTGTTTGTGTACAGGGCTGCAGTTTAGCAGCCGTCTCTCAGACACTGTGGAGGTGACTTTGAATACGACTGGGACTGCGTTAAACCAGACACATCTATAGAAAGAGCGAACTCTGTATGCAAATCACACTGTATAACAATAAATCATTTAGTCAAAGTGTATGTCCTCGTTATGTCTTTCCCCCTACCCCCCGTTTGATGAGGGGAGAGAAGTAAAGAGGGGGAACTTGTAAACCCCCTATTTCATCTCAAAACCATAAAGATGCCAGATCAGGGCAATACCTTGGGAAAGTTTCCTTACTCCACACGTCTGATAATATAATCCCTCAAAAAAACCAATAATAAATTGGTCATTTCAATCCACGATTGTTTATGGGGACACTGCTGTGCGCAATCAGCTGCTGCGTTTCGCCCACAAATAGTCAATTCATTGTACAGTATATCCTGCAAAGCGCTTTGAGAGGTTTAGAAGACCTGAAGGATTCTTATCATTATCATCATAAAGTGAAAATATCGGATGAAATAAGTCAGGACATTCTTTAATGACGGCCGCTACATATAAATTTACAATATAAGTTACAATGATGAGATCCGCCGCAATCAGAGAAGGCTCCAGACACACCCATCCGCACCTCACGTTTCCTGACGACAGCCCAACTTTACGTCCGGTACCAGATGCTTATTCTCCGCTCCCGCTTGATTTTCTTCTGTAGCTGCAGGATTCCGAACAGGAGGGCTTCCGCTGTGGGTGGGCAGCCTGGAGTAAAACACAAAATCATAACAGTCATTATTATCATTGTCCATGTTTTATGCCGTGGTATAAAACCTGGATAATCATATTATTATTATTATGTACACACACACACTCACACAATTATGTACGCATTCACAAGGGCATGGAAAGGCACATGCGCACACACACACACAGACTGCGTGCCTTTGTGTGCGCGTTTGAAGGCATAATTGTGTGAGTACGTACGTGTGCACGCGCACACTCACACAACAACAAAATTACAGTTATAGAGTGCGGAGGATGTACGAAGGCGCTGAAGTCAGGACGGGACCCGAGCAAGGGAGAGGGGCAGGGCAGGGGGCACACACACAGACACACACGCATGTACGTGCACACACAACCAATTAATCACAACAACAACAACAATTTACATTTATAGAGCGCCTTTCACGTCGGGAGGACGTCCCAAGGCGCTAAACAAGAGGCGTGTGACCCGAGCTGGGAGGGGAGTGTTTGGGAAGGGGTGAAACACGAAGGGGAGGTAAAAGAGTTCAGGGTGGAACAAAAGGCACGATTGAAGAGGAAAGTCTTCAAACCGGCCTTGAAAGAGGAAAGGGAAGAGACGAAACGGAGGGATTGAGGGATGGCATTCCATAGGGTGGGAGCGGAGAAACTGAAGGCCCGGCCTCCGATGGTGGGGCGGTTCGGGCGGGGGGCTTGGAGCAGGCCAAGTCCTGTTGAACGGAGGGTGCGGGTGGGCGTGTAGGGGGAGAGTAGATCGGTTAGGTAGGATGGGGCAAGGCCGTGTAAGGCCTTGTAGGTGAGGACGAGGATCTTAAATTCGATCCTCTGGAGGATGGGGAGCCAGTGGAGACGGGCGAGGGTGGGGGTTATGTGGTCACGGAGGCGGGTGCGGGATAGTACACGGGCTGCAGAGTTTTGGATGGCCTGCAGCCTATGAATGGAGGAACTGGGGAGGCCGACCAGGAGAGAGTTTCCGTAATCACATTTAACATCTTGGTTCAGATCTCTCTCTCGCTCTTGTTCCTCCCGTCCGGAGTAAGAAACTCACCTGGAACATAAATATCTACTGGCACGATCCTGTCGCAGCCTCTCACAACCGAGTAGGAGTAATGGTAATAGCCTCCCCCATTGGCACAGCTGTAATAATAATAATATAACCAGAGTATCAGCGTTTGCCATCTCTGCCCGGAGAGAACAGGAATAAATCAAGGTGTGAAGCTGAGCAGCAGCGCTCACCTGCCCATAGAGATGACATAACGAGGTTCTGGCATCTGGTCGTACACCTGGACATAGAGAGAAACACACAGAGTTAGAGCTCTGTCTGCCAATCGTGGGGCCTGAACTTCTCCTCTATAACCTCTGCCTTGTGCTTGCCTCCTCCACCTTTACGGCCGTGGCTTCCTGGGTTGGCCGTGCGTCCGGTCATCGGGCTCCTCCACTGTCAAGTGCTCTGGGGCGCTACCATGCGTCACGGGCGCTATATAAACTCCAAGTTGTTGTGGTTCTTGTTGGGGGTCTAACCCCTCTCTATGCAGAACCAGAGACATTATCCTACGCGGCAGGCTCGAGGGGCTGAATGGCCTACTCCTGCTCCTATTTCTTATGTAAAGTCACAACACAAACACAATATACTTCCCCTGAAACCTCCCTCCAGATCTGTGCAAGAGAAACACATCTGCCTGCGAAGTGATACATGCGACTTCCCTCTCTGGTTATCATCACCGATCTATCTCCTCTCTAACTCTCGTTGCACAAGTGCCAGGTCCCAGCAATCGAGTGTGAGCCCAGGCTGGGGGGGGGGGGTTAGCTTAAGCTTCTCTGTTTTCTCACTGTTTTTACCAACCTGGTCGCTTGCTCAAATCAGCACTCAAATAATAATAATCCTTTCAATTTGATACAACAACAAAAGTACACTTGTATAGCGCCTTTCACGTCAGGAGGATGTCCGAAGGCAACTTATCCTGTCTTTGCGACGTCTTCACTGAATGTAAAGTGAATTGATTGTATATATTTTTGTGGATGAAACTCGGCAGCCAATTGCGCACAGCGGCGTCCCCACAAACAGTCGTGGATTGAAATGACCGATTAATATTTTTTTGAAGGATTGTTATTGGATGAAAACTGTATTATTGTTGTTTTGGAGGGAATATTACCAGGCAAATATTAACACTAATGGTTAAGTTACCTTGCGCAGGGCTGGGGCCATCTTGTTGGTGAGAGTTCCGGCGACGATCATGACGTCAGATTGGCGGGGACTGGCGCGGAAAACCACCCCGAACCGGTCCATATCATACCGCGGGGCTGCCATGTGCATCATTTCCACGGCACAGCAAGCGAGGCCAAAGGTCATTGGCCACAGGGAACTCTGGAACGAAGATAATAAGGTAGTAATAATCCTCGCATTTAATAACAACAACAATAATGATAATCCTTGCATTTGGTAGAGCGCTTTTCACGTCTTCTCAAAGCGCTTCACTGAATACACTGGAAAGTGATTTGACTGTATATATTTGTGGGTGAAACTCGGCAGCCAATTGCGCACAGCAGTGTCCCCACAAACAGTCGTGGACCGTGAAATGACCAATTTATTGTTGCGTTTTTAAACAAAAAATTATCATCAGGTGTGTGGAGTAAGGAAACTTGCCCACAGTTTCGCCCTGACCTGCCTGGAACTGAACCCAGGTCTCTCGCTTGCGAGGCGAGTGCTCTAACCCCAGAGCTACAGGACTCCACATCCATGAGCAATCGGAAGACTGTAATGTTTGCTGCGTTCACATACAGGAGCTGAGCTGTCCCGATCGACTCTGACATTCTAAGCACCGATGGAACACTCACCCTACGCGCCCAGTTCACCAGCTCATCCAACTTGGTGACGATGAACTCCCCTTTGTTGCTGGGAATCAGTGACTTCTTGGAGGCAGCCTTAGGAAGGGCTTTGCTCGCGGGCATAACTGCAGCAGTGCTGTAAACCAACACGGAGCTTGTTAGACCGTTTAGCGATATAATCTTGCATTTGAAATACAGCCCAGAACATCAAGGCATCTCGAAGCGCCTGTCGGGTTTACTGTCAGAAAGTAAACTCACTGCCAATTTTGCTGCTAACCTGACAAGCCAAGTTTAAACTTGCGCCACATTTCATTCCATTCATATCAAACACTTGTGATCAAAATATTTTTATTCCAAGACGTTTTGTGCTGAAAACATAAATAAAAACCCTCATCGCTTTAAGCGTCCCCACATCTTTGTTTTTTCCTCCCTCCCTTCCCATCTCTCGATCTGCGACGTTTTATTTTCAGTTGGTGGATAAGATTCTTACGACTTCGTGCACGCCCTGCTCTTAAATGTTTGATTGATGTAAGGTTCCCAGACAAAACATTCTGTACAGTGCTGGTCATTGCACACCCAGTTTACAGGAATTTGAAGTTGCCAACTGTACATAAAATGGGATTGCGGAAAATGTCATGTTTGTCTTTTTCTTCCGTCAGCAGCAAAAAGGTCGGTGTATACCAAAGGCGTCCTTGACAGCAGTATAGATTAGCAGGATCTTAATTGTGTGAGTGGGTGGGTGGGGGAGGGGTTGTGGTGCGGGAAAAGGGGAGAATCAGATCAGCAGAGATGTGGACTGTCCTAGATTTGACTAGTTCCCGGCTTTGGGGAGCAGGGAAATTAACAGAAACAGGAGTAGGCTTATTCAGCCCCTTGAGACTGTTCAGCCATCTTGTAAGATCAAGGCTGATCTGTACCTCAAGTCCAAATCCTTGCTCCAAAATCCTTTATAATTCGCTGACCCTAATCAATATGATATCCGGGCAAGTCATTTTTCTGTGTTTTTTTGTTTTAAAAAAGACTGCAAACAAAAAAACAGGAGCGTACAGAGATTACACATCAACTTTCAGCGCGCATTCACAATGTCACCTTAACAAAAGAGTTCATCTCACCTGCTTGCATTTCTTGAGACTGTGGTCTGATGGAGAGACCGTGCATGAGCAGCAAACGCCCAACTGCTTCTGTAAACACAAGTTTCAGAGTGAGATTTATCTGTGGATAGTATATATATATATATACATACATACACACACACAGTAAAAGCCCGTTTATTTGGCACCCTCGGGACCTGGCCAAAGCCGGTTAAAGCGCATGCTGGATATTCGGCCGAAAATGCAAATAAATGAATAATAATTTTGATGCATTTTTCTGAATAAATTCTGGTTAATCGAAGGCAGACATTTTCTTTGCAATACCGGTTATACGGACGTTATGGTTGATCGGGTGCCGGATAAATAGGCTTTTATTGTATGTATGTATATATATATAAATATATATCCACACCCACACCCACCTCAAAGAAACATTTCCTCGTACGTAATAGAAAGAAAAACACAACTCATAATTACAGGGGAGTTGCCCTTTTGATGGAGGGATTAAGGTTTCAGGGTTCTGCCGCCCTTTGTGGGCCGATTACAAGGTGGGCCTTGTATCTCCTGTCACTACCCACCCCCTCCCCCCTTTATAATACACTAACAATAAAATACATTTAAAGAGCACATTTCACGTAGGGAGGACGTTGCAAAGCGCTTCGCAGAATACATTGTAAAGTGAATTCAGTTTTTTTGTGGGCAAAACATGCCATTGAAAAGACCAATTTATTAATATTTTTTGGACGGATTATTATCAGGCATGTGGAGTATGGAAACTTGCCTAACGTTTTGCCCTGACCTGCTTGGAATTGAACCCATGTTTCTCGCTCTAACCACCGATTACGTGATCTTTGATGAGCTGCTCACTTTCCCGGGTGATGCTTGTGTGTGTGTGTGTGTGTGTGGGGCGTGTGTGTGAGTGAGGGGGGAGTGGGTGTTATGAACCCTGCAGTACTTCTCCCCATCCACTTACCTGCAGCTGAAGCTCCCGAAACTGCCGAGGCGCAAAACTAACAAATAAAAACAAGACACCAATATAAAAAACGCAAGTCAGTAAGAACTGTACAAGACACTCACAAGCCGGGGCGGTTAAACAACGGGTTAACTTCTAGACTCCAACCAACCCCCAGCTCGGGTGCGAACCCGTGACTGAACTGACTGTTCATCACCTTGGGACGTCCTTCTGTCGAGAAAGACGCTCAAGAGAAACGCAATCCGCTGTGGCTGTGTGGGCACGCAGGGAACGGCCAGGAAACGCTCGCAAGACGCGACGCCGCACGATAGTGATTAACAATCCTCGCGTTTGACGCGGCGGTTTTTCCCGCATCTTCCAGTCGTCTCAAAGCGCTTCACGTTAACGTAACCGCGCAAGTGAATCGGCCGCGCTGCCAATCCCCACAAACAGCCGTGGGGTGGAAACGACCGATTTATCAGTGGTTTTGTTTTCTGGAGGGATTATTATCGGGCGGGCGGGCGGGCGCAGGGCCCCCCCCCCCCCCCGACCTGCACTGCCTCCCCGTGTCGGGAATCGAACTCGGGTCTCTCGCTCTAACCACCCAGCCGGAGCAGCCTCCCCCACATACAGTACAGACTATCGCATTATATTAAGAGTCATTGTTTATCATCACTATTATTCTTGTCACAGTCAATTCGCATTACAGTATATTCTGTGAAGCGCTTGGAGACGCCTCGATGATGATGAGGGGGGAGCCCGGGGGGGGGGATGTTGTGTAACTGACACCGAGGCCCCGGGAGTAACGGACACTGTGACCCTGACCGAGCGGCTCGGGGTGTGGGGAGGGCGGGGGGGAGGGGGCAGGGCGGGGGGGAGGAGAGAGGGGAGGGGAGAGAGACCGTTTAGTGAGCGCGACACAGCCGTTAAGAAGCCTCACCCGCCGCCGCCGCCATGTCTGTCCCGCGGCTCCTCCTCCCGCCCGGAAACTCGGGCTCAGCCGGAGCGGAAGCTGCTGCTCATTAACCGCCCTCAGGGAGGCGCTCGTTGTCCGGCATCAACCGAGCGAGCGGCCAGACACACAATTCAATATTTTTTATATATATATATAGTGCGCGTAACAAAAAATTATATGTGAACCATTTTTATATCTAGTATATATATATAATATATGAATAATAATAATACTAATAGGAGACGAGATAACTCCGTGTTCCCCAGCGGGTCTCGAACACACGAGCCACTGTCGGCATGAAAGGGGTCTCTCGCCCCTGGAGACGGGGTTAATCGGCTGAGATCCTCGCGGGGCGGGGGGGGGAGGGGAGGGTCAGACACCCGCAATTGTATTGGACTGAACACTACGGTTCCGCTGACGTATCACACAACCGCCGAAATAGCTCAGTTGGGAGAGCGTTAGACTGAAGATCTAAAGGTCCCTGGTTCGATCCCGGGTTTCGGCAAAAGGGGTTGATTTTTTTTTTTAATCGTTTTTCGTGCTTTATAACATTGCCAACAAACTTGTCACTGTTAATTAATATAGGTTTATTTTGTGTAGCAATTAAAAAATATATAAAACCATTATCAAGAGGAAAGAAAGGGTGTGTGTTATAAGTATATAACAGTGGAGCTCATCTGTCTCACATGGAGAAAGTTCCCCTAGTGGACACAGACCTGTTGTCCAGTCTCTGTGTTGCAGCATTTACTGGTAATAATAAATACTATTATTATATAATAATAAAAAATAATTCTTACATTTGATATTACCCGAGAGTGCCTCATCACGTCCAGATGTCAACGCACTTCAAGATACTGTAAAGTGAAATTACTATTTTGTGGGTAAAAGATTTTATATATAAATAAAAATAAGTATTTTGTAACATTTCACCCACGAAACATACCAATCAATTCACTTTACCTTGTTTTTTATGAAGCTTTTTGAGGCGCCTTGAACAGGTGATAAGATATAAGTGTATATATATATATTAATAAGTATATATAAAGTGTATTTATAGAGCTTATATAAATGCAAGTTGTTGTCGTTGTTCTGAAGGAAAGGCCTGATCTGGTAAACATGGCCAGACGGGTCAATGGGTTTTGATTTCAATCCTCTTTTTGATCAGCTGGTTATCGGGACGCGGACGTGAAAGGCGCTCTACAAGTGTAATTTTGTTGTTGTCGTTGTAGTATTGGAGACACACCAGAAGCTTTGTTTTAAGTCTACCAGTATCCAAACCAAAGGTCTACCACATCTGTGTGCCACGTACACATGGAAATTTCCCTGCACCTGGAATGGGAAAAACACACTCTCCCTTGGGGCAGGTGGAGCCAGGGGAGTGCGCATCCTGCTTACCCAATTCGGGCGAATTGTAGACTATGCGAGCCCAAAGTCCCAAATGTGGATTGTGAATCCGATACCTTCCAATGACTGTTGACAGATAAACTCTTGCATTCGCTGAACCAATCAAGTATTAATCTTGCACTATGGAATGTAGATTTTACAGATTCTTAAAGGTTTCAATAATAACTTGATTTCTAAAGCACCCTGCAACAACACTACTACAGTTCTATATCGTCTTTCAAGTTGGACAGATGAACTAAGGTGCTGGACAATTAATGTTTCGGAGCCAAGCCAATTAATCCGAAATTAATGTTTTGGAGTCATTTAGATAATGTGTATGGGGCTTAGCTCGTTTCCACCCATTGGTAGAGGGGTACCTTATTCGATTCATAAATGGAATACAGATTGAAGGGTTTAAATACTACACAGTAGTAGGGAACGGCGATATATCAGTATAACGCTAAAACCCGATATGGTTTTCATATCGATATGCCGATATAGACATTTAAAAAATATTGATATATCGAAAAACGATATATCGAGGTAAAAAATCGGGATGTGAGCACAAACAACTACAAGACCCAGAATGCTCATCTCTATACACAATGCACAGACTGAGGTGCAAAGCCGCCATCTTGTATTCATAGTCCTCGAATACAATATACAGGTATCCAAGGGGTGGGGGGGAGAGAGACGGCTGTGGGTGGGGGGGGGGGTGAGACTGCTGGGGGGGGGGTGAGAGACGGCTGGGGGGGGGGGGGTGAGGGGGAGAGACGGCTGGGGGGAGAGGGAGATAGACGGCTGGGGGGGGGGGGGGGAGGAGAGGGGGAGAGACGGCTGGGGGGAGGGGGAGATAGACGGCTAGGGGGGGGGGAGAGGGGAGAGAGACGGCTGGGGGGGGGGGGGGAGAGACGGCTGGGGGGGAGGGGGAGAGAGACGACTGGGGGGGGGGAGAGAGACGGCGGGGGGGAGAGGGGGAGAGAGACGGCTGGGGGGAGGGGGAGAGAGGCGGCTGGGGGGGGAGGGAGAGAGACGGCGGGGGGGGAGGAGAGGGGGAGAGAGACGGCTGGGGGGAGGGAGAAAGAGACGGCTGGCGTGGTGGTGGGGGAGAGACGACGGGGGTGGGGGGTGCGAGAGAGGGACGGGACGGGGGGGGGGGGGGGGAGAGACTGGGTGGATGTGATAATATACAGATAGATAGAGATGGGGGGGATGTGAGAGAGGAGGAGAGACACAAGACAGAAAAACACAGAGATGGAGAGAGTGAGAGACACAGAGAGAGAAATATATTTACCTCCTGAGAAGATAGGCCCGGAATGCACACGCAGTACGAAAAAACTAAAAATATCGATATATCTCGATATGAGCCAACCGATATATCCATATGCGGAAAATTCCCATATCGCCGTTCCCTACACAGTAGTATATCTGTGTAGTATTTGACAGTTTATCTGTCAAAAAATTAACACTTTTCAAAAGATTTATCTTGATAGTGGGGCAATTGTTTATCCATTCCAGTAAAAGATTGGAGTTAAACAGTCTAACTTTATACATTCCACAAAAATATTACATATTTGATTATTAGAATAATCACTTTATAATATAATGACCCTTGCATTTGACATAGCACTTTTCACATCTTCTAGACGTCTCAAATGCTTCACTGAATATACTGTAAAGTGAATCGACTGTATATTCGTGGGCGAAACACGGCAGCCAATTGCACATAAACTGTGTCCCAGAAAGACGTAGAGTGACCAAATTATTATTGATTTTCTTTTAAGGATATTATCTTTGAAAAAATGTGTTTCCTCTCAGAGCCCACAATTGCGACACTGAATTACTAATATGACGATATTCTTAAGGCAAACTCAGGATTTTCTTAAGAGACATTTTATCCTTTGACCCTTCCAGGCAATATAGGCATACGTATAAACTTTTATAACAAGAGCTTTTATAGATTAATTTGAAAATAATCACACAAAAAAAGTTTAGCAGAGCTTCAAATAAAATTGCAAAACTGAACAAAACAAGTTCAGAATTTACATAATTTTCCAACTTCCTTCCTTCACTCACATCAGGGGGAAACGAGCTCTGTAAACCTGGGAGTACAGCAAGCTCAGGACAGTGAGTGGCAGACATCCACTTTCACAGCACTGTTATGTGATATATTGGTCAACCACCCTGTTCATTTCATCCGAGCTCAATACTTATTATTAAATAAAATTGCAAACCATACAAACAGGACATAATAATCCTTGCATTTCATAGCATCTTGTCACGTCTTCCGAGGCATCTCAAAATCACGTTACAGAATATACTGTAAAGTGAATTGACCTGTATATTTTGTGGGTGAAAACAAAACAGCTAATCGTGCATGGCACTCGTGGATTGAATAACCAAACTATTATTGAACAAATTTACTTCATTGAAGGGATTAACTCTGAAGAAGTGATCTGACAATTGACTAATTTCTATTTTCCACTAGATAAAGAGGTGTGTGGAGCAAGGAATCTTTCCTAACCCTTTGACCTGCCAGGAATCAAATTCAGGTCCTCTTGCTTGCCGAGCGAGTGCTCCAACCACAAAGATGGGGAAGAGGAAGGATGCATCAAACTAACTCGATGGGTATTGAATAATTATCGTTTTTTAATAATCAAATGGGTGCATTTCATTGTTTAGTAAAACGTAAAACATAAATATAAAAAACTAAACATATTTAAACTTAATATATAAATAAGCTCATCACTTACACAATATACAGTCAATTAACTTTATGGTATGAAGACATAAGTCACTATATCAAATGCGGATCATTTATTATAAGCTCTAAAGTATGATACAATTGCCTTTTAATTTGATCAACACTCAGCCCACACATTAGGCCAAGAAAATGTCTCTACACTTGCCATCCTTTTGGTGGCTATCAATATAGCACAAACCAATATTCTCTTGTTTGAGAAAATATTATTGTGGAAGCACAAAATCTGTTACCCATTCAGAACACTCCGATCTGTACATTTGAAGAGATGGGAAAAAGCAGCTCAGGACAAATAGGTCATCGATTTGTCCTGTGTTCGTGAGAATGTAGACTCCAAATGAATTTTGTGCACTCAAAAGTAAGCTCTTTAGCAACCTCGCACTTCAGCAGGCTTCACTCAGGCTGCATTAACTCCCCAATGATCTCCTTTAGTTGTAACAATTCACAAAACATTATGGAGCTCAGGCTACCATCAGTGACATTATTCCCTGTATAATAAATATGAACTGGATGTATATTGAGAAGATTCTGTAGGCCTCTGTTGGTGTGAAAGCTTCAGCCAGTCGATTTTTTATTCAACTTGACTTTCACTTTCATCTGATGCTTGACTTCTTCAACAAAATGTTCAACTTCCCTTAAGAAAAAGGGACAAGAAAAGAAATTAAAACTTGCCCACACTGATGGCTATTTAGGTGGATAGAAGGGGTGATCAGCACGTACAGGATTTTAAAAAAAGTACAATAAAAGCCAGTTTATCCGTGAGCCAATGAACCGTAATTTCCGTATAACTGACGCCTCAAAAAAAAGGAACCCATTCGATTAACCGGATCTTATCTGGCACAATCGGCGTGGCACATTTAAGGAGTCGACAATACGATTAGCTCTCAATGCTGCCGGTAGTGGCACTTGGGTCTTAAAGGTGCAATATTTTTCCTCTCTCCTGTTTCTCTCTCTCGCCTTCCTTCTTCTCTATCTCTCTTTCTATCTCTTCCCCTTTGTTTCTTTCTCTGACATTCGCAGGGGCACAAGCAATAATTTTCTATGAGAGAGGGGACAGTGAAATTCGCACACCGGCTGTCAGTTGGAGCCACCTACTCTGAGTTAAGGGAAACATACATAAATGTTTGTTAATTTTTTTAGTGTGTGACTGGATATTTGCAACAGTGAATTGTGTATCGCCAGGGTGACATGGAACAACAAGAAGATGCCACTCAAGCGGGGGTAGTGTCCCAGAACATTTGATCAGTGTCCAAAACTCAGGATTTCTGTTCTTACCTTCCGCTGTGTAGAGGGCCTTTTAGGTACTTATCTTTTGCTTGTTTGATGCTCATCCGATCAACCTCTGCAATTGCATGGATGACGGCCTATCACAACAAAAAAAAACAGGACAAGCTTTTCAATAAAATTTTCTTTTTCTGCACAAATTTCTAAAGATTATTGTCACTTCCTGGGCATAATTATCCATTAAAAAATATCTTGGTTACTCAATCCATGACTGTTTGTGGGACATTGCCATGCGCAATTGGCTGCTGAATGTCGCCCACAAAATACAGTTGATCTGCTTTACACCATATCTTGTGAAGCACTTTGAGACGTCTCAACTACGTGATAAGGCCCTATATCAAATGCAAAGTTTAATACAATTACTGTGCAGTTTGTGAGGTGAATACTGATAAATCTCTTATTTGTACATAATTTAACCCTGTAAATAAATCCAGCTCCGTGTACATTTTGCTTATTATAAATTTCCACTTCCATCAGCATTGTCACCATCTATGTTTTGGTCTACCCGTGATGTTATCCCACTCTAGCGCACAATTTTCTTTCCGCCGGGTATATAAACCATTATGGGTTCAGTGCCATCTCATTTTACATTCGGAAGCAAATCAATCAAGCGTCGGCTCCCCGTTCCTTCAGAAACCCACCTCTGGCAGCAGAACGTCCAAGATAAACCTTGACTTCTCAAAGTCCTCCCGCAGCTGTGCTTTCAGGTTCACACCGTCAAACACACTTTGCAAGTAATTCACCACCTTGTCCACCTGGCGATCGTCCTCCAGGTAAGTGTCCATGTAGCTTGAGTTTTGCCTGCAGGATTTATACTCGTCCAACCAGTGGGAATGTTGTTGTCCTTTAATGACAGCCTGAAGGTGCTTCTCCACACCTCTGGTCTGGACTATAAAGTGCACCAGTTTCTCATTTGCTCGATCTCTGGCGGCTTTTCTTCGGTCGGGCAGCAGTTTTTTAACCCGCTGCTGTGTGCTTTGGGTGATGTCGGACTGAGACTCCAGCTCTGCCTTTTCAATCGAGGCACAAGGAAACGTCATGGGGTCCTGTGAGCACGACCTGCGCACAGGAATGCCTGTAGAGAAGGAAAGAGATTTGATGCTCTTTGCTCCTTAAAACTTCCTCTCTTCTTCCACCCACCCTCCACCCCCACCCCTCCTCCCAAAATTATAAAAACAATTATAAATTATAAAAAGCCATCATTACTTTTAACCCTAAATCTTTCCTCAAACCACACCCAGACGCTATGTTTGCAATTTGTTTTAGATTTGTTGTAGCGTGTTGGGCGAGGATCCGAAACAGAATTGCATTTAAATTTTTTTGCCTTAAAACTAAAAGGATTAACATTTAACACAGTATTTTTTATATATGTATATATATGTTTCTCGACCCCTTGTGTGTATGTTTTAAAAATAGGTGTATATATAGTTTATATATATATATATATATACTGTATATATACATATATATTTTTAAAAACATACACACACAAGGGGTCAAGAAAGCCAACACTTACTCAGTTCTGCTGCACAATAATCAACAAAGGAGCCGGTGAAGGAATAGCAGCCTGTCAAAAACAAGCAGATATTAAAGCAGTTAGAGGCTTCCAACACAAGACATTTTTCAAAATCAATCTGAAGCCCCTCCATACCCACCAGTGAATTAAAGAAGGCAATTTGCAAATCATTTGCAGCGGTGTGCTATTTGGTGGCCCTGCAGAGGTGCAGCACAGAAAACCATTATCTCCCTCTCCCCTTCCCACCAATGGCCAAGTGCAGATTTCTGCAATTAAAAAAATTGTTGTATAATCCAGTCCAGTGGTGGCTAATCCATGGCCCACAGAACTGTCATGAGGTGCCACCTCCTGCACCCACCCACCCCCCGATCATTCGCACAAGTCTAGCTAAGTCTGTGCTTAAGTTTTTTCTTGATTGAATACTTCTTTATGTATGGATTTATGGCACAAAGGTTGGCTGACCACTGAGCTAAACGGCTGTTGCTCAAAGGGATTCAGTCTATCAGTCTAACAATTTTTGCAAATGTCATCTTGTGCACTTACCCTGCCTGATTCGGTAGTCATCAATTAGACCAACGCACCAATCGATTGCATTCTTGTAAGTCTTCCTTGCTGCATCCTGGAATCAGAATAATAGTCAAGTCTCTCATAGGGTGTCTTTCACTTCAGGGCAGCACATCTCAAGCACTTCTCATGATTCAATATTCATAGGTGTACGTGGCAACCTTAGCACCCCACCCACACCACCCCTCCCAACTTTTTGTGGGCCAGGAAAAGCAGAGATCAGAATCAATTAAAACTTACCATTAACTGTTCCCGCTCTTTGCAATCAAATGGCTTCAATGTCCTCACAGACACGCAGATGCTGTAGCAGTTGAAACAAATGCCAACGTTAAAATTTTTATACTGAACTTTGGTACAACCGATAACCCTTCGGTTTTAAAAAAAATGCAAGCCAACACCTTGCAAATGGAACCATAAATATTTACTTACACCTGAATCACAAGGTAAAAAGGACCTAATATAACTAAACTATGTATAGTATACATACACACACATAAATAACACAAGATGAATGAATGGGTAAAACATTTAGCAGATAAAGCATTACATGCCAAATACAAAACGCACCAATAAGCTGATTTAATGACTTAAAAGCCTCTGGGATAAGGGATATCCTGTTGACATGAAAGGCGCTACATACAAATGTAATTTGCTGTTGTCGGAATGGAGCTTACCCTCTTCTACTCTTCTCGTTTGCATCCACTACATTTTCATCCACAAACAATATGCTGGCTTTCTTATACTTATGTTTTACGCTTCTTACCTGTTGGAAGACATAAAGGCGCATTTCAACAAACAATTTTAAAACCGGTGGCTGGCACTCATGACATGCTTTGTCTACTGATCAGTCATTTATTGCACAATTGAACCAGAGCTGAAAATATCTGGGGCATTGTTAACATCCATTAATATTTGCCGGTGTTCACCAGTAATAGTTGTTGATGACAGGAGTATGCAGCCTGAATTGAACATTGCCAGAAGCAAAGAAGAACTACTGGCACTAAGCCAGTCACCCAGGCTCTGTGCACCACCCTCAACTGATGTGTTGCTTTGTGCCCACAGTAACCCTTCACCCCAATGGCAACAGATTGGCACCATATACAATGAGTTGCGTAGCCAATGAATTTGAATATAAATTTGGGGTGATGAGAGGAGTGAATGTATGGCATTTCTTGGAAATAGAAACAGCAGGGTAGCCCCTTTACTTCTACTTGAATCACAAGGTAGAAATGACCTAAAAGAACTAAAGAATAAGATGTATTGATATCGTAAAAAATTGAAGGGGTAAAAAAAAACATTTTTTATATAAATACGGCCACTCACTTACTTACCACTGCAGGCCAATATGGGTACTTATGAAATTTACACCAGACCAACAAGCCTTCTGAGACGACCCAACATTCTGCAGGAATAAGCACACCAATAATAAAAATAATCCTTACATTTGATATAGTGCCTTACCATGTCTTCTAGAGAAACGTCTCAAAGCACTTCATCACTTAGAGACGTCAAGCAAAGCGTCGAAAAATCGCTGTGGTGAAATGCTAAAATATCAATACAACTTTTCCCAGAAACAGCATTCGGTAAAGATCAATATAATTAAAGTCTCTTAGAAATGCGTTAATTACCATACCAGGTAATATAATAAGCCAGTTACTGGGACTCTGGCCAATTCCAGAATCAGAAGATTCCTCAGACACACTGGGGTCACTATTGCTGGGGAGGCGGTGGGACGGAGACAGAGGGCGCAAGAGAGAGAGAGACGGGACAGGCCTTTGTAGAGCCTAACAAGAATGAATGCTTACTTTCCTGCTGGAGAATGCTGGGAAGTTCATCTTCTTCATCCTCCTCCTCTGCCCCATTTTCTTCTTTAGGTTCATTTGAAAACGAGTCCTCTGAAGTGAACTCTATTGGCAACAAAGATGATGACTGTTTCTGGATGAAGGCTAAATATTTACAGTGTGCAAATCTATCACAGGCGATTGGGAGAATTTACCCCCCACTCCATACCCAAAACAGCTTTAATACAAAATGATACTGTTGTGAAAGAGCAGAATATGTAGCATAGAAGGTTATTGAACCCATGCTCATGCTAGTTTTCCCATTGGAGCTATGTACCATAATCGTGGCTCCTACCCAGTGCCGCTGATCACTGAATATCCAATCCATGGGCTCTGCATTGATTGAGATCTTATGACCAGCATCCCCAGTTGAAATGAAAATCAAACCTGAACACTTCACTCATTTATAATGTTAGACAGAATGACAAACACACACCACTAAAAGTTTTGTGCTCGACAGGATGTTAGTGCTGGGAAAGTTATCTTCTCCATTCAAAGTGCTGAATGTCAACACAGGATTAGCAAAAAAACCCATCTTATGGAACTGTACAAACTCCACATTGAATGTTCTACATTTACTGTAATAACCATTGCATTTGATGAAGGAGAGTAGGAGAATTGACTATTGATGGGCATTTTGCCCACAATTCTCCTATTCTCCTTCATCCTGCCCGACCCCTCCCCACTTGCTCTTGTCCCTACCTGACTGTACAGTGCCTTGGGACGTTGTCTTGACGTGAAAAGCGCTATATAAATGTCAGTTTTGATTGATTGATCAATTTAATTAATACCCTGATGGAAAACCCTCATGAAGGTGAATGAAAGTCATGCCAATGGAAACTTTACCCAATTCTTCCCAAGGCTGCTTCAGAGGCATTGCAGGATTTGTGACGGGTGAAGCTAGTAACTCTAAGCCTCTCTCCTCCTGACCAGTGCCCGACAGTGGCAAAACGTGCTGCTTGTTAACATTGAAAGGAAAGTAGGGGAGAGGACTGTCTGAACTCGATGTTTGGTTATGTGCATCAGGTGAATCCATTGGTCCATTTTCAGGCAATTTAATTTCCAAGTCTGTAAGCTGCTGGGTCCTCCCATTTTGCAAAGGTTCCAGTGGAATGTCTAGATTGGCCGTGGTAGTGCTGGTGGTTAGATACTCGACATGCTCGGGGGCCTTTTTCTGTTTTTTCCTGCCACTCCGGCCCAAACAACGTTTTGATTGTAGCCGACTGCTGTCGGCCTCGTTTAGAGTCTGTGAAACGCCAAAGGAGCGACAGGCAGAGGCAGTCCTTCGCTTTGGGGTGGATTCTAAATGATTGACAACTTCTAACTGCTCCTGCTTATAGTCAGCTCGGGCAGAACAATTGGCGCTGGCATGCTTGTTAGCAACCTCATAAGTACGCCTACCATGTTTACATTTGTGATTTTGATCTTTCTCTGCCGTTTCCCCAACAGAATTACTCCCTTTGACTGATGATTTTCGGCCAACCTGTGGCATCCTCCTTTCTTTATCTTTATGCTTCGTCTTCTCAGCAGCCAACTCCTTTGATCTCAAGCTTGGACGAGGCGAGGAAGCATCCGTCTGAGAGAAGCGCAGACTGTTATTCTGTGTTACCTGATTGCTACTTTTCTGTAGCCTACCCTCCTCCATTTTCAGACGGGCTTCTGTTTTCTTCACTGTCTTGGACAAGTCTTGTGAATTAGTTTTTTTCCGTTGTCTCAGTTCAGGAGTTTTTTTGTCAGAGGGTGCTTGTGAAGCGCACTGCTCAGCACTCCTTCTTGTTTGCCTCTGTGGCAACTGCCTCCTGTTCTCCCTGGGCACGCTGATCCCATTTGTGTTGTGGGCTTCACTGGAGCTGTGGCTTGCTAAAAGGTCCAGTGCGATCCGAAGTGCCTTCCTGTAAGTCAGCTCCTCCATAGCTTCATCGTGAGTAGATTCATTCTTATGTCCTGATATTTCAGTAGAAAAGCAGAGCGGGTCAAAAAAATATCAAAAGCCACCATTAAATTGAACAGCAGCAAGTTTCGAACAAAACAATCGTAGCATCAATGTAGGGCCTTATAAATGTAGTGATTCCACAAATAGCAATGAATTTGCAGTCAACCTCATCTGGTTATTGAGGCAGATTTCAATGATATTTCATTGAATTTTTTTTGAGTGCATTCACTTTGGATTTGACAAGTTGCATATTCCAGTTGGGGAAAACAGGGTAATTGTGTGTAAGTGTGGTCTGCATTGATTGAATAAGCAAACAAATAAATATAGAAGATATTTGCAAAATATGACGAGGCAATGAGTAGCATGTTTAGGAATAGATTCCGTATTTCAGACCACTCAACCAATTATCACTACATGTCAAATATTAATCCGTCCTCAAAATGAAAACAATCAATTTGCTCTGAATGTGAGCTAAATATGTGTATAAGAGTAGGGAATTTGTAAATATGGCACTCACGCAATCCCCTGCTGATTTGTTCTGCTTGTTTCTGCTCAAATGGTCTTGTGTCTGTGCGCTTAATTCGCAGTCTGAAATGGCAGGCAATGAAAAGTTTAACAGCTGCATCTAGTAACTAGGAGCTGTCTGTGGTGAAATGAAAATACTGAGGGTGATGGGGGATCACTAGAAAATCGTGCTCTTGGTTTTCAGCCAACTGGTGCAGCTCATCACAGAATCACGTCAGTTAAAATGTAAAATCTTGTGATCCTCAAGAAAGCTAAGAGGGGGTTGTCTGTTTGGCACATTTGTCTTAAGAGTTGCATAATTTCAAAATGGACTGCAATGATTTACTAGATAAATCGCTAGAACTAAAGGTCTTAGTTATGAGAAACAAGAAGATTAAGGGGAAAATTGTGTAGAAAATTTATACCCCATTGAAATAGATAAGTTACAAACGCAAAAGGAATATGAGTTAGATACCCAAGCTTGACAAAATAGTACTATTAATTTGAACTCCTAATGCTTGGGTCCTGATAGAGAAGCTCAAGGGAGCAACTCCATAATCTATCCTCCTGGCAAAAAGGAGGAACCCTATAAAGGCAAAGGAAAGGCAAGCACTACAAATCTGTCTCTCCTGTAAGAACATGGGTAAAATTCCCAGTTTTAAAAAAATGGCAATTAAGCACTTAGAAGCTAATGAGAAGCAAGGAATTCAAACAAGCAAGATTTCCCCTTTAACACACTAGAACATTGCAAGAAGACATTTAAATTTGCACTTCAATGATGCTCACCTTTTTTCCAAGCAGATTAGCTGGACATCGACACTACCTTGATTGGCTTTGGTTGCGATTTGGGGAGAAATGCCAGACTCTGTCACTACCTAAATTTGAATTTAAAAAAAGAATCAAGTCATTATTTACATTTAACAAACAAAATCCATATTTTGTTTCCAGCAAATAGATGCTAGTTTATTCATGGTTGTAATTTCAAAATTTCTCAAATGTTAAAACTTACTTTTATTTCAAAGCATTTTTAATACCATTTGGACTGCAGATCAACTACAGCACAGCACTGGCAGGTTAAGACCTGGAATCTCAACACACTATAGATATTTTTCAACAATTTATTCTACTATTGTCACCTACATGAACCAAAAAAGGAGGCCGCTTTTATTCCAGAGATTGAGCTCCAGAAATAAGTGTCCCAAGACACAACCATGCAATCCTATCCTGTGGGAAGCACTCATTATAAATACAATCTGTGGTTTCTCTTATCGAGACTATTTTTCAACATTTCCAGCTTTTCAAGGCAAAGCCTTGAGCTTTTCAAGGCAAAGCCTTGAGCTTTTCAAGGCAAAAAGCCTTGAAAAGCTCAAGATTATGATTAGCCATATAACATTTATCACAGTTGCACTGTTCTATACAGGACAAACTAGGAAAAGTCCATCCCAATCAAATGCACACCATTTTGACTATGTTTCTCCATACAACATTAAATAATTCATACAATTAATCATCAATGGATGCTTGGGACCATGGAGGCTATGTCATAACCTTGAACTTGCAACACTTTGGCCTTTTGGGTAAGCAGTTATAGTTCACACACTGAAAAAATCTAATTGAAAATAAAAGATAACATAAATTACATGTTTTCAACTTCAACCAGAACTGACTCACCCAGAGTTTCAGGTTAATCAAGCCTGAGTTTCAAGGTTATATAATTTTCCACGAAGAGATAAATCCTCAAATCTATGTTTAAAGTTTTAGTCACACACAACAATTCTAGCAATAGCAAGGAATCACTGAACAAGAAATCAAACCGATTTTCTTCTTTTTAAACTAGGAACACTAAAACCCAACAGCCACCACCTGCTGCTTCAGTTAATATCAGTTAACTGAACACAGACCAGACTGAAATGTAAAACTTTGTGGTCTACCTCAGTCCTAGATTTGGTGGTGCTTTCACCCATTGGACCAAAGGAGATGGGTTTAATGCATCCATATTCCTGATTCAAGCTTAGGTATAACAAAGACCACAAATTCAAAGCATTTGCACAGAATGCAGCTGACAGTTTACTATAATAGTAACATAGAATAGAGACCGTGGGAGGGATAAATAGTTGAAGATAAAATAAACTGCATACTTTCGCAGGCCAGAGACGACCTCGCCATCTGCAAAAGATGTACTTGTCCATCACGTCTTACAGTTCGCAGGACCAAGCAGCAAACAGGTCCAGGTCTGGTTCCTGCAATTGGAAGGTTTAATAAGAAAGTGACTTGTTGCAATCCAATAAGCAATAGAGGAGAACATTTCAACAACAAGTATAAACTCTAAAAGGTTAAACACATGACTATATAACCATGCACTTTTTATTTCAGTCTCTAAAGCTGATTTGCTATTCAACCGAAGAGAATAGCCATCAGTATTTAACAATGTAGATTGTTGGGAACCTGAAAACATGAAGCTGGTTTGTGTCCATACAAACTTTCTTTTGATAAGAATCTAGTAAGAATGCATGCAACATTTTGCTGCCACATTGCTAAACTTTATAAAGTACTAAATAAAATCCCAAATACTACAAAATACTGGAAATATGAAACAAAAACAGAAGTTGCTGGAAAAATTCAGCAGGTCAGGCAACATCGATGGAGAAAAGAAAGTGAGTCAACGTTTCGGGTCCACAACCCTTCGTCAGAACGAACATACTATACTGCTGTTTGCCGCCCACTGATAGGGAAGTGACTTTCTTCACTCATTCAAATTATTCTTTAGGCTCCTCAATATAGAAAGTCCAGAGCCTAGATGGAAATGCAACTTTTGTGAATAGGCACCAGAATTTTGAGGAAGCTCATCCACTTGTTGCAAATAGTCACAGGTGTTTTACTGTTTTTTTTATGGAATGAATCGGGCACGTGTGTTTCAGTGCAAAAACCACAATCAGAAACGAGATTTAAAAAACACAACACAGTTGCAATCGCTGTTTGCCCGAGACATTTCCTCAAAGTTCTGTATTCTCAATAAAGTTCTTCAGATCCCATTGATATCAGCCATAGACTGTAAAATAGAGCTCACTTATCTGTAAACTCAGCTTCCTAACGCAAGAATAAAAGCACCTATTTCAACACTTAGGTTTGGCCTATTGTCATCTTACAGCAATGTGTTTGCTGTAAGTTTACAAAAAAAAAGACGTTTTATCCTTGTAGAAGGTAATCTTACAATTAACTGCATTAGTGAGCGCATAATTATCTAGCTTACAACACAAAGTCAGCCACAGTGGTTGAAAAAAAAGCAGTTTCAAAACAGCTTTGAACTGAAATCACAATAATCCTTGCATTTGATATAGTCCTCATCATGTAATTGAGCGCCTTGTGACATCCTCCTGATATGAAAGGCACTATGCAAGTGTCATTTTGTTGTTGTCTCAAGAGCACAGAAATATTGTAAATTGACTACCGGTATGTATTTTGTGGGCCAAAATTTTGGTTGCTGCCAAACATCCCTTAGCCTCAGTGGAATAGTATTTCTCACCAGATTTCATGAATGGATTGGTGCAAAACAAGAGCGCAGGAGAATAAACAATGAGTCATAACAGCCCTGTAATAATGATCCTTGCATTTGATATAGCTCTTTTCACATCTTCTAGACGTTTCAAAGCGCTTCACAGAATATACTGTAAAGTGAATTGACTGTATACTTGTAGGCGAAACACAGTAGTCAATTGCGCACAGCAGCATCCGACATAAACAGTCGTGGATTGAAATGACCAATTAAATTATTTAGGGTGTTTGGACGGATTATTATTAAGCGTGAGTGGAGTGGAGTAAGGAAACTCGCCCAATGATCCTGGTAGCTGAGCTCCTGTGATAGTGAAAGTGGATTGTAAAGGGAGGGGTGGGGTGAGGAGAAAGAATTCTGAAGATCTCCCCCAACCCGCCCTGTCACTCTCTCCCCTTCACCCCCCCCACCCCCACCCCCCTTCACCCCCCTTCCCCCTGTCACTCTCTCCCCTTCACCCCCCCCCTCGCCCACCCACCTGTCACTCTCTCCCCTTCCCCCCCACCCCTCCCACCCCCCTTCCCCCCCACCCCCTTCCCCCCGTCACTCTCTCCCCTTCACCCCCCCCCCCCCCCCCCGCCCACCCACCTGTCACTCTCTCCCCTTCACCCCCCCCACCCCCACCCCCCTTCCCCCCCACCCCCTTCCCCCCGTCACTCTCTCCCCTTCACCCCCCCCCCCACCCCCCTTCCCCCACCCCCCTTACCCCCGTCACTCTCTCCCCTTCACCCCCCCCCCCGCCCACCCACCTGTCACTCTCTCCCCTACCCTCCCACCCCCCTTCCCCCCCACCCCTCCCATCCCCCTTCCCCCCGTCACTCTCTCCCCTTCACCACCCCCCCCTCCCACCCCCCTTCTCCCCGTCTCTCGGTCAAGTGGCGGTTAATTTGCGTCGACTTCATCCATCAGCCCTTCCCTCCCTCCCTCCCCCCCCCAGGCTTTAATCACGCCTCACGGTGAGGCGGGCAAAGCCTGGCGGCGGTCTGCCAGGGGCACGGCAAACTTACCATAGGTCTCACTTCGCGTCCCTGCGTTGAGGCTGCGCCTGAGACGGACAAGCTCGACGGTCGAGGCCCCGGACTCGCCACCGAGGCGGACGGGTTCGAGGAGGGAAGAAGAAGGAGGAGGAGGAGGAGGAGAAGAAGAACAACAAACAAGGCCGCGGTTTGCCGTCCCCCCCCTCAACACTCCCGGTCCCGTTCGCCCGTCGATGTTGTGGTTCAAACCGCAGCTCAAGTGTTGAACGGCGGCGGCGGGAGTGGGTGAGGAAGGGGGCCAGGGGGGAACTTCATGGCGTCCGGGTAACGCCCGCTCCCAGCCAGTCAGTCAGTGTCTCTCGCTTGTCTTCGTCTGGTTGGTCGCGGGAGCCCCCTGGGCTTTGGCCTGTACGTCCCCGCCCTCTGCCCCTTCACCTGACGTGCTGCCGTCACAGCCGCCGTGCTCACAAATTCCTCCTCCTCCTTCACCACTCCCCCCCCCCCCCCCCCCGCCGAGTACGCTGGGAATTGTAGTTTTCTCTCTTCACTCTCTCCATCCACACGGAGCCTACAAGTCCCGGCAGGCAATGCGACCCTGGTCTGTTTGTTGTGTGTGTTTGGAGTGTCAATGTGGGTTAGGAGTATAGATGTGTGTCTGTGATTTGGTTTTGTGTGTTGTGTGTTGTACTGTGTGCTATGTGTTCCCGATGTGAAAAGGTGCTATACAAGTGTAATTCTGTTATAATAATAATAATCATAATCCTAGCGTTTGATACAGCGCCTTATCACGTCTTCTAGACGTCTCAAAGCGCTTCACAGAATAGACTGTAAAGTGAATCGACTGTTATATTTGTGGGCGAAACTCGGCAGCCAATTGCGCCAACAGCAGTGTCCCCCACAAACAGCCGTGGATTGAAACGACCCAATTTATTCTAGTTACAAAAACAGGAGCTGCTGGGGAAACTCAGCAGGTCAGGCAGCGTCCATGGAGAAAGGGAAAAGAGTCAACGTTTCGGGTCTTTGTCAGAACTGGGGCTTGTTTGGAGGGAGAGGTTTCTTAAGGACGTTAAAGGGGGAGAGGCAGGACATGGAAGACAAAGGAGAACAAAGAAGACAAAGGAAAAGGGAAAAAGAGTGTGTTAACTGATGGGTTGAATATGTGTTAACGACTTCGGGGGGAGAAACAGAAGCCCCAGTTCTGACGAAAGGTTGTAAACCCGAAACGTTGACTCTTTTTCCTTTCTCCATGGATGCTGCCTGACCTGCTGAGTTTCCCCAGCAACTTCAGTTTTTATTTCAGATTCCCAGCATCTATAGTATTTTGTGTTTATTCTGTTTGTTTTGAGGGATTATTATTAGGCGTGTGGAGTAAGGAAACTTGCCCAAGGTTTCGTCCTGACCTGCCTGGATTCGAAACGTTGTTTGTCGGCTGGTTGTTTTGTGCTTCTGCGTGTTTTGATTGGCCCTGTGTTGATTATTCATGTGATGGTTATGTGTTGTTGAAGTGCTGTGAGATGCCATCTGGCGTGGAGGGCGCTATATAAATCTAAGTTGTTGTGGTTTGTTGTTGTGTTCCCTATCCAATGCCAGGTAGGGAACCTTATTTGCCTGGCAAATATCAGCACTGAGCACCTATCAGATCAGAGTGTTCTTGTGAAGTTCTTCCGTTCTTTCTTCTTGGTTCTCTCCTAATCCTGGTTTGCATGCTCTCCCTTGGTAATGCCATTTGCAGCCATGGAGTCAACTTTCAGCGCCTTGGGACGTCCTCCTAACGTGAAAGGCACTATACAAGTGTTATTTTGTTGTTGTTGTTCCACAAGTATATAGGGGACACACATTACATTATTGCATCCTCACATGACTCAATGACCAGTGGTGTTTGGGGCACTATAACCTAAGTGCTAAAGTGTAAATGCAAGTTGTTGTTGTTGTATTCGGTTGGATATCAAGTCCCCTTAGAATGTCCTGATTAGACTTGGTCACCGTCTCACAAAACATACGTAGTTGCCTTTGAATAGAGCAACTGTGTGGGATGTGAGGGAAGATTAGACTTGTCGAATCTATACAGTTTGGAAGGAAGGCAGTTGAAGACGGGAGGGATGTGGGGGAAACTTCATCGACGTACATAAAGTAATTAACAATGTAAGAGTGCTAAATGCAATCTACTCGTGTTGTAAGCTGAGAAAATAGGACTGCGAGAGAGGAATGGGAATGAGTGAAAGTAACTCCAGAACCAAGATCAGGAATAATGCCTGTACGGCATGTTGTGAATAGAGGGAGACACAATCATTCACATAGATTTCAAAACAACGGCTTTCCCTATACATTGCTTGCCAATTAAGCTATTGTGTAACATGTATCAGTGATGGTGATTACATGCCTCTGGCCTTTGTGGTAAATGATGAGCAGTTCAAGTCTTCGTTGGCGGTATTTTGTAGTTTTTATTTGTAACATAAGATTAACAGCTCTATCACTGTATTGCTGTCGAGACCACAAAATGTGGCCCCTGAATCGTGACACCTTATCCCTGCCTACTTCTTTCTTGTGCTCTCTTTCTGGGGGGAGGTGGGGGCCGTGATTTCTCAAATAAACAAACACATATCACTATCCCTGTAGATTAAAATAAACATCGCCCCCAAAAAAGGTCAAACCAGTCAATATAATATACCAACACAAAATCCCCAAACAGTGATAGGTGAAGCACATTCAATACCGCGCCACTGTGACTCAGTGTTCAACTTTCAATCAAACTCAGCCACAGTTAACACTGCTCCTGCAAATGTAAAAGTACAATTTTATAGTCAAAAACGCTGCTTATTAATTTAAACAGTTTTAAGTCTAAGATGCAAACGGTGCACATGCCTAGAGAGGACTTTTGAGTATAAAGTTTTTTTGTACAGAGCATGTATTATCTGTAGCACAAAGCACTATAAAATTGTATGCATCAGACTGCTCTAAATATTCCTCACGTGCAGAAGCAATGAATGTTTGTCTCATTCTCAGTTAAAAAAGCTAATCGATGAAACTAAGCAACGGTCCCATGGAAATTCGAGTTTTTCATTTATTTTCCAAACATGCATTTAGATAGCATAACTGTAAGGCGAAGAATAATTCAACGCATTCATCAAATATAGCGGTGGATCCCAAGCAGGAAAATAGATTGAAAGATATCAACCAAAACACTCTTAAAGAAATGTGTCTCAAGGAAGTTTTCAAAGATAGACAGAGAGGTATAGATGCAAAGTGGTTTGGGAAGAGCTCAGAGTCCAAATGCTCAGCTATTCTGTAGGTGGATAAATTAATTGGGGAGTAAACAATAGATCAGGATTAGAAAAAAATTAACCTAGGTGTTGGGTGGGATCAGTAAAGAAGTTCACAAAACAGTACAATGGAAGGGAATAGAGAATTCCCAATAGAAGGGAATGGCAGCATAAAGCTCAAGACAGGACTTTGATTCCTGGATCCATTAGAAGCATAGAAATCTAGAAGCACAGAAAAAAAGGTAATTCAGTCCATTGTGCTTTGCCTGGCTCTCTGAAAGAGCTAGTCGTTTAGTCCTTTGTTCCGGCCTTTCCCACCTCCCATTCGCCCATGTTTCCCGGTTGTAGTCAGAATATACAGTTGCCCTTTAAGTCAATCGATGTGTGGAATTTGAAAAGAGAATCTCAGTTTTGGGTTTGTTACAAGTGACACACTAAGAGAGAAAGACCCACGCGAGGGAATTTCCATTATGACCTTTAAAGTTTCACTTGCGACAATTGGTAAAACTGAAAATGATTTGCCAGCAAACACCTCACAAAGCAGCTCAGTTTGGTTTGCTGTCCTGGTTGAGAATAAACAAATCAACCAACTGCTTGGGTGATATCTGAAAGCTCGATTTGTAAAACACCCAACACAACAAAGATGCTATTAACAGTCTCTACTGAGATCAGAAGAGAGTTTGGCTTTTTTTCACTCTCATTATTTACATAAATTTATCATTTTTTTGCATAAAAAAGGCATAGGTTAGTCTTTTAATAAGTTGCCACCTAATGCGAAACCTTCTGATGGAGTTAACTGTACACTTGCTGCCTCCATGCTGTATTCCTTCTCCCCGTTTGTACAAGACTGGAGTAGATGGCTGTGCTGTGTGCAATTGGCTGCCGCCTTTCGCCCACAAAATATACAGTCAATTCACTTTACACTATGTTCCGTGAAGCGCTTTGAGACACCTCGAAGACGTGAGAAGGCGTTACACCGATTGCAAGGATTATTATTGATATATTACTATGGCTCCAAGATGCTAGCAATGAGTGAAGGGCGTTGTTGCGAATGCAGGTTGTTGTCGATTGTGCTTTGAAGCAGTAGGACAGTATTTGTGTGGAGTCATCCAAAATCGCATTGTGAGCAATAACTGGTTCCACGACACTAAGCCTCTGCCCATATTAGTGCACTCAATGCTTGACGTGAGGACAGAGACATGGAGAACTTCATAGCTTTTGCCTTGCGTAATATTTTGGACGAGCTGTCAATTCACAAAGACACAATTCCCTTCTCTTCTGCAGTTCCCAATCCTTCAACGGGATTCACCGCCTGTGGTTTTGAGGCTGTTTGGGACGTCATCCCTCAACGTGAAAGGTGCCATATAAATGCAATTTGTTGTTGTTCAGGCTGTGCAATTGTCTGACCCGTACCTGACCACGTTACTTGAAGACGGAAACTTATTTAGTGACGCAAGTCCCTGTATTGTTGTAGTAGCTGACATTTCCTTGCACCGGTTACGTTTTGAACATTAGCCACTTCAAAGTTAATGAATTGGAAACAAGGTCTTTTTTAAGGCAAAGTTTGGGGGTGCAAATTTCGACGGGTTTTGTCTAGATGCTAAGTTATGTCAACCAAGGGTGGGCTTAACTTCTGGAACCCCGTGTAACCCATTCTCTGCAGACTGTCAATTCTCACACTCAAGGCTTTATCCACCCTTCTCCCTGGGCACTAGTCATGGAGATTAAATGTTGAAGACTCTCAAGAGCTGATTTCTGTTCAATGCTAACTTAACTTCTGAGTTAAGTGTGGAGTCACAAATGGAGTATACTGTACAGTAAAAAGGTATTGCAGAGGCCTCGATAAGGTCTTGCCGTAGTTATTCATCTACCTATCTATCAGACTAGATTGCAACTAGATTGAAACTAAAGTTTATTTGGTGCAGAGATGATACAAATGATAGGTTCTGTGCCGTATCAGTGGGCGTCAGAGACGTTTCATTTCGTCTTACAATGAAATGCAGGTCAGGTCGATGCAGACAGAATTTTGCCTCTTCCTAACGCTGCTGTTTTAAGCAGTTGTTACTGCTAGTTACTTTACAATCAGAACTTCCTGAATGAGGTCCCAGTGAATATCTGTGCTGGTTCCCCTCTTCTCCCTTGCTCGACAGATGCAGTGTGTTGTGTGGGTATCAGGCCTGGGCTACAGGGCACAGTCATTGCTTAATATTAAAGATATTTTAAGTGCAGCTAGTTTCCAACCATCATTACACAAGCTAGTGGAAAATTATCCATGGTTACAGGAAAGTTGGGAGTTACAGTGAGGCCATGCAGTGTAAATAAAATGGAAACAGGTCTTATGGTCGCGGTGGGTTCTTTCAAGGGTAGTCTGTGCAGAATTTGGAAATTCATTTGATTTTTTTGTGGAGTCTTAATGCAATGAAAATATTGGGAGGCTGAGATTATGAGATGGTCTGCTCCATTACAGAGATCCGTGTTTGTGTTGATTTTGTGCTATTCTTTGCGCACTGGATGGGTGTGGTGGAGGGATTAAGCAGGATCTCTTTGATTCAAAAATCACATGCCTGGTAATGGAGAATCAGATCTGAGTTGACCTTCTCTGGCTGCCTCGCTAGTCTGATAACTGATCGAGGAAGATCTGCAGTACACTAAGCCATTGTTAATGACCGACCAGCCTATCTTACTGGCAGGATGGAGTCCTGTAGCTCAGTGGTTAGGGCACTCGCCTTACAATCGCATACTTTACAGTATATTCTGTGAAACGCTTTGAGACGTCTAGAAGAGTTGTATCAAATGCAAGGATTATTATTATTACAGTTATAATACTCTTCAGACAAGCAGTATTAAGAGCTTACAGATGCTCTCCAATTTTAACTGATTAAATCCCAACAGTATCCCAATACTTCCACCTGGATTTCCGAACCTTGGTTCATGCCAACCTCCACCTAAACTTGCTGGGATTAGATAAACAGGGTACATCCCTCTGAGGAGAGTGGGTTTACTCCATTGCCAATCAAGTGGAAACAATACAGTACAGTATAGAGTTTGAGACATGATATGTCCAGCGACTGCCAGGATGATGAAAGGTGATCTAGGTGGACCTTGGTCGTTTTTTACCCCTAGCGAATTCTTAAATTTTAATACATAACGAATGTGGAATATCAATCATTTGGTTTGGAGTCTCTTAAGGATGGTGATGGATTTCTGGTCTGGTTAATCAAACAAAAAAATTATTATTGTGTGCTTATCAAGGTTAAGCGACGTTGTTGCCAGAGAAAGAGTCCATTATACAGTACCATGGATTTAGATTGGATGGGACTCACTTCCTTGGGCAAGTTTCTTTACTCCACATGCCTAATAATAATCCGTCCAAAAATAACCTATAGTAAAAAAAATTGGTCATTTCAATCCTCGACTATTTGTGGGACACTGCTGTGCGCAATTAGCTGCCACGTTTTGCCCACAAATATACAGTCCATTCACTTTATACTATACTCTGCGAAGCGCTTTGAGACGTCTAGAAGACGTGAACAGCGCTATATCAAAAATGCAAGGATTACTATTATTATTTAGCACTAGGATATAACCTATTGGATATGACGTGATTTCAATTCAAAGAGGGGCAGCAATGCATCCTCACTGTCTCCATTGCACTCCTTGGATAAACGTCAACGGAATTTCTCCAGGTATTTCTCGGGATTGAGTTGCCAGGTTTGTGTTCAACGCACTCTGGGATTTCCTGTTGCTCGTGTTCAATCTACAAAAGGCAAGTCTGTCTGTCACCTCCATATGGCTGATTTAAGATTGAGATGAATCTCTTCAGAACAAAGAACAACAAGGGGATCAGGTCAGTAAATAACGTGACGTTTCCAGGTTTTGGAAGGGAATCGAGCTTGTCCTTATGAAGCACCTGTACAGTACAGATACATTGATGAAAAGCAGAGTCTGTAAAAATCTCCACGTTTTAACAGTGTTTCAGATGGAAAATAGAACAACTGAACTCATTAGAGCAAGGTGTGTGTGTGTATGGCTATGGACCCTCCGTTGCTAAGCCTCTTGTTGTCTGTTTTCAGGGTCAAACACTCCAGGTTTCACACTCACTGGCTCGGCGTCTGCACATCACTGAAGCGTCAGCCTCTCACAAATAATAAATGTGATACTTTCGTACAGGTTTGAAGTTAATTCAACCGGAGAGTTTAAGAATACTTGTGGTCAGCTCATCACTTTTGCCATTTCCATGTGCAATTTGGTTCACCTACGAGTACACTCTTAGCCAAATTTGGCTTTGAGGCTTTTCTAGGTTACAGGGGCCATATCAAATCAAATGCAGTTATTATCAGTGGTAATTGTTCCAAAACACTTATGAAAATCCTCTATGCCTATGCTTCCTGGTGGTGGGAGCAAACCACGGAATTGAATTCCAGTTTGCCGGTTGCCAGAGTACAGTAACTGATGGTTACCTGTGTAATATTATGGTTAAAATCATTGCTTGATACCCAGGGTGTGTGTATGTATATATATATATATATGAAGACTGGGAACAATATCTTGATTGATCTTAAGAAATGTGTCATAAAACTTGCAACCAGGAAGGGAAGTGGAGATCTTATTAAACCTTGGATTATTACACTGTCGTATTGGTTATCTCCGTCTGAATCTCTTACACCTGCCAGTTACCAGAGATACGAGTCCCAGAACTGCTTATTACTCACTGGAAAGTGTCAGGAATGCGTGGCTTTTGTGGCTGTTAAAATCCGGGTTTGCAAGGCTTCTCCACACCCGCGTCCGAAACACGGCGTTCACTTCGTGACTTGTGCGAGAGTTTGGTGAGTTTATGAATCGCCCTAACTAATTAACTAACGAAAGCCAACTGTCACCAAAGGCCTAATTAACCTGGCTCGGATGAGTCCTGCACCCAACCTAAAAGAGGCGAAAAGGAGCTTGGAAGGCGATCTGCCACAGTTGCCTGGGACAATTGATGTTTGAAATTGTTCAGAGCTAAAGTTAGATTTGTCTAAGTAGAGCACCTACAGCATCAGATACTAGGGATAGATGTTGCAGACAAAGGTCCGACCATTACACTGGTGATCCACTTGAGGGTGATGTGGAGCTGTCCTCACATGGTCTATTGTTTCACGCCAAGCCGAAGCTGTGAATCAAAGGCAGGTTAGTTGCCGGGTGTATCCTCCAGCAGGCAAGCAGCCTTTGGCAGACGTCGCTAGGACATTTGGCCGCTCTCCTTCTTGGCAACTTGCTCTTGAATGGAACATGAGTTGCTGCTTTTGGCCCTCTCGTGGTGACCGGCGTTTCCAAGTCGGCTCGAGGCCACAACAGCCTTCACAGCGGCCTGGGAGGAAGACACACATAGAGACAATTCAGAGGATTCCGCTGAAAAGAAAGAAGCCATTCGAGCACATTGTGGCCATACCAGTTCTCGTAAAAGAGGGGATACACTGAGCTCTCAACCCCCGATCCTTTAGTCTAGCTTGCAGTTCTTATCCTTTGATATAACAACAACGAAACAATAAGCCTTGTTTTTGATACCGCAATGTCGTTTGCTAGGACACACTTTCTGGAGGGAGTCGGGGAGCCTAGCGGAGGTGTTTGGGGCTGGTTCACACGCTCTTGACTTACTTTGAGCTTGCGACGGGCATTGAACTCCTGCAGCTGTTTCTGCGCGTTGTCCATATGAGCGAGGTTGGCAGTTTTGCCTGTCACCCAGGGGTGCTGGAGAGCCTGATGTACGCTGAGCCTTTGCTGGGGGTCTTGTACGATCAGCTTCCGAACCTGTGAGTGAAAAAAACAGGACCCCAGTCGGACTGATTGCCTGACAGCACAAGTGGTTACAATCACAACAACAACTTTGATTTGTATCGCGCCCTCCAGGCCGAACGGCGTCTCAGAGCGCTTCCCAGTAATGGATCCGGGGCCGGACCCATAGGGATGGGGAACAAGGTGACCAAAAGGCGCAGTCGAAAAGAAAGGTCTTTAGCATGAGACCTGAAAATAGGAAAGTGGGGGGGCGCGAGGCGAAGGGAGTGAGGGAGGGAATCCCAGAGCCTCGGGGGACGTAGTGACTGAAGGGACGGCCGCCGATGGTGGAGCGGAGGTACGGGGGACAAGGAGGCGGCCAGACCCGGTGGAGCAAAGGTAACCCATATGACGGGCACCCACACTCCCCGTTATGTCTATTAGGGTTGACATGCAGCAGTGATAAAAAGCTGTGATGCCAGTGAAAAATGTCAGCTCCTTGTAATAACGTTCACGATTGGGGGAAGAGAGATCGATGCATACCCACACACATACACACACACACACAAGCCGTCAAGATATGTGCACTGTTCACACACACACAATGGGGTTGGGACTAATTAGTGCAGGTAATAATAGTAATAAAAAAGAATCCCTGCATTTGGTACGGTGTCTTATCAGGTTGGGAGGGACTCGGCAATAAATGCCCCCAGGTGATTAATTCACTTCACGGTTGCTAGCAGGGCTCTGCTGTGCGCAAATTGGCCTCTATATTTTCCTTACAAAAAAAAACGTTGCTGTACTTGACGGCTCATGAGATGTATTAATAATAATAATGATCCTTGCATGTGATATAGCATTGATGTTCGAAGAGCTATAATAACCCCTGCATTTGTTATAGCGCTTCATCATGTCTTCGAGGCATCCCGCAACGCTTCATGGAATACACTGTAAAAGTACAGTGACTGTGTGTTTTGCGGGCGCGAGAGCTATAACAAGTGAAAGGATTCATTTGACCAAATCTTATTCCCCGTCGCTTACCAGATCCTTTGCGTTTAGGGATACATCATCCCACCAGGGGGAGACAAACTCATAGTCGCAGTTCAAGATTCGGCTGTACATGTACTGGTCACCTCTCGCGTCAAAGAAGGGCTCGAACCCACAAAGTCTGGGAGAGAGGGAAAGAGGGAGGACGAAAGACAAATTAACAGGTAGGGTGTCTCCACAGGTCTCCGATGGAGTTCGTCAGCGCCAGCTGTTGCAACGTGACATCTGGAAGCTGCGACGAACGTGACCGCACGTTGAAGAGGCTGCACACAGCAGCACGGTTGCTCGCGCCCCTGAGCGCGAACTGCACTCGCGGGAATAGAAAGTCGCTGGGAACATGCAGCAGGTTAGGCAGCGTCTATGGAGAGTGGAAAAACGTCTCTTCATAGACGCTGCCTGACCTGCTGCCTGTGTCCAGCGACTTCAGTTTTTATCTCAGGTTTCCAGCATCGGCAGGCAGGGTTTTGCCTTTTGAACTTACAGGATGTAGGTAATGACCCCAACAGACCACATATCCACCTCTGGACCGTACGCACAGCCTCGTAGGATCTCGGGTGCTGGAAGGGAATGGGGACAAATGTCAATCTCCATACAATCAGAGTTTAAACTATTTTATTTTACCGCTGATGGCAAATACGCACAGTTTACTGGATATTCTGTGGAGCGTTTTGAGACGCCTCGACTACCTGATGTGGCGCTATTTGGGAGTCATGTAGCTCAGTAGTTAGAGCACTCACGTTACAAGCGAGAGACCAACAGGTCAATTCCAGGCAGGGGGGACCGTTGGGCAAGTTTCCTTACTCCACATGCCTGATAATAATCCCTCCAAAAAAATTGGATCATTTCAATCCACGAATGTTTGTGGGACACTTTTGTGCGCAATTGGCTGCCGCGTTTCACCCACTTATATACAGTCAATTCACTTTGCAGTGTAGTCCGTGAAGCGCTTTGAGATGTCTAGAAGATGTGAAAAGCGCCATACCAAATGCAACTACAGTACATTTTAGAGGGTGCTTTTCTGCAGATTTCAATACTAAGTTTTAATTTGAGAATCTTGCACAATTCAACGTAAGAGTTAAATTTCTTTTGAACACAAAAACGTTGGTACAAACTGAGACTAGGTTTTCACACCCCCCAGGAGGCAGGAACAAAGTATGTAGTACCACGTTATATAATTGTGACTCAAGTATCATTCCACTCGATTTGGGCAGCTGGGTGTAGCGTGGTGAGTAGGCACGGGCTTACAAGCCTGTGTATTGACTTACCGCAATAGCCTGGAGTGCCACATACTGTCTTCATGGTGACCTGCTCGTTCACAATCTTGGACAGACCAAAATCAGCTGGAACGACAAGGTGAAAACTGAAAAGAAAGGTGTCCCTGGACAAGAGCGAGAGCTGGAGATTGCCTAACACCTTCCAATCTGGCTCAGGGTGACCCAAGGGGGCGGAGGTCAGACATCTCGGTTGAGCAGGTCTTTGGAAAACGGCACGTACCTATTTTCAATGCTGCGCTGTGAGACAGATCCGCGTAGAGGAGATTTTCTGGCTTCAAGTCGCGATGGACTACTCCATTTTCGTGCAAATACTGAAAGGGTTTTTGAGGGAGAGCGGAGAGTTAGCGTCAATGGAAAGACAACGATGAGAATAATAATAATTCTTATTATTTGGTCACCCAATCCACTTGTGTTTGTGGGACACCGTTCTAGGCAATTGGCTGCCCCGATTCACCCACAAAATATTCCGCGGAGCACTTTAAGATGTCTCCGAGACGTGACAAGGCGCTGTATCAAACGGAAGGATTATTAACATTATTACTATATCTCCCAACCATTGACGTGTGCTTGACGGGATGTGCATCCCCCGTTTGTCAATAGTAGACAGCGTCTACGCAATAACAACGGTAATAAATCATAAATAATCCTCGCATTTGCCGCAGGAGCTTTCATAACGGGAGGAAGTCCGTAAGCGCCTCACAGAATTCACTGAGGTAAACGCTTTCTGAATCTTCACTCGGATAGCCTGCTTGGATCTTCACCGATAGATTCTGTCCCGCTCCCAATTAGTTGTTGCTTAGCAATGCTCTAATTACTGTGCCACCAGAGAGCTGGGACAGGAGTAGGGCACTGTGCTCCTATTGAGAGATGCACAGCGCCACACAGACACAAATCCAAGTCTCTGATCGCCTTCTGTCTAACGCAAGAGCTCTCGTAAAGTAAGAGTTGAACCCCATTGCTATGTACTATACTGCCACAAAGCCCACGTGGTGCTGTATTGCACAGACTTACCCCACTGATCACCCGATCACAACAAGGATAATAATCCTTGCGTTTGATACAGCGACCTTATCACGTCATGGAGACGTCTCAAAGCGCTTTGTAGGAGTCTGCTGTAAAGTGTACGTCGTGGGAGAAACGCGGCAGCCAGTTGCGCGCGAACGCAATGGCCCCGCAAACAGTCGTGGATTGAGTGATCAATTTTATTTGGCATTTTATTTGTAATGCTGGTCAGGGATACCGTACGTTTGCATTTGAAAAATAAAGTGAGCGCTTGTGTCAGTAACATTGGTTACTCACTAGTGCAGAACATAAATAGAGGAGCTAGTGTGCCTTGCCACTGCTACTACTAATAATAATATTCACATCTCTGAGACGTCTCAAAGCGCTTCACAGAATACACTGTAAAATGAATTGACTGTGTATTTTAATAATACTTGGATTTGATTTAGCGCTTTATATCTTTTAGATACCTCATCACGCTTCACAGAATATACAGTACTGTAAAGTGAATTGACTGTATATATGTGGGCGAAACGCGGCAGCCAAGTGCGCACAGCAGCGTCCCTCACAAACAGTCGTGGATTGAAATGTCCAATTTATTATTGTTTATTTTTTGAAGGATTATTATCGGGCGTGTGGAGTAAGGAAACGTGCCCACGGTTTTCTCCCCTGAACGGAATTGAACCCAGGTCTCTCGCTTGTAGGATGAGTGCTCTAACGGGACTCCACCGTTTTGTGGGCGAAATGTTCACCAGCGCTCACGAGTATGGGGGTTCACATGGTCAGTGTTTGCACTGGGGTGCGTGAAATATTTCTAGGAGTGCTTAAGCGATCCACGCATGTACTTCACACCCTGAATTTAGGAAATATGTGGTCTTCAGGACCGGAGTGAGAGTGCATCCCAGCTCCCACTCCCACTCCGGAAAGTCCTCCTTCACGGAGTAACATCATCACGCAGGGATTTTCCTGGTCACAGTCAGCTGGAAAATTAAGAGTTTTTTTTAAAAAAAAGAGAGGGGAGATTTCTTTGCTCAAAATATCCTCTGGATTACTCTGAATCCGTCTTCAAAACACTTGCTCAGAAGATACCTGGTCGGTATAACCAGCAGATGGGAATTATTTCCGGGGCTTAGCATTCCTCCTGTGGCTCCCTTGTTGCTGGCAACTTTCCACGAGACATCACTGATCATTAACCCTTTCGGTGAGACTACGTCAGTTACTCATAGGAACAGAACCAGGCCACTCCGCAACCTTGAGCCTGTTCGTCCATCGTTCTATTAGATTTGTACCTCAACTCCAATGATCCACCTTTGCCCCGTAGCCCTTGATTACCCTTTAGCTGACAAAGATCTACCCACCCCAGGCTTAAAAAATGGAATTAATCCAGTATTCACAGCCTTTTGGGGGCGTTAAGAGTTCCAGATTACCACTAAATTTGGTTACTCAATCCACAACTGATTGTGGGACACTGCTGTGTGCAGCTGTCCGCGGCATTTCGCATGCAAAACGCAACAGTCAATTCACTTGATGATATATTACGCGAAGCATTTAGAGCCAGACGTCTCGACGTCATAAGGCACTACATCAAATGCAACGATTATTATTGTTCTTATTACTATTAGTGGAGTCCTGTAGCTCAGTGGTTAGAGCACTCGCCTTGCAAGCATGAGACCTGTGTTCGAATCCAGGCAGGTCAGGACGAAACCTTGGGCAAGTTACCTTATTTCGCCCACAAAACGGTGGAGTCCTGTTAGAGCACGCATCCTACAAGCGAGAGACCTGGGTTCAATTACCTTATCACACGCCTGATAATTATCTATCAAAAAAAACTATAATAGATTGGTCATTTTGAATCAAATTTTTTGTGGGACACTGGTGTGCACAATTGGCCGCTGCGTTTCACCCACAAATATACAGTCAATTCACTTGACAGTGTATGTTCGGTGAAGTGGTTTGAGATGTCTAGAAGATGTGGAAAGCGCTATATCAAAGGATTACTATTTACTCTGATTTAGGCCTGAACAGCCTGAACGACAATTAATATTATTGTTATTTTAGACGGCTAATGGTTTATTTGAACTGCAGCTAGAGCTGAACAGAGCTGCGTTAATAGCATCAAAGAGCAAAACATGCACAGACCAGCACGGTGCTAGATTCTGTCTGGGGCAACCAACGGATTCGCCAGCGAGTTGCCCACTTCGACAATGAGACACAGGTTTGCGTACAACCGTGCTTTGTTTTCATTCCAGCCGCTCGGAATGAATAAATAGGTTAGGTTTTTTTTTTTTACTAAGTCCCTCGAGTGAGTAACAGATATCCTCAAATTATACACAATTATATTCAGCGGGAGAGCTGGGGAAACGAACAATGTCATTGAGAGTGCGGAGCAAAGTCACACGGGCGATGTGTGGGTGGTGTAGCCGGCCTTAATCCAGCAAATTCTATTTAATTTCAAAATAATCAGACGCAGGCAGGGGCGGATGTGGGGTGGGTTACATAAGATCTGAAAGGCATTATTTTTTTGCTCGAGATTCAGATTTTCTGAAGCAGTAATTCCCAGCGGGAAAGGGAAGATCATGACAAGACTGAGCTCTGAAGTAGGCTTCAAACCCCACTGCTGCACACAGAGAGAGAGCGAGGGAGAGAGAGAGAGAGAGAGAGAGAGAGAGAGAGAGAACAGCGGTGAAGGCTAGACGCACGGGACTCTATGCTATTTATTATCAGGGAGGAAAAGAGTGGTCTGGAATAACTGCAGGAGAAAAGAAACTGCTTTGAAACGATGTCTGAATACTGACTTCCAAATTAATTCTGAATGTAAAAATAGCAACAACGTTACATTTGCAAAGAGCCTTTCACGTCAGGAGGATGTCCCAAGGCGCTGCGTAGCCAGTGTTTCAGACCCTATCTGAGGGGTTGTGATCGGGGAGGGTAGAGGGAAGGGAAGGGAGGGGAAGGGGGGTGACCGATGGCATGGTCGAAGAGGAGGGTCTTGAGGTGGGACTCGAAGGAGGATAGGGAGGGAAGGGGGCAAGGTGGAGGGATTACTGGATGGAATTCCAAAGGTTGGGGGCAGAGTGGCTGAAGGCTCACCTGCCAATGGTGGGGCGGGGAACATGGAGCAGGCCAGAGTTCGTTGAGCGGAGGGAGCGGACGGGTCGGTAGTGGGTTAGGAAGTCGCAGAAGTAGGGTGGGGCAAGGCCACGAGTGGACGTTAAAGATGAGAACCAGGATCTCAAATTGAATCCTCTGAACGATAAGAAGCCAGTGGAGTCGGGCGAGAAAAAACATTCAACATTTCAGCATAATCTTAAATAGGTGCGTTAAGACATAATGGTTCTACAAGCTAAGACTAGGTAGAATTTCATGCCCTAGGAAAGGCGCATGGGGGACGGAAAGTGTGTTGTATTACTGTGTCACATTCTTAGTTTGCTCCTTAATTTTAGTGACGTGGGCAGGGAATCCTCCCGCTCGGTTCCTGTTAACCCTACAATCCAAAGCCCTAAACGGGGTAGGCTGGTCCTAGCTGGACAGGCAGGAGGAAAGCTCGGCAGAGAATTACAGTGAGGCATAGGAGAACCAACGACTTGCATTTGCATTTTGTTTGTGCCTTTCAGGGGAAAAGAAGGGGGTGGAAACGCTTTTCAAAATGAGATGAATTAGCAACGAAGGGACTGTTATGTAAGCGAAAAGCAGAGCTGAGCCTCCTAGAATCAGGTCAGTCAGTGCTTGCTGAATACTAACAACAATAATAAAAATAATAACAATCCTTGCATTTGATATAGCGCTTTTCATATCTCCTAGACGTCTCAACGCGCTTCACAGAATATGGTGTAAAGTGAATTGATTGTACACTTGTGGGCGAAACGCGGCAGCCAATTGCGCACAGCAGTGATGCCACAAACAGTCGTGGATTGTGCATTTTTGGGGGAGGGATTATTATTAGGCGTGTGTGTGGAGTAAGGAAACTTGCCCAAGGTTTCGCCCTGACCTCGCTGGATTCGAACACAGGTCTCATGCTTGTCAGGCGAGCGCTCTAACCACTGAGCTACAGGACTCCATGTAAAGTGAATGGACCGTACATTTTGTGGGCGAAACGTACACCTGCCCCTCACACACAGGTTGGACTGCGGGTGAAGCTGCGAAACGGGGGGGGGGGGGGGCGTCGGTCGTTAAACTCACCGCCACAGCTTCCAGGATCTGGTTGACGGCATGAGCCGCATCCCTCTCGCTGTAATATCCCTTCTCTACAATCCTGCAGGTAGAAAGGCAGAGCATCCAGCTGCTGAAAGGCAATATATCGACTTCTGTCCACCCTTCGCCTCGCACACGTGCCACCGCCAGGAAACAGCTGATCACTTAAAGGTCATCGACTCGCACACAAGGTGGGGGGGGGCAGGGGGCAGGGGGCTGCACTTGTCCAAAGTACAAAGTTTCGGCCTCTCACGTAGAGGGAGTCCACAAAGTCCCGTTACCTCTCCGCATTTATTTCCCACCCTGCACTCACTGACCAAACACCGGGGCACATACAATACATAATAATCCTTGCATTCGATCTTGACGAAACGTAATCTACCTAACGTGTAGAAGATTGAATGATAACTGCATTTCAAGGTCTTTCATTGCATTCGGCGCAAGTGTTTACAATGGTATTTAGACGTACAGGTGATTGGTGACTGTGTGTGTGCGCACATGTGTGTGCAGTGTGTGTGTGTAAACGCTATAGTTTTCATGGCAGATAATGATCAGTTGCCATGTTTGGTGTGGCATCTTCAGTAACATGGAATGAGTTATGAAATGACGTACAGCTTGTTTCAGCTCCTCTGTGATCTCATATCACTGTTTGGTAACAGTTAAAGGTAGGGGAGTTTAAGAGGACTTGATGGGGCACCCGCTACTTCTCTCTGAATAACATTCAGCCAGGGCTAAAGGTAATCCAGTCTTTAGCACCCGAGGAAGAGAACAATGGGAGAGACAAACAGATAGATAAAGAGAGAGAGACACACACACACAGGCAGCCAGGCAGAGAGATGGAGAGGACGGATTATACAGATTAGTATAATTGTGGTTCGCCATCTCCCCCCTCCTTTCTGCGTTGCTGTTTCTGTTTCCGTTATGTTTCGTTTATAATAAAATTCCTCGAACCAGGAAGCCAATTTCACCGGAAGCAGCAACTTATTGTAGAGCGGAGATTCCGCTCCGTCACAGTGAGATCAAAGACCCGCACGCAACAACAACAACAAAATACATTTCACACCGGGGAGGACGTCCCAAAGTTCTTGACAGTCAGAGATTTGTACCTGAGCTGGGGGGGTTGGGACCAGGAGAGGTGATGGGCAGGGCGGATAGGGGATAGGAGGGGGGCTGAAGAGGAGGGTTTTGAAACGTGCCCTGATGGAGACAAGGGAGGGGCCCAGGCGAAGGGATGGAGGTACAAAGGATTGGGAGGTGGCAGGGTGGGAGAGGAGGAGGGCAGAGTCTTTGACGCACCTGTCAAACAGCTCCCCGCCAGTCACCAGCTCCAGAATCAGTATGATCACCGCTGGCGTCTCAAAGATCTCCTTTAGCTTAATCTACGAGAGAAAAATCGTCAGTTAGTTTGCGTTTATTTTGTAAAAAATCAGAAAAATTTTGATCTCCGTTCCTCCTCTCCCACCCTGCTGACTCAGGATCAAGTCAAGCGGATTTGACTCAAATCAAGTGGATTTATAAATAACAACAAGAATAATCCTTGCATTGGATACAGGCGCCTTATCACATCGTTGGGACGTCTCAAAGCGCTTCATCGGGTAAACTGTCAAGTGGAGTGAGTGTGTGTTTTTTGCGGGTGATTTGACGGTGCGGTGGAAGGAGCGACGGACTTACAATGTTGGGGTGAGAGAGCCGCAGCAACACTCCAATCTCCGTCCTCACGATCTTCTTGTCGATCTGAAACAATCGAAGGGAGGATTTTTCAATCAGGCTGAACACACACCAGGGCTGCGGTAACCAAGTTAACACGGGGAGCAAACAGAACATCTCGGATGGGAAGAGAGTTGGTGTGACATTTCGGAGCGTTGCATCAATAAACATGGGCTGCCTGCATCAACAGGCTCCTCTCAATCGCCGTGCGTAGAAACAGGAGTTGGCCATTCAGCCCCTCGAGCCCGTTCCACCATGCTATAAGATCGTGGCTAATCTGTACATCAAATCCAATTACCCTCCCTTGCCCCGTATCCTTTAACACCCTGACCAAACAAATATCTAACCGAATACAGAGACCAGCTGTGCACTAAAATGCACACACGTTTTGCACAGTTTGTGCACATTAGGTACACTTGTCCTGTAGCTGCTAAATTTCCTCGCTTTTTGCACTTACCGTTTTCTGAAGGATTTTGGCAGCGTAGGGATGCTGAGTTTGTTTTTCCTGACATCTGTACACAACAGACGTGGCTCCCCTGTGTGAGAGAGACAGAGAGAGAGAGAGAAACCAGAGAGAGTAAGTAAGAACTTTCATTACCTAATCCCTTCCGTTCACAGCGTGCCCTGTACAATAAGAATAATCCTTCCATTTGATATAGCACTTTTCACGTCTTCTAGACGTCTCAAAACGCTTCACAGAATGTATACTGTACTGTAAAGTGAATTGACTGTATATTTGTGGGCAAAAGATGGCAGCCAATTGCGCACAGCAGTGTCCCCACAATCAGTTGTGGATTGAAATGACAATTTTTTTTCAAGGGATTATTATCAGGCATGTGGAGTAAGGAAACTTGCCCAAGGATTCGCCCTGCCTAGAATCCAACCCAGATCTCTTGCTTGCTCTAACTACTGAGCTGGAGGACTCCAACATCAACAACAACATACCCTTATATAGTGCCCTCCACAATAGGGTCGCATCTCAGAGCGCTTCACAGTGAGAGTGTTCCAGAGTTTCGGGGAATAGGGGCTGAACAGAGGTCGCGAGGGACATGCAGGAGGTGGTGTTTGGCACAGTTTACTACTTACAGCTAGAACAAGTGGCAAAATGTGTATTTTACACTGGAAATGTCAATGTGATGAGCCTCTCTTTAAAACTGGGTCAAGCAGAGAAATAAAGTACAACATTGTGTTTAAACCAGTGAGAGACTGAGGATAAAAGGGATAGAGAGAGAAAAAAGGAGGAGAGCAAGAGAGAGAGAGAAAGAGACAGATGGATAAACAAATAAACATGTCGGAAGAGAGAGAAAGGGATGGAGATAGAGTGAGAGAAAATGGATGGAGAAGGAAAAAAGGGGTTGAAAACGTGAATGAGGGATATAGCGAGATCAAAAATAATAATAATGATATTTGACATACGGCCTTATTGCATCATTGAGACATCTCGAACCACATCACAGAATGTATTGTAAAAATTGACTGTGTATTATGCGGGCGAAATGCGGCAACCGATTCCGCACAACCATATCCCACAAATAGTCACGTCCTCTCTCTCTCGCGAGCCCAACTAGAGAGAAAAATATATACAGAGAGGGGGTAATGGGAGTGTAGAGGGATGGAGGAAATGAGTAGAGGAGGAGAGAGGGACAGAGGAAGGGGGAAGAGTATGAGGAACAAGACATTTGCCGAGCAGTACCGAGGCGACGAAGCAATGAAGTTGAGCAGGTCAGTGGAGGCAGGGAGATGCATTCAGCCACCTCTCCTCACCTCCCCAGCCCCTGTATAAATGAAGCAGCTGTAAATACTGATTATTTACAGTGACTGATTAGTTTTTGGCTGCTGGGCTCAGCGCGGTTCAGCAATCGGAATTTCGATTTAGTCACAGCATTATCTATAAAGCAGATTTCAACCCGACTTAGTCCAAACAAATCAGCACTAACACTAACCGCTAGCTTTAGAACTGAAAACAAAGTGAATTATCAGCGAGGTTAAAGCAGCCTTTGCTGCGAGGGACGGCTCAGATTTTGCCTTTTATCAAGAGAGGGTTTTATCCTGCACCAAAACACAACAGTAGCAGAAAATTACCCCACAGTTATTCACATCGCAAGTGAATTTGCACTTCACCGAGTTAGACCCGGACTTGCCTGACAACCAATGTGTCTCAGCGCTTGGGGACATCTTCCCGGCGTGAAAGGCACTCTAAAAATGTAATTTTGTTGTTGTTGTCTCATCAGCTCTCGAAACCGATCGCTTTGATCATGCCTGTGCTCGCCTACACCTGATTCTCTCTCCCGTGCTTGTTCCCCATCGCCTCTATGGGGCACTTTGTAGCCATTCACATGCAACCATAATCATAATAATAATCCTTGCATTTGATATAGCGCTTTTCGCCTCTTCTCGACGTCTCAAAGCGCTTCACAGAATACGCTGTGAAGTGAATTGACTGCATATTTGTGGGCGAAACGTGGCAGCCAACTGCGCACAGCTGCGTCCCCCACCAACAGTCGTGGATTGAAATGACCAATTGATCGTGATTGTTTTTGAGGGATTATTATCAGGCGTGTGTGTGGAGTAAGGAAACTTGCCCAAGGTTTCGCCCTAGAATAAACGCAGTTAAACTACCTAAACGCAGTTAAAACACTTTATACTCAATACACTTAAGCACTTCTAGATACAACTATCATCGTTTCAGGTCAGTGTACTGTAGAAACAAAAACAAGACAGGGGGGTGGGGGGGTGGCAACAAGACTTTGTGGACAACCTATAAACAAGAGGTTAAAGTTCTATGACTCCTGCAGCTGTAGTTCTGCCTGTTGCTGGTGGCCAGGAATCTGCTGGTTCCAATTATTACATTCTCGTAACGACCCTGTGCAACCTGCGGATTGTTTGATTAGCTTTTGATGTGCTCGAGTGACCAAAGGTACAGTGGTTTGCTGCTCGTTCGACCTCCTGCGCTCCGAGACGCCGCCCGCTATTACAAATGCAACTTGTTCTTGTTGTTGTTGTTGCGGACTGCCCGTCTCCCCCGTTTTCTCCCTGACCTTTACCATTGCCCATTGCGAAGTTCAGTTCCTTAGTATTTAAAAACCTAACCTGCGCAGAAACCCGATAGGGCTGCGAAATGGAAACGAAAGCCCAAAAGATCGAATCCTATAATGAGGTTATTTTTTTTATTTTTTTTTTCCTGGAATGAAACCCGACGCTAATTTGCCAACTTTAATATGATTTTGTCGGGGAAAACAGATGCCTCTGATTGTTGCTGTTCTGCGGTCACATCGCGTGAGAGAGCCCTGCTCTCCTGGCTCTTGTCGGCTGAAAGCAAATGGCCTGTCGGGATAATAGTCGCTGAGCAATATTCCGTTGTAGGTCGTTAGCAGCCTGAGGTGCTCTGTGTGGCTGATGCTAATCGCCAAATAACATCGTTTCGATGCACTTATGATCAATCAGTAAGAGTCTACAAAGAAGTCGGGAGCTGGTCCTGCAGGCAGCCAGAACATTTGACAGGAAAGAGCCAAGGTTAATTGCTTGCTGCTAAGTCGATCCTCTGTGGTTGTCTGCGTCCTGAGCTAGGTGGGTTCTGCGTAATTCCAGGGCAAACAGTTGATTTACGGCAGTGGCAGAGACTCCTACTCAGCCGGACGTTTCAACCCACGGCTGTTCGTGGGGGACGCTGCCGTGCGCAATTGGCTGTCGCGTTTCTTCCACAAATAGACGGTCAATTCACTTTACAGTAGTGTTCTGTGAAGCGCTCTGAGAAGACGATAAGATGTGAAAAGCGCTATATCAAATGCCAGGATTATTATTATTATTTACCCTACAAGTCAAAGCCCTACTTGGTAGTGTGGTCCTACAACAACAACAACAAAATTACATGGATAGAGAGCTTTTCACATCGTGAGGACGTCCCAAAGAGCTAAAAAGGTCCCAAGGTCCTAGCTGGACAAGCAGCGGGGAACTTGCCAGACGGTACTCTCAATGGCAAAGTTACACGCTTTTAGCTGCTTAAGACTTCAGTGGTTACCCCCAATGCATATTCTGGAGTCCTCAAGCCTTGCCTCATGCTAGCCTGTGGATAACGCTCTTCGGAATTAAATAAATAGGGTGCATTCCTCCAGCGGGAGAGTGCACATCAATCCAGACGCAGGGACACTTCTGTGTTACGAGTGGCATACATATGGTTTGGGTAGAATGGCGATGGGTGCACTAGAAGGCACGAGTTATAAACCCAGATGACCTCAACTACACCTCTCCATTTACACCCGAGTCGTGAAATTGCACCCAGGCTTATCCTGTAAAACCATTTTATGATACACAGAAACAAGAGAAGGCCACTCAGTCCCTCCGTGATTTTATAAGATCATGGCTGAGATGTAACTCGAGTTCAGTTACTCGCTTTGCCCCATATCCCTTAATACCCTGACTTAATTGTGGAAAACAATTGTCTTAATTCTTCCAAACTTAGTCTTCAATCCCGTCTTAATTGTAAACACAGTCTCAATTTGAAAGCCAGTTTCTTTTCTAAGAACTGTTCCCAGTTGAAATTCCATTTTCCCCTGTGCCATTCGATCTTAAATGTTAACGACAAAATAATCTTAAATAAGGTTGAGGCTGAGAAATCTGGGCGCTGGCGAATTTTGCTTCTAAAGAGGAAACAACCTCTTTGCTTATGGCTCTGATCATCTCTCTCTTCTAACTCCTCCTGCCGTTGAGATTTCAGGGAAGCTGACTCACTCTCTTGTGTGGTCTTTAACCGCTTAGCCATTAAATCACAGTAAAGCATGGGAGTTAGTCTTCAATCCAGGATTCAGAGGCAACGCTGAGCTCAGCAACTCCCAACAACACACTGCTTCGCTAGTACTGGATTGGAGAGTGCCAATTGCACTGTGAGCTCAAGTCCTCAATGTAGGGGCCACTCATGTCAACAAAAGCGCAAGATGGAACAGGAGCAATAATCCTGCAGAAATGTGCTAGGATTACAGATGCAATTAAATTCGCTCATCGGGTAAACACTTGATTTAATGTAGAGCAGGGGGAGGTTCGAGCCACTGTATTATAATAATAAATAGTCCTTGCATGCATTTGATATAGCGCTTTTCACTTCTTCGAGGCGTCTCAAAGCGCTTCACAGAATATACTGTAAACTGAATTGACTGTATTTGTGGGCGAAAGCACTATATCAGGAGGTTGGGAGCCAAGTAGCCTTCAGTAATTTAAGTCAAGGCTGGCGTCACACGCAGCAGCTGTTTGCTGTACATTTCAAGCACTCTGTCAAATGCAAGGATTATTATTATCATTGTATTTGAGATGAGAAATTCCTCCATTTCCTATAACAGCTACACAGCGACTGCACATTTCGGTTCAGGAGTCTTTTTTGTGGGCGAAATGGGGCACCCGATTGCGCACAGTATTGTCCCACAATCAGTTGTGAATTGACTGACCACATTTTGAAAGCAGCAGCAAACGATGAACAACCAGGTATACCTACTTACTGCTAGGTAAACAGAGCCATGTGGATTAAGGAACCTTGCCTAAGGTTTTGCCCCACCCCAGGAATTGAACCCAGGTGGTTTCACTTTGTGAGGCAGGTGCTCTAACCACTACTCCAACAAAACAAGTGTAGTTCGTTAGCTCTGTGCAAAGGGCTTGGTTGGTGGGAGACATTTTGACTGTGGACTGAGCAAGAGATGGAAGGGAGAGCTGCAAATGAGGAGAAGGCAGGAATTTGGAGGACTGGGGGTTCAGAGGATACTGCAAACCTAAAGAGAACTAGTCAAGGTCTTCACCCTCAACTGACCTCGAAGGCTGAGATTCTGCCTTGAAAACTCTTGGGAGGTATAAATATTTACACCTCTGTTCACTGAGCCATGCGTTTACTGTGATTAGAGGCTTGTTATTGTCAGAAGCTTGCTCACGCATGGTCTGTAACACAATCAGTGCAAGCTGCATGAATACAAACAAGTACAAGGTTATTATACATGCTTACACATTGTGTACAATGTGCTCACACATGTACAGACTAACAATGTGTGTGTACCATACTACTGTACTAATAATCCTTGCAGTTGATATCATGCTTTATTGAGACATCTCAAACGCTTCACAGAATATATTGTATTTTGACCCTAAATTTTGTGGGTAAAACACAGCAGCCAATTGCGCACAGCGTGTCCCACAAGCGTCCTCGGATTGAGTGACTAAATTATTCTGATTACTATTATTTGAAGGAATTATTACCCCCTGGAAAGCAATCTGCCAATCGACCAACAACCGAGTTCCTGCTTGTTGCTCGGTGAAACCGAGGCGTGTGGAGTAAGTAAACTTGGCTAAAGTTTCACCCTTGCCCAGGAATCATAAACTCGAGTCCTCTGACTTGCGAGGTGAGGGTGCTAACCGAGACACTAAAGGACTTCACAACTCCACCATGTACAGACTGCGTAACCATTTGTACACTGCTTACACACTGTATAACATGCGCACGCACCATTTACACACACCAAGTGAAACCTACACAAACAGACTTGAAGCGATGTGTAAGGCAGCACTCAAACACTGTACGCCACTCTCTGGGGGCTATCAAGTGACGAAGCCCGCATTTCCGAATGCTTTTTTACTTTACAAACGGGCTGAGAGCAGCTTTGGTTTGGCCCAAACTCTGTGGCCTCCACTATAAATAACTCGGTCAGAAAATAATCTCTATTCAAATCGCTCGTCAGGACAGCTGTTGCAGAGCTCAGAAGCTCATCGAATGGCCATTAACCAGAGATTAGGTCTGTTCGGTTCAGACAGCCATGCAGTCCCCATCCTTCTATTGATATTCATTTACAATCGAAAAGAGAAAATGCCTGATGCTGACGTTTGCTAGCAATCGCTCAAGTGAAACTGTAGAATATTGCGGTTTGATTGCGAAATGCACAGGCCGGGAGTGTTCCACAGATGTGCTGGGGACACGGTTGGAATTTATTGTCAGCTTCTCGCTCCCCGTTTTCCACCCAGAGGGTTCGAAATTGCACCTAATCACAGCACAGTTGGACCCTTTTGTCTCAACATTTCAGAGGACCTCCCAGTCCTCTGGGGTTTGGACCTGAGCTGCGGGTCAGGGTGGTGGTGGTGGTGGGGGGGTGGAGGAGGGGAGGGGGAGGTAGGTGGAATCTTAAATTCTATTTAAATCAGGTCTCAGTTTGCTAGATAGAGCTGCAGACAGGCAGATTTTGGTTTAAGTCTAAATTGAAGCAATTTCCACAATTATGTGCAGTCTTACATTCCAAGTAAGACTGCACACTGCCTGTAGGACTAAACAGTCCTACAGGCCAAGGCAAGGTCAACAACTATACATTTCCTATATACGTTGGTGTCTTCAGTTCACCTCCCCCAACCCTCCACCCCCTCCACATTATAAGTGCTAAAGCAAGAATCTCTCACATTTTCAAATTTACCATTCGAGATATAATTGGGTCTTATAAAATAAAAACAAATCCGATTCCAATCTGGCTGAAGACAATCCTGCAGGGAATAAAGAAGTAAATTTTGTCCCAAGTCCCAATTTCACAACTTTTTGTCGACAGAGTTAATTCACAGAGCGAGAGAGAGAAATACTCTTCATATGATTCACCCGTTTGTGTTGAGTGTCAATCTTCTTGCGAGTGAAGATTGTACTTCACTGTACAGTACAGTACATGCTTTATGAGCAGAACCCACAAGGGGGCGGCCGGTTTCGACAGCAAGTCACTTGCAAGTTTTCCAATGCAATATTGCGACGCAGGTTCCCGTACAACTGTTTCATCTCCAGTGAAATCTAGGTTCATTCGTCATGGATGAATAAGAGACCAATGGAACTGCTGCATTTTCAATCTTTAAGCCAACAGCATCTCACGAGCCTGTTCTGAGCTGCTAGGCACTAATGTGCGCCCTCTATTGCACTAGTGTGCCACATCCCCACATGTCCAGCGCCTTGAGACATCCTCCCAACGTGAAAGGGGCTATACAACTGTAATTTTGTTCTGTGTTGTGGTGTAAGGAACCCAGAAGACAGTGAGGAGATGCAAATATTATGATCCCGTTCATAGAATAATTAAAATTACTACTCTTCAATATAGAATCTTTAACACTAATCCTTTTACATAACACTGTGTCCGCGTAGGTCAGTTTGTAGCTCTCTTGCCAAGGATTGTGGGTTCCAAATCCCATGCCAGGTCTTTGAGCTCAAAATGTAGGAGATGATACTTCAGTGCTGGGTGGTGCATTGTTCAAAGTTTTGGCTAAATACACACAAGATGTTAGTGCTAATTGCCACACAGTCTCTACACTTTACAGAAAATTCTGCTATTACTTGCAGATGTAAATGATACTACTGTATCAAATGGAAGGATTATTATTAGAAAAGAGAGTTTTTCCTTTGTATATAGACCAACAAATCTCCAAGCTTTAAAATGTTTTTCTCATTCTTTGATCATTTATCAAAATTAGTGCCCAGCAACTCATTCTTTGATCTCATTGCTGTGTATACAAATTGTCTGCTTTCTTTGCCTCAGAAATAAACAGCCATTTCCTTACAAAAAAAAACATTGGGCACTTGGATATGTTTCAACCCAACGAAATGTTGCATGAAATGAAAGAATTATTATTATTATTCTTCATTGCATTCAATACAATAACAATAAAATAATATTTGCACGTGAAATAGTGCCTTTCACGTCGGTAGAATGTCTCAAAGCGCTGTGCAGAAACTGACTGTATATGTACTCGGATGAGTTGAGAGCAGAATTTTGAAAAATTCGCACTAGCAAAACTTCAAAGCACAAGATAAGAACTGTGGCAGGGCTGTGTGTGTGTGTGTCCAGTGGAGCCCTGTCAGGTCAGTTATTGAATGAAGGAAACCCGGCTATGGCATAGTTTCTCAGCAGCAGATTATATACATGTAAAATCAGAACATTGGCACCGATTTGCAATGTGATATTAACAGGGGTGTGATATAACAGAGGTACGACAAAATGACATGAGTGATAAATAACAGTCTGACATCCCATCACACTTGGTTGCAATTCAGAGACACCCACCAGAGAGAATGTCTCCCTCTACTAGTGAGGTCTCTTATTGATGCAAAAATGACACGTACAACACAATAATCCTTGCATTTCCTGTAGTGCCTTATCACAATGTGATGATAATAATCCTTGCATTTGATATAGCGTTGAGTATACCGTAGAGTACATTGACAGTATATTTTGCGGGCTAAATGACACGTACAGTCGGTCAATTTAATTGCATCTGTAGCACGTTTTTTTGCTCACCGCAAATAAACTTTCCTGAACCGTTCCTGAAGAGAGAGAGAGAGAGAGAGAGAGAACGTAACAAGCAAACAATTCCGCTGGCGAGCCATTCGGAGGCTTTGAATTACGCACCTGAAAAATGACCTTAATGAATAAGCTTAAACTGTCTCTTAACGAACAGCGAACGTGCGTGATTATACAACCCTGAGACAGGCTGGGAAAGGGTTACAGCGAGTCTTATACCCTTAATAAAAAAAAATGTATATATACATATATATTTTGTGACTGCATTAAAAGGTTACCTTCCCAATTCCTGCCCCACTGTGTAGTAATCTTCATAGGCGATAGCTCTGTGGGATCCATCGATCCAGTAACTGCAGTTTGCTCCAGACTTGGATGCTGGCATGATGGATGACCAATGAGATATGGCACACAGATAATATTTCACCCCACCTCTCCACCACCCCTCCCACCCACCCCAACCCACCCACAACCTTATCTGACTCCCTTTTTATTTTTGTGCATTAACAATAAAGAGTTAAAGATTATTCTTGGCTATTATTCCACCCCCCCACCCCCCCAACCTTTTTTTTCCCTTTCTCTCTCTTAAGCCTCAAATAAGATGTTAAGAAACATGTATGTAGGTGTGTATGTATTTATGTACATATACTGTACAGAATGCATGGATGTATATGTGTGTGCATGCAGATGTAGTAGATGTCATGTGAGTCAGTGCAAACAGCATTCCCTTCCAAGCTCTCTCTATATACAGTACATATGTGTGTGTGTGTCTGTCTGCAATGAACCTCCCTCCACCTGCACCCTTTGTGAAAGCAAGAGCAAGGCCCGCCCCCCCCCTCCGCCGCCCACTCCCGGCGCTGATTGGTCGGCGCCGGGGGACGGTCCGCCCTCCGATTGGCTCCCAGGCGCCGTCAGTCAACCCGGGCGCCGTGGCAACTGCATCCAGTGGGAGGAGAGTGTGATTGACTCATGCCTGGACCACAGCCCTTTAAAGGATGGATGCTCACATCCAATGTACCCACACGCTTGGCATCTGTGTTTCGCCCACAAGTACACGGTCAGTTCTCCTAACTTTCCTTCCCCCTTCCACGACCCCTTCCCCGACCCCTCCCGCCTGTGTTCAGGTCCCAACCTGACTGTTCAGCGCCTTGGGACGTCCTCCCGACGTGAAAGGCGCTCTGTAAAACGTCATTTGCTGTTGTTGTTGTTGTGTTGGGAAGCAATCATTTGTAGCCAGAGCGTATAGAATAAGAGGAAATTACGGTAACCTCCCTCCTCCGCAACCCCTCCACTCTCTCTCTCGCTCTCTCTCTCCTCCACCCACTCGTCAAAGAGTTCTGAGTGCAATTTCATAATAATATGAATAATCATAATAATATAACTCTTCAGCAACTTTGGGACGTCCTCTCTCTCGACGTGAAGGGGGCTCTAGAAATACAATTCTGTTGTCATTGCAATAGTAATAACAATCCCTGCATTTCATGTAGCGTTTTTCAAACGACGTCCTACAAATAAGAAATAATAATCCTTGAATTTGATATGGCGCTTTCCACATCTTATCAACGTCCCAAAGCGCTTCACAGAGTATACTGTAAAGTGAATTGACTGTATATATTTGTGGGGGAATCGCGGCAGCCAATTGCGCACAGCAGTGTCCCCACACACAGTCGTGGATTGAAATGACCAATTTTATTATTGTGGTTTGTTTTTTGGAGGGATTGTTATTAGGCGTGTGGAGTAAGGAAACTTGCCCAAGGTTTCACCCTGACCTGCCTGGATTCGAACACAGGTCTCCCCAGCTTGCAAGACTAGTGCTCTAACCAATGAGCCATAGGAGCGTCTCAAAGAGCTTCACGGAACATACTGTACTGTAAAGTGAATCGACTGTATATTTCGGGCCAAACGTGGCAGCCCGTTGCGCACAGAGGTGTCCCACAAACAGTCGCGGATTGAAATGACCAAATTTGGTTGTTGTTTTTTTCGAGGGATTATTATCAAGCGTGTGGAGTAAGGAAATTTGCCGAAGGTTTTGCCCTTCCGGGAATCGAACCCAGGTCCCTCGCTCTGAACACTGAGCTACAGGACTCCATTTATGCAACTATCAAATGCAAGGATTATTAATATTATTACTAGACATCACTCAAGACCTGCCTTTTCGACCGTGTCTTCAGCCGCTCTCCTCCTTCTCTACCCTCCATCACCAGCCCAATCCAGGCTTCCCCCACCTCCACCAACTGGTCCAAATCCCTGACTGCCCAGTGGCTTGGGATGTCCCACTGATGCGTAAGGCGCTCTTCAAATGTAATTTTGTTGATGTTGTTGTTGTTCTACCGAATAATAATCCTTACAGTTTGGTACAGCGCCTTATCTCTTCTCAAAGCGCTTCGCGGGATTTACTGTGAAATGCAGTGACTGTGTATTTTGTAGATCGGCGAGCCCGGCATCACAAATTGCGCACAGCGAAGTCCCTTCGATGTACAGTACTTCCTTCTCTTATTCAATAATGAAATGGGGTCTTTAACGTCCACCTGAACGGGCAGACGGGACCTTGGTTGAATGTCCTATCCCAACAACCTCTGTACAAATATTGTCCAGAGCTAAGTGGTGTGATGTGATGGGATAGTTTTTTTTTCAAATGTATTAACTTCCATCTAACTCTCTCCCGCCTTTGCTGAAGGCACTGGCTCACGTTGCCTTACCCTTATGATAGCAACAACAAGAACAACTTTGATTTATATAGCGGCCTCCACACCGGACGGCATCTCAGAGTGCTTTAATGTCACATACCTTGCTCATATCTCTGTGGCCAGGGTAATTTGGCAGTTCTGGCTGACAGGCAAGCGGGTATAGATTAATCCATTTCCTAATCCAGATAGGATGGTGTTTGCAATATGTGAACAGTTCCTTTTGTGTGAAGCAGAAATCAGGATTACAGTGTCACGTTTGTTCCAACACTCTACTGCCTTTCGTTCTTTCGTCTGAAGAGGTTACACCCATTCACACAATCGACAATTAAAATCAAACTGTGTTCTTTTATGCAATTTATAAAGAGGAAAGCACTTTGCTGCAGAGAGGGATGTAAAAAAAACCACAATAATAAAATTTGTCATTTCAATCCACAACTGTTTGTGGGACGCTGCTGTGCACAATTGGCTGCCGCAATTCGCCCACAAATATATACAGTCAACTCACTTTATAGTATATTCTGTGAAGCGCTTTGAGACGTCGATAAGATGTGAAAAGCGTTATATCAAATGCAAGGATTATTATTATTATTATGTAATGTTTTCTGGAGGCTAGGGTATAAAAACAAGTAGCTGAGGATGGAGGCAGAGGAACCAATGTGTCGCTAGTCACAAGTGAGCAGCAAATCGTGGTTTGAGACAGTCTGTTGTTTTCGGGAAACCCATCACCATGCTTAAGAGCATCCAAACCAGACTCAGAAAATAGATGCAGTAAACACAAGTGTCTCGTTCACACTTTAACTCTGCTAACTCTGCGTTAACCAAGTGGTAGCCACAAGGGGAGTTTGTTACGAAAGCACTGTAGTAATAATAATAATAATAATAATAATTCTTCTTCACAGAATATAATAATAATACTAATCCTTGCATTTGATATAGTGCTTTATTGTGAGCTCGAGATGAGTCACCGGATAAGGTGGATTGACTGTGTATTGTGAACGCTGTAATGTGATGACAGCATTTGATTTCATATCCTCAAAACCCACAAGTATGAAAATGGATGCGTGTTGAGGTGCAGAAATAGTGCATTTCACAGATTCCGACAACCTGTGAGTCGGTGACAACAAGCAAGCGCTTAACAGTTCTGCAACTCGCCAAATTATTGACGAGAGGAGGGTAGCTTAGAGCACACGGGCTGAGGTTAATTAAGATGTGATGAAATCAAACTGGGTTCAGCCTAAGAAATCCCCCTGAGTGAGTTCTGAGTGAGGCAGAGGTGTGGGGGGAGATGGGGGAGGGTGGTGTGGGTGGGCAGGGCCTCTTTGCTCTCTGGCATCTCATCCATCAGCCTCAGCAGTGACACACAGTGAGTGGGTGTGTAACAGCCTGCATTGATACGCATCCAATCTGCTTCCACCTCCGCACATCCTGGCCGTATCTGACACCTCTGCTTTGTGCTAAGAAGCATTTTGTTAAAGCCATCAGGTTCCTAATGGGTAGTAAGGGGGAAGCGGTTTGCCCTCCTCCCGCGTTGATCAATGGGATCAATGCGATCGAGACGTGAGAAACCGAGGTCCCACCTGCCCGTTCGGGTGGTCTTTCAAGATCCCGCACCGGTATTGAAAAAAGACAAGAGAGTTTGATCTTTCCCGATGTCCTGGCTAACAATCCCCCCAAATAAATTTGGTCACTCTCTCTCCATGGCTGTTTGTGAGACCTTGCAGTTGGCTGCCACATTTCGCCCACAAAACATACAGTCAAACGACTTTGCAGGATATCCTGTGAAGCAATTTGAGATATCTTGACGGCATGATAAGGCACTAGTATGTATCAAATGCAAGGATTATTATTTTTTATTAAATTCATGTGTGTGAGTGTATATTTACAGTACAGTAACTGTTTCAGTCTAGGCCTCTTGCTGTTGCCTTGAATGGCAGAGTTAAAATACATAATTTTGATTTAATTGATTTAACTTTTCCGGTGGACATCTTTTGTCTTTTTTTGGATTATCACAAGATTCTTAGTTTAAATATAATCCTTCGGGATTATGAATTACTGCTTGCTAGAACACTGATGACATTTTTCGGCTACAAATTAGATCTCAGGGACTTTGATATTCTGGGATCACAATCCATCGCACGTAATTTAGGAAGATGATTTTAATGAATTTTAAAAAGGAGGATCATGGCCAAAGCCTGTGATACTGAGACCAGGCCAATGAATTAATAATTACACCAGGTAGGACAGTATTTTTTTAAATGTCTTTAATACCACTCACGTCTGCTCCTTCTAGCTAATTTGTTGATTTGCTCAATTACCATTATTGTCATGTGCCCTTCGCTAGGCAATTGTCCCCAGACCTTGCTTCGTGTGAAGGGCGCAATATTAAATGCAAGTTGTTGTTGCTGTTGCTACGGTCGGCGGCAGTGCTGATTCATAGCTCAGGAATATGCGTCAAGGATTTGTGGAAAAAATCTATATTTTGGGGGTCAGCCAGTTGCCTGAAACCCAGGGAAACTGAAGTCCGTGCTTAATCCAAACCGAAAATTCCATGCCCCCCCCACTCACACATGGAAATCCCAGAGATAGATTGTTGGAAAGGAATGCGCACTCTCTCCCTGGAGAGAGAATTTCTCCTCAGTTATGGATTTGTGACACAGGCATAAAGCTGACAGTAGCGCCCCCTGTTGGAACTGACAGAAGTCAATCATATTAATAATAATAATAATCCTTGCATTTGATATAACGGCGTATCACGGCTTCGGGACGTCTCAAAGCGCGTCACGGAATACTATATAAAGTGTATCAAGTCTGTATATTTTGTGGACGAATGCCTTTGGAATATCAATGCCATTGGAAACAACTGTGTTAATGGATAATGGATAAACTCTAGAGTTTAATTCATAGGCCTATTAATCAGCCCTCCATTGAATCCCGTACAATGCCACATTACAGCCACACACTCCACATAGATATTTCCACAGTCATTTCATTGCCAGGTGCACTGACCTCTGCCAGTGTCTTGCAAACCGGAACGTAAAAAAAAAATTAGTGCAAGTCATATATCACTGGAATCGAATGAATAACAGCTTGTTGTAATAGTAATCGGACAGCAATAAGTAATAAAATATTAAATACAGAATGTTTCCGACCCTTCAATCTGTCCCTAATTTTAACTCTTTATCACAACCCGTTTCATTTAATTTCCTGAGCGAAAACTCCATATCAGCATTGCCTGCTCACAGGAAATTATCAGCTGATTCCCCCACTTGTCCAGTATTTAGCGCCTGCCTTGGGACCTCCTTCCAGTGTGAAAGGCGCTATACAAGTGTGATTTGTTATTGTTGTTGTATTCATTTCTGGGCAGTTTCCCCTTTTGTCCTCTACCGCTCCAAGCTTCATGATCCCATCTCCCCCGTCCTCGACCGACTCCATTGCCTCCCCATCACCCAGAGGATCCAATTCAAAATCGTGGTCACATTCAAAGCCCTCCATGGCTTCACCCCACCCTACATCCACGACCTCCTAACCCAACATCAACCCTGCCCCCACCATCTCCGCTCAACAGGCTCTAGCCTGCTCCATGTCCCCCAACCCACCCGCCCCACCATTGATGGCTTTTAACCACTCTGCCCCCAATCTCTGAAACTCCATCCTGCAGTCCCTCCGCCTCGCCCCCTCTCTGGCCTCCTTCAAGTCCCACCTCAAAACCCGCCTCTTCGTTGGTCCCATCAGTCACTCCAAATCCCCCCACTTTTCCTCCACCCTGCCTGTCCCCAGCTCGGGTTTGAAACAATAACTGCCCAGCGCCTTGGGACGTCCTCTTGACATAAAAGTTGCTATACAAGTGTAATTTTGTTGTTGTTGTTATTGTTTGCCTGCAGTCTCCTGGTACCAGCCCTCTATGCCAAAGTGCAAAGTATTTGACCAACTTATAATTCTCCTATTATATCTAAGGTGTTTGTCTGTCCCAACTCTCCGTTGCCCAGTGACCAACGATTGCTTCTCACCAAATCTCTCCATTATTACCCACTGGTCCAGCTACACTTGCAGCCAGTTACTCATTTCATTCCTTCTTCCAATTCACAACATCGGTTTCTGAGAAGAGAAACGTTCTTTCGAGACCAGTTTGGGACCTTCTGACTTGCAGGACGGCAATTAAGTTTGCCACCATTTCGACCAGTGGCTGCCCCATCAGTAGATCACATTCATCTCTGTGCCGCATTAGTTGATGGATTTCACCAATTGTTGCCAATGAAGCTGTAAATTGTTTAACAGTTCCTTCAGCCTCCTCGGCCCAAGTTTCTTAGGGTTTCGAACTGTTATGGATGTTTTTTTTGAATTGCAGCATCCTTCCTGCCAACAGAGGTCACTGTTAATAACATCTTCTTACTTAACTTGTACTCAGCACATACAAATGTCCAAATCTCCGATTGTCCAGAGTCGTGCATGTCCTCCCGACGTGAAAAGGCACATTACAAATCTAACTTGTCGTTATTTTGATATAGAGCCTTAGCAAGTTGTTGGGACGTCTCAAAGCGCTTCACAGGATATACTGGAAAGTTGACTATTGACTGTATCTTGTGGGAGAAATACCTACCATGATGAAGACTGTGCTTCTGTGCAGTTCCAGCAGACTATCTTGTATGTTTCTGGTCAGCTCGTTGCCGTTTTTTAGCTTTGTGGTTTTCCATAAAATCTCGCAAACCTATTTAAAAAAAAAAACAATTAAGCAAGGAAGTGAGATAATTTCCATTCTACTGCATCCCTCCCTCCTTGGTTCCCTCTCACAGCTCCACAGCTCATTCCACAGCTCTTTGAAAGGCGAAAGCTTAAAGTCTTATTATGCACTCCCCATGATGGCGCATTGAATCGTTCTGAGGCATATGCTTCCGGTGCCTATCTTTTTGTGGACTGGTGGGGTTGTGGGTGTGGAGGGGAATGCTCTTCATTCCTATCTTCAGCTTCGAGTTGAGCTGGCTTCAAGGTAACCTGCTTGGCAATTAAAAATGTCGGAATCGAGTCAACCCTCTGTGGTGGTCTCGGTCGTCTGGTTCCTGAGACAGGGGGGTCCGTGGTACTCTAGCTGAGGGAGCGCATTGGCAAAGCAAAACCCTAAACTGTCGCGAGGTTAACTAATATATTCTAAAAAAAAATCACAGCGCCTTATCACGTCGTCGAGACGTCACAAAGCGCTTCATGGGATACACTGCAAAGTGGAGTGACTGCGTATTTTGCAGGCACAGCAGCATCCCACAAACAGCCATGGAGTGAGCGACAAATTGTGTACAGGTTTCTCCTCACCCCATTCTCAATCCTACACCTGGTTCAAAATCTTGAACGTTCAATTGTTTCATTTTCGCAAATGTGAGGAGTTTTCGGAAGAGCCACTAAGTTGTCTACGTACCAGAGCCATGGCCTGCGGGGGACGTGGGGAGCCTTTGCCCGGCATTCTAGACACAGCTTTATTTGCCTAGAGGAATTAGGAAGAAATTGGTTGAATCCATACTGTGTGTAACAGTCACATTGGCTGCTGTTGGGATGTTTGCTGGCAGACGCAAAGACAGCTGGGTCTGAACGATAAGAGGGTTGGATGCGAGGGAGGGGGAGGGGTTTATAAAGATTATTTGGTTGGGTCGTGTTGATTTATAAAGGAATTGGAAGTTGGAGGTCTGCTCGGAGGACGTGACTGCCTCACTGAATGGGAGCTGAATGCTTATTAGAGCAGGACCACTGGCTTTGAAGGTATGGAGAAGGATTTTGAATTGGCAAGCCAGTGGAGTCGGGCGAAGTTGAGGAATGATATGGTCATGGAGCTCAGTGAGGGAGAGGACACGGGCTGCAGAGTTCTGGATGACCTGCAGCTGTGGAGGGAGGAAACGGATATAATGTTGACGGGAATCTGTCTCACAGAGTGCAACATCCAATCGGGCAAAAATCGACTGAACACAGAGCGGCAGAGTTTATTCACACAGGTCAAGACTCTCAAAGTTGTCAGTGAGTGAAAGGGCAAGGGCTAAAGATCAGCAACTGAACTTGAAATGTATGAAAAGACTTTCCTTTTTAAAGAAAACAAAACGTAAACTGGAACACATTGATAGATTTCATACCCTGGTTCTATTCCTCTGCGATGTGGCATTAATTTTCTGTTGTATAATGTAATTCGTTTGATTGATCTGAAAAAAAAACACATTCGAAAGAAAGGTACAGTCAATGGAGGTCTGCGGGAATTTAATCAACTTTTAACCCTTTGCGTGTGTTGCGGAAGGAAACCTCGTCACAAACCGAATCAATCTTCTGTAGACAAGGGATCAGTGGAACAGGAGAAGACCACACAGCCACTCAAGCCTGTTCCACCATTCTATTAGAACATGGCTGATCTGCACCTCAACTCCAATTGAATCGCCTTGCCCCATATCCCCTCAAGGTTAACCTAACAAAAATCTATCCAACTCAGTCTTGAAAGTTTGAATGGATCCATCATCTACATTCTTTTGGGATTAATAATAATCACCCTAATAATAAAAATAATAATCCTTCCATTTGATACAGGGCTTTTCACATCTTCTAGACATCTCAGAGCGCTTCACTGAATAGACTGTAAAGTGAATTTGCTGTACATTTGGGGGGGCGAAACGCGGCAGCCAATTGCGCACAGCAGCGTCCCCACAAACAGTCGTGGATTGAAATGACCAATTCATTATTGCTTTTTGTCTTGAGGGATTATTATCGGGCATTGTGGAGTCTGGAAATTTGCCCAAGGTCTCGCCCTGACCTGCCGGGAGTTGGGAGTCACATGTTCTGCGTACTGCATACTCACTGTACACAATATGGCGACTCTGTATTGCACAGTCACTACACTTTACTGACAGTTTTGTTAGGGCTTTGAGACACCTGGATTTGCCTGCTCTTCAGAAGATTGTGAGTTCAAGATCAGCAACTGAGCTTTGAGTCCAGGCTGTCACCCCAATGAAGTGGATGAGGGAGCTTTGCATTGTCAGAGGTGCCATATTTTGGATGAGAATTTAAATTTAAATGTTCAGTTGAACATTGTTTCATTGTACATCCCAATTCTATTCAAAAAGAGAAGGGAGTTACTTACCTCTTTTCAAGGGAGTTACTTGCCTCTTACCTCTTACCTCTATCTAGAAGAGCTTTTCACGTCTTCTAGATAGAGGCCTCAAAGTGCTTCACAGAATATACTGTAAAGTAAATTGACTGTATATTTGTGGACGAAACGTGGCAGGCAATTGCGCACACCACAAACAGTAGTAGATTGAAATGACCAATTTTATTGTTGTTTTTTCTCTGGAGGGATTATTATTAGGTGTGTGTATGTGGGTGTGGAGTAAAGAAACTTGCCCAAGGTTACGCCCTGACCTGCCTGGATTCGAACACAGGTCTCGAGCTTGTAAGGCAAGCGCTCTAACCACTGAGCTACAGGTCACCCCGCATCAAATGCGAAGACATAATTGTTATTAATAATAGATTTGATCCTGACTAAAATGCCTCGATGGGGATGTTGGTTGCAACTCACCGATTGATTAAGTAGATCAGAAATGATGTATTTATAGTGGCTTGCCAAAGTTGCCACCGCACAGCTCTCGCCAGAGGAACGGTTCACGATCATCAGCACCAGAGCTAGGAAGCCCAGAGTCGGTCCAGAACCTAACAACAACCACAATTTGTAGTTTTATTGCCCCTTTCATCTATGGCAGCGCCTCAGAGCGCTTAACAGTCAGACAATGACAAGAACTTTGCGTCTCGCGGCTTAAGTGGATGCGATTCAAGGTTCTGGTCCACACATTCAAAGGCTTCCGTGGCTTCGCCCCGCTCTACCTCTGCAATCTCCTAACCTCCTACTCATCTGCTCGACCCCTCCGCTCAGCAAGTTCTGGCCTGCTCCATGTCCTCCGACCCACCTTTAGCCGCTCTGCCCCCAACCTCTGGAACTCCATCTCGTAGTCCGTCCGCCTCACGCCCCCCCTCCCCTCCCCCCCTTTTGGACGCCTTCCTGGCGTGAAAGGCGCTACTGTATACAACTATACTTTTGTTGTTGTAGTGGTTAGCGCGCTTGCCTTGCAAGTGAGAGAACCCACAATCAATTCCCGGCCAGGTTATTACATCGGGCAAGTTTCCTTACGCGCCAAGCCTCTGTTTACCCAGCAGTTAGCTGAAAGACCAGTTCTTATTTCAATAATAATCCCTTCAAAAACCACAATTGAAATGAAAAAAATAATAATCCAATCCACAATGGGTTTTTGGGACACTGCCGAGCGGAATTGGCTACCGCGTTTCACCCACAAACACACAGTCACTACACTTTACAGCATATTCTACGCTTGGACATTGTATTTTCAACAGCAAAGTCGTAGGCTTAATTTATTTCAAGTGGTGTTGACTTGACTTACACCCTGGTGTATTATCACAGAGATTTCTGGACAAATCCGCTGCCTGCTCTCAAGGCTAATTTTCCTGTGCGGAAATGTTACTTTCAAAGTTGGTTGTTGATCGATAGTAAAAGTTGATTTCCAGTTTAAACCACATCGGTAACTTTAATCAAAAGCTGAAAGTGGTAGGAGCGGGTGCAACAAAGGAATGATCCAACAATACTCCCGTATTGTGGTACCTTTGACTCCTCAAATTCATACTGTACTCATAGTACGTACTGTTTAGATACAGCTATTGAACACAACCATCAACGTCCGTTATTCCCTCGAGCACACAAGTGCCTTCAGTGTAAATACTGGTTGTTCTGGTAATTTAAATGACACTGAAGGGAGTTAAAAGTCTGGGGCGTTAACTTTAATTAGACTTGCTGCATCAATCTTAATAGGCGATGAAGATTTTGGTGGAATGGAAGAAATAGATACAGATAGAGACAGCTGTTTCTCTTTAGTGTGTGTGTTTGTTGGAAGTTGAAAAGGAATGATATTGTCTTGCTCTTTCCCTACCCTGTATGTGCTGTGGCTGAGGCAGGTAATCCAATCCCACTGCCCCGCTCTTTCTCCACATCCGTTCATAATTTTGCCCTCCGGTAATCAGCCAACTGACTTTTAAAGGCTGTTTAAACTCAGCAAAGCATTTCGCGTTTTCAAACAATGTGGAAGCACAACAAACATTTCCTGCAATCATCTTTTCTTGCAGCAACAATGTGCTATTAATACCTTCTCGTGACTCACTCTCTGACTATGGAATTAATCACTGACATCTTATTTAGTATATCAAAACCACGCATAATTTAACACAAAATACATTTCACCCTCGCTTCCACGACGCCAAACTTAACTCTCTCTCTTTTCAATAACTTTTACTTTAGTTTGGTTTATTTCATCCAAAATTTATTTTACATTAAAAATTCTCAATTCCCCCACCCCGCCCCACCCACCATCCCTTCAGTCTTGTATTGAAGTGTTTTCCTTCAGAATTGAGCGTCGTAAGATGCGAATGCTGTTTACCAAGTTATCAAGTTCCCGGTTGTGCAAATGTGTATTTAATTAATATTAATAATAATCCTTGCATTTGATGCTTGCATAGTGCTTTTCACATCTTACCGACGTCTCAAAGCGCTTCACAGAATATACTGTAAAGTGAATTGACTGTATATTTGTGGGCAAAACGCGGCAGCCAATTGCGCACTGCGCTGTCCCCACAAACAGTTGTGGATTGAAAATGACTGATTTTCTTGCTCAGCTGGGTGTCTTGACATATGTGGAAACCCATCACCTTGCTGAAGAATATCCAAGCGGAGAATTCCACACTTACAGGTCATCGGGCTGAGTTCAGAGCTGTTTCTCAACTGAGGACTGAGAGGTTGAACCTAAGTGAGTGAGTTTTGAGTGTTGATAGGATACTGTAGGAAAACATTCTTAGCCTCTGCTAAAGAGGTGAGCTGTTTACCCAGCAGTAATTAAGGAATCCAGTTGTTAGTAGGCTGGCAGATGAATTGCTTTCTGGGGATGGGGGAGTTAATAAAATAATAATATTTGGTCACTCAATCCATGACTGTTTGTGGGACTCTGTGGTACGCAGTTGGCTGCCGCCTTTCACCTCCAAAATATACAGTCAATTGGCAGTATATTCCGAGAAGTGCTTTGAGACGTCTTAACGAGGCGATAAGACAGGGATTATTATTGTAAAGTAATATCATAAGCAGCGAGGAGGCTGGCTTTCCCATGGAGGAGATGAACAGCCTCCAGGCTGTTGTCACATAATTAAGTTTACGACTTTTGCACAGAAAAATACACAATGCAAGGAGGGAGGTGGATTGCTTTGCTTTCAGGGTGGGGTGATGTGCGGCGTCGCCATTAAAACACAATTAAAGCTGATACTCACGGCTTAAAGATGGGAAAGTCATCATGTCTGGGTCTGCGGTGAGCGATCAGCACAGGTGCAGTAAGCGGGTCTGCGGGTCTCGCCGAGTGATGCGGGTTGGAGGCCAAGAGGATTGGGGGAAGCCAACCCTATGCCTAGCGAGGAATATTCCAGATTTGCAGTCCAGGCTTCCTCCAAGACAATCTTTATATATATATATGTAGGGAGAAATGTGAAGCATACCTTTGCTGAATGAAGGGTGTGTCTTCAAGCAAGCGAAAAACCATCATTTGTTTGGTGAGATTGTGACTCATTTACAAAGAGCCACCTAAAATATTTCCTCACTGAGTGATTGATTAATTGATGCTCGTATGAATTCAGAAAGTGTTGGTGACGGGACTGGTGCGAGGTGGAGGCGAGGATTTAACCGCTGTTTTGTTTCCGAGCGAATGAATGGTTCTCTAAACTCAAACCCATCAAGTCACCTCCTCCAGAGATTGCCTCGCTCTGTTCCCTCTGACCGGTCCACATGAAGACACTTAATGCGTTTGCCTGCAATATTCTCGTCTTGTAGTATTGCATAGAATCTACAAAGTTTGTGGATTTTGTAAATGAAACCCAGCAACCAATTGCACGCGGTAGTGTTCCACAGACCTCATCATTTTTTCTGTTGGCAGGAATTATTACTCCTGAAACCAATTGACTAATAGCTAGGTTCCTGCGTATTGCTGGAGATACAGATGGGTCTGGAGTTAGAAAACTTGACAAAGGTTTCACCCCCTACATAGGAATCGAACCCTAGTCCTCTCACTTACGAGGCGAGGGCTCGATCCAGAGCCACAGGACTCCCCAAATGGGCCGATGGAGGTTTAAGTGGGAGGCGACAAGCACAAGTGGGGTACTTAACAGGGGTTAAATACGAGTGGGCAAGCACCAGACTTGGACGGGGGAAAATACTTGGACAGGGGAAAATTGTGCGGAGGTGAAATGGTTCAGTCGTTGGGAGTGAGCAGCGCAGCGCGACACAAAAGTAATTTGTTGCTGTTGACCTGGAGGCAGGCGCATGGCAACGCGACTGGAACATTAACTACGTCAACTGTAGCCGGCTAATGGTTTATCTCAGCTCTCCTCTATCTCAGACACCCAATTCCTAACAGTAGCTCATGGGGCTAGGGAGGTTTCATGACATTTTGTTGGCTCTGATCAGGCCGCGGAAGGTTTCAACAGCAACGCTGCCAGATCTGAGTCAAAACGCTTGGTTGTGCGGGCACATTTAAATCCAGACCTTCGGGCCAGCACTGAGCCAAGGCAACGGAAAAGGCAATTCACCTAATGGTTCCCGCTGTACGTGCATGAATGTGAGTGTGTGTGTGCGCGCTTGGTGTGTGTGAGTATGTGTGTGTGTGTGTGTGTGTGTGTGTGTATAAAGAGGAATACCGCAAGCCCCCAACATTGAGGTAAGACAGAATACTGTTTAGCACATAATAATAAAAATAATGATAATAATAATCCTTCCATTTGATACAGCACTTAAAGTGCTTCGCACAACATACTGAGAAACGGAGTGACAGTATATTGTGTAGGTGAAACATGGCAGCCAATTGCGCACAGCGGTGTCCCACAAACTGCCTTGGATTGGGTGACCGATTGTTTTGGGGGGGGAGGAGGTTTGGAGGAAAGGGGAGGGGAGCTTTGGAAAGGCGATCCACCAATTGACTAGGGACAAGAACTTCATAAGAGGAGCTTACCCTGCATGCTGCTGGCTTCGGCCTGTTTCAAAGTCCATAACCCGAGGAGGAGCCGAGCTAAGCTGAGTGACTTGCTGTGGGAATTCTGCTTTTCTTCTCAAAGCTCCACAACGCCAAACCATTTGAGCCTCAAATAGTCACCCAATCGTTCCACCCTGTCCTGGCTTCCCACTTGCTGGGTCACATCTGTAGCTCATCAGCAGTTCTTCCTCCTAAGTGACATTCCCTTCCTATGACTGTACCTACGCCCCCCACCCACCCACCCCACCCGGCTGACTGACTGACAGACAAAATGGGTTGGATTGGATTGCTTTTTCAGGAGCTCAGCTGTTCCAACTCCCCCCCAACAACCCCTCCCCCACCAACCCCCTTCCTCAGTCATTGACCATCGGGCACTTTGGAAAATCTCTTCAGCTTTGGATGGCCTGGATTTCACCTCGAGCCACATGCAAAAGAGGGAGGCCATTGGCACTCACTATCTAAACAAACTGCCAAAAATTCCAGGATAAGGAAGCCTCGGATTGGAGGATGTGAGGTAATTGTCGGCCTCTGCGACTATTTCAAAGTGCCTCTAAATGGGGAGGGTTGGGGTTGAGCTGGATGGACGGACGGTGGAGCGTGGGTGGGGAGAGAGGGAGAGAATGTGTCATTTTGGAAAATTAACCATTTCCACCCCCCCCCCATTTCTTCCTTACCGAGCCTCCGTTTGATGCATGTTTAATTGCATCTCTCACTTACATCTCACACTCTCACACTTACGCCAAACTCCGTCATTCCACTTGAGTAACGCATTCTGTGAAACGAGAGCTTCGAGATCTCTCTTGGGCATGAGAAGGCGCTGTACCAACTGTAAGGATTCTTGTTCGTATTCATATGATGTGGTTTTGGTGAGCTCCATCCATGATTCATTTACACCAACTCACATTTCTCTTGCTCCATGACCGATATAGCCTTCTACAGCCTTCCTGCGCAATATTGCCAGACTCCGTCACTACCTCACCCCACCCACTCCAAAACTCTCATCCACGCCTTTATCACTTCCAGGCTCAACTATGGGAACTCTCTCCTCGTCGGCCTCCCCAACTCCTCCCGTCACAGGCTGCAGATCATTCAGAAATCTGCAGCTCGTGTACTTTCCCGTGCCAGGCTCCACGACCACATCACTCCAACCCTTGCCCGTCTCCACTGGCTCCCCGTCATCCAGAGGATCGAATTCAAGGTCCTCACCTGCAAGGCCATTCACGGCCTTGCCCCCGCCTAACTCTCCGACCTGCTGTCTCCTTATCAGCCCGCCCATCCCCTCTGCTCAGCAGGCTCTGACCTGTTCTGCGTCCACTGCCCTAACCGCCCAACCATTGGATTATTTTTATTTTTGATGGATTATTTACTCCTGGAAAGCGGATCGCTTTCCAGGAGTAAATAATCCATTAAAAAAAATAATAATAATTTGGTCGCTCAATCCATGGCCAGTTTTGTCTGTGGATATGGTTGGTCTCATAATTGCTGTTCGTGGGACACTGCTGTACGCACACTGGCTGTGTGGTTGTTGTCAACACACTGGTTGTTGTCAACAACAATGACTTGCATTTGTAAAGTGCCCTTGCATGCTCGGGGTAGCATTCCAGAGCGCTTAAAATCCCATGGAGTGCTTTTGGGGGTGACCTCCAGAGGTAAATCAAAAGCGCTCTTATCAAATACAAGGCTTATAATTGTGCCTTATAAACCTCGCGGCATAGACTGTTTGTGCTTAACATGTGAACAGTCCCTTTTGTTTGCTGCAGCGTTGGCATAATATAAGGGACATCGTCTGGTAAGAACAATTAGAAGAATGTCGCCCTTAGCATTTGATGCAAACAACGCCCCATAGCACAGCTGGATTTTCGGTGACTACTTTGTAAACTTCCTGACGACTTCACCAGAACCGATGATCTGAAGATAATCTTTCCCAGAAAAATAATCGCCGCAACAAAAAAATTCTAACGTTTGAAAACGAACGATAATTTGATCCCTCGCTCCAACCGACAGCTTGTGGGACGCTGCTGGTGCGCAATTGGTTGCTGCGTTTCGCCCCCACAAAATACACAGCCAAGTTGCTTTCCAGGATAATTTATGAAGTGCTTCACGGCGTCTCGAAAACGTGATCAGGCGCTGTATCAAATGCGAGGATGGTTAATATATTATTACCTAAAGGCTTGCACTTAAGGTCTTGCAATATAGACTTGCGTTCCAGTGTTGCACAGCAGCGCTGCGCTACAGCCCTGCAGAACCTTGCTTGTGGCAGTGTTTATAAAAGCGGCTGTAACTGCAGTCAACTAAATATTCCACCAAGCCTTCTTTGATCTCGTGCCCGAAGCAAGCAGTATTTATATGCGCAATATATTTCCCATTGTGTTAAAGTCTCAACTTTATTCAAACTGTGAAAGCTCTTCATCCCTAAAGTACTGGCGCTCAGACAATCCTTTGCTGAAATGATTTATGGCTGTTTTATTTGGGCGCTGATCTGCACTGCTTTCTCAAAGCGTGCATCCGTTCAGCGGTCTTCACACAAAGTTCATTAGATAATCGGGAAGCAACCATCTGTATGTGCTAATGATGATAATAATAATAATCCTTGCTCTATTACGTATTTGAGATGTCTTCATCTCAGAGAATATAGTGTAAAGTGAATTCACTGGCAAATTTGGGGGGCGCAAGATGTAGCAGTCAATGGCGCACAGCAGTGTCCCACAAACTGTTGTGGATTGTTTTGGGATTTGGATTTTTTAAATTTATTCATCTATTTTTGAAGCAATTCTCAGTAGTTTGGGTTTTGAGACTCAAGTATGGTGATGGGTTTTCTCATGATTTATAATAATCCGCGCACAAAAAATCCCCCCCCCAGAATAATAAAATTGATCATTTCAATCTACGACTGTTTGTGGGGACACTGCTGTGCGCAATTGGCTGCCGCGTTTCGTCCACAAATATACAGTCAGTTCACTTTACGGTATATATTCCGTGAAGCGCTTTGAGACGTCTAGATGACGTGAAAAGCGCCGTATCAAATGCAAGGATTATTATTATTTTTATTTAAAATCTTTTTAAAGGAAAGAGGTGAAGTGATAGCTCGATACCTTATACAGCCACTGGGTGACAGCACCAGACAGCAACTGCATCATTTGTGGTCTGTGTGTTGGTGGACCATTCATTTATGTGTTAGGCGTGGGTTTATTTTAGGCATTTCTCCAGGTACTATTCAGTTTGACTGCTCTCACAGGCCCCTAGAGATACCAGGGACATGCGTATGCTTGAGAACAGCGTGGAAACCTATGCTCAGAAACACACACATACACACATGTCACTCACTGTATGAGACGCAAGGCACAAGTGTGTCCTTCACAAACGGTCAAGAGCTCCATTCTGACTGTGCCTTTGTTCATCATCCTCCACCACTAACGCCACTAACCTCCCCCCGTCTCCCCCCCCCCCCTCCCATTCCCCCCCCCCCCCCCCCCGTCCCCCCCCCCTCCCCCCCGTCCCCCTCCACACTTCACTCCCACCAACTCCCGAAACCAACCCCGTTAAACGCTCATCTGTCTGGGACCTTGGGACGTCCTCCCGATGTGAAAGGCATTGTGTCAACACAATGTTATTGCTGCCGTGACGGAGGACTCGATTACTTACCTCGCAGCAATGTGGAATCACCCTGGTTGGGTGGGAGCCCATTTCAAGCAACAACCACATGGGACAAAGAGCGTTTAGACAGGATGGTTATAATCGTGAACTTGACATCGACACAAACTTGACAGCAGTACAAATTGCTGGGTGAAAAGAGACCAAGATCCATCCAGTTCTCCTTCCACCATCCTGGCGGCAGCTTGCACATGTCATGCCCTGAACCACATGTTATAAACGGCGAGCTATTATTTCCCAGCAGAAATCTATCCGACGTTTTAAAGGCACAAATTCGGAAATGGCTGATTGCCGCCGTGGGCTGCCGTGTTTCGCCCACGAGTATGCGGTCAATTCACTTTACAGTGTATTTCTGTGAAGCGCTTTGAGACGTCTAGAAGCCGTGAAAAGCGCTATATCAAATGCAAGGATTCATATTCTTATTGATCTAACGCCTGTTCTTTTCTATGGAAGCCCTGAGTTCTGTTCCTACAAAGCCCACAGAAAGGTAAGAGCGGATGGGTTGTGCAATTTGATGTCTAGTAATGTGTCTCGCCGATTTGAGCGCTGGGGGGGGCGAGGATTGTCTGCAACAGTCGCCATTTTTGCAATGGATTGGAAAGAGAGGATCCAGCTCTTCTGGGACGCTGCCTCGTGTGCGGGTCACAGTATACGTACAAGTTGTTGTTGTTGCTGTTAGACACCCAAGCCCCCAGCATCCAGCTGTGAGGCGGGAGAATCCCGGGATCCAGACGCGAGAGAGGAATTTGGGGAATTCAGCTGCAAGAATGAAAAACAGCCTCACTGTGGCTGATGCCAATTTTAGGCGCTGGTGATCATGGGATTGACGCAGCACAGAATAATTGCCGGGATGCCTGGGAGAAGACAGTGGGAGAAGACAGTGGGAGACTGTTTCCCCTGGTTGGAGAAACTATAACTCAAGATTAGGGGGTCAGCCTTTTCGCACTGAGTTGAGGAAAAACTTCTTCACTCAGAGGGTAGTGAATTGATGGAATTCTCTACCCCAAAAAGGCTGTAGATGCTCACTCAGTCCTTGAACATATTCACGACTGAAATTAACAGATTTCTTATGGATAAAGGGATAAAGGGATATGGGTATAAGGCGGAGGGGCAGGTGGAGTTAGAGTAGAAGATCAGCCATGATCTTATTGAATGGCAGGGCAGGTTCGAGGGGCCGAATGGCCGACTCCTACTCCTAGTTCTTATGTAAGTTCAGACACAGGCTGTGCTGGGAGAGCTCAGGTGCAGGAGACATGGAGCTGGGATTTGGAGTAGATGCCACAGAGTCCAAGACACAAACGTACAGCGGAATTGAGAGGCGCAGAAATCCAGAGGTGAAGGCTTCCGAGCTCGCTAATAAACGTACTGGCCTAGAGCTCTCAGCTCGCTCAGCGCAGGAGAAGCATTTAATGGCTCATAGATTCAGACAGATCCGAGTACATCAGTTAATTAGACCAAGGAGAGATCTCTTTCTCTCTGTAAGGGCTCGCAGTCTTACAATCTCGCCTCGCTACAGTGGTTTCTATAACATGGCCAACAGCATGTGTGACAAGCCAACTGCGTGAGTGTGGTTGTCTGTGTGTATGTATGTCTTCATATGTGTGGCTATATATGTGTCTGTATTTGTGTGCTTCTGTGGACATGTGTCTGTACGTATATATCTGCGTGTGTGTATATGTGAGTGATTACATCATAATAATAATGATAATCCTTGAATTAGCACTTTTCACATCTTCTAGACGTCTTAAAGCGCTTCACGGAATATACTGTAAAGTGAATTGACTATATCTGTGGACGAAATGCGGAAGCAAATTGCGCTCAGCAGTGTCCTACCAACAGTCGTGGATTGAAGTGATCAATTTTATTATTGTGGGGTTCTTTTGGGGACGGATTATTATTAGGCGTGTGGAGTAAGGACACTTGTCCAAGGTTTCGCCCTGACCTGCCTGATCAGCTCTGGGATGTTGCCCCTGTGCTATATAAATACAAGTTGTTGTTGTTACAGTTGAAGACTTCTTTCCCCACAGTGGTGCTCGATCTTAAACTGTGCTGCGAACTTTAAAGACAAAACAGTCTCGCAGGCTGACAGCAGGTGGATTTCGGGCCTCAGCAAAATGCAATGTTGGCCGAACGACTGAAAGCATTTGCATTTCCCTGCGGGAGCTTTTGCCCCATTTCGCTAACTGGTTTATCTAGCAACCGTGTGTCACTCTGAGTAACTTTAATGGATTTGTGTCTGGTGAAATTGACAAGACAGTGACGTCCGTTTCACTTTGCGCCATTGATTTTCTTCAATCTCATCGATCCGTCCCTTCTTCATGAAAACCTCAGCCTCGAATCCCTTCCAGAAATCCCAATGCCCTCATCCTCATTAGTCACTTCAACAGGCTCTGTACAATGCTGTGACTTTTATGGGTAGTATCAAATGTAAACGTGTTAAGATAAATGGAAGATTTATCTAATCTGCAGTTATCAGTGTTTCCTCTTCTCCCTCCAGGCTTCTCATTGCCTGGGGACAATTTGGCATCTTGTGTTGTAATCGATAATGCAGTTGGTTTTCAGATTACTCTGTGTGGTTGGTTGGGATTTCTGAAACTGACTACAGTATCTGCTCTTTTTTCCTCTCTCTAAGTTGCGCAATGAAAATCCAATCCCGCCACGGTGGAAAGTGCAAGTTGAATTATGTTGTTAATTTGGGCTCTCGTCCGTCCGTCCATCTAACGATGCCTCGGTCTCGCGACGATACTGGGCTTCTGTATCTTCCGTTGTATCCAAATGGCGAGGGGAAAATGAAAACGGACAATCCTTGCATTTCATAGAGTGGTTTATCATGTCTTTGAGGCGTCCCAAAGAACCTCACAGGAGGATAATAATAATAATAATCCTTGCATTTGACATAGTGTTTTTCACATCTTATCGACGTCTCAAAGTGCTTCACTGAATATACTGTAAAGTGTAGTGACGGTGTGTCTTGTGGGCGATCGTGGTGGGGGAATGGAGTGGGAGGGTTGAGGGGGTGGGGTGTCATAAGACTTTGTGAACAGTGACTGGAGGTTGGATAGGAACCAAAGTCACTACAGTATTATGGAATGAGAATGCATTGACACATTGCTCGGCTGCGAACACTCTGTGACGACCTGGTTGGCCCAGATTGAAGCCTTTGACAGTCTCAATCAAATCTTTCATGTGCTTTTTTCCTCCCACTGGATTGAGCTAAACAACTTATGATGAAGGTCGTCTTTGGCTAAAACCAAGGTCAGGCTCGCATGAGCTCTCCCCCCCCACCAGCCCCCCACCCTCCCCCACTCCCTTTGTAGAGAGGCATGGAGTTCATAAAACAATTCGCTTTTTTTATATAAAAAAATATATATTAGCGAGTGACAGACAGGCCATGCTACACGGCTGATCCCCCTGATGACATGAATCCCATTCATTAGAATAGGCATCTCACCAGCTGTCTGCCTTTGCCCTCGCCGTTTGATCTTTAACTTCCAAAAGCTTCGCTCAGGGCACCGATATAATCCGCCCGTAGTCACCATAGGAACTCGCATCCTGACTCCCTCCTGATCTACTCTCAAAGGGGCTGGAACCCGGGGCTTGGCTATAATGAGCGTGTGGGTTGGCGAAACTGAAAGGTCCTGACAATCATCTGAGGTTCCTGCTAACGTTTTTTTTAATACATATATATTATATATGCAGAGAAGTAAATACTATTTGACAATCTTTTTTTGCTGTCACCGAGAGAGAGAGAGAGAGAGAGAACCGGGGAAAAAACACACACACAAAGAATCCAGCTTATTTTCCTTTGCATCCGCGTTCCGGTCGGCTTTTCAAAGCCTCCCACTTGCTCCCTCTAAAGATCGGGTTTAGCCTCTCAGATCGTTCGGGAACTTTATTCCACTGTCCGTCCGTCCGTCCGTCCGTCCGTCCGTCCGTCCGTCCGTCCGTCCGTCCGTCCGTCCGTCCGTCCGTCCGTCCGTCCCTCCCTCCCTCCCTCCCTCCCTCCCTCCCTCCCTCCCTCCCTCCCTCCCTCCCTCCCTCCCTCCCTCCCTCCCTCCCTCCCTCCCTCCCTCCCTCCCTCCCTCCCTCCCTCCCTCCCTCCCTCCCTCCCTCCCTCCCACTGTCCGTCCCTCCCTCCCTCCCACTGTCCGTCCGTCCCTCCCTCCCTCCCTCCCTTGCCCCCGTCAAGGCAGCTCTGAAGAACCTCCTCTTCGACCGTGCCTAGGATCACCCTCCTACCTTTATGCTCTACCTCCCTCCACCCCTCCTGATCCAAACTGCAGATCCCTGACTGTCCATCGCCTTGGGACGTCCTCCCGACGTGAAAGGCGCTGTACAAATGTCACTTTGCTGCTGTTGTTTATAAGGTAGACGCATGTGAAACATCAAGCCCAAACTGGAGTTGAAATGATGATCCTTCCCTGATGCCTAAGGAGAAGAACCCCTTTCCTCCCCACCCCTCTAGACTGGAGCTGTAGAAACCAGCGTGACTGCCCCCAGCACCATGCCACTCAATGACATTTCTGGCAACACAGCCACAGAGCATCAGTAACACCTCCACCCCGCCCACCCACCCCACCTCAAAATTGGCACATTAACACTCAGACCCTATAATTCAATGAGTAGGCCTACAATAACACTCAGACCCTGTAATTCTCTCTATTTCCACCTCCGCAGCCCTTACAATGGGGGAGGTGGCATCCATTGATAGCTAATTTGATCCCAAGGAAGATGTGGTCACTCAATCCACAACTGTTTGTGGGATGCTGCTGTGTGTGATTAGCTGCCGCATTATGCTCACGATAAATACACAGTCAATCCACTGGGTTCAATTCCAGGCAAGACAAATCCTTGGGCAAGATCCTTTACTCCATACGCCTGATAATAATCCCTCAAAAAGAAATTGGTCATTTTCAATCCATGACTATTTATGGGGACGCTGCAGTGTGCAATTGGCGGCCGCATTTCGCCCACAAATATACAGTCAATTCAACAGGTTTGAAGCGGAGTAGAGAACGTTGGGAGAGTGAGTACGTTGGTAACATCCATTCTCCGGCTTCAAGACGGTTTGTGTCCAAACTAATGGAGCGATTAAGAACCAATCTAATAAAGTGAACAGACACCATTCAGAGTCGTAACCGAAGGATTATTGCCTTGATGTTGCCTCAGGGTTTCCCATTCTCGTGTGGTGTAGAGTTTGAGAGCATTTTCTGTTAACCTCCCTTCCCCTCCAACTTCCCTCCCCCACCCACCCCCATTCCTTATCTAGGCCTCTTTATTGCCAGATATGTCCCTGCTAGAATAATAGTGCTGACCTCACTACTGCATCGAATACTAATAATAATAGGAATATGCAAAGATTATCCTTATTATATAACCCGCTGTGTATTGCCTTACGCAATTTACATCTTCTAGACGTCTCAAAGCGCTTCACAGAATATACTGTAAAGTGAATTAACTGTACATAGATCCTGTGAGAAGTCTCGTCGATGTGATTAGCTACTGTGGCTGGAGAAAGGCAGGCTTGAAGATGTTCGGGGATTCGAAGGGGGTCAGGTGGGTGGGTTAGGGGAGTGAAAGATATTACAATTTAAGCAAACACAGAGTGTTTCAGAGTGGAGAGAGACAAACATTGTAAAGCGATTCAAAATCTGCATCCTGCAGGACAGGAAAAAAGGAACGGGCGCGTTTCTTTAAAATGTAAAAACCTTCCTGTGAAGTGAGGGTTGGATTCCGGTGGGAAAGAGCGAGCGAGAGTCTCTCAACGTGAGCTTGTCTGTCCCTCAATCAGTTCGCCATTGCACTGTGAGACCCGCTTCCCAGCTCAGTGCTTTGTCTGCTGGCTCCCATCGTTGTGAGATCTCTTGATCGGAAAGCAAGCACATCCCCTGATTAAACACGCCGCCGCAATTGAACACCGCTTGTTATCAAACAAAGGAGATAACTTTTTCTTTTTCTTCCACTTTATTTGGATTCGCATTTCGAGCAGGATTATTTTTGGAGTGGAGTTGGAGTGGAGTGGGTTGGAGTCCTGTGCCTTCGTGGTTAGAGCGCTCGCCTCGCAAGCGAGAGGAAACCGGGTTCGAATCGCGGGTGGGGGCGCAACCTTTGGGAAGGATTCCTCACCCCTCGCGCCTCTGTTTACCTAACAGTCGTCTCATATTTTCATACAAAGTGGTCCTGAAGGGCCAAGACGCAATGGAATTTCGGGTCTCTCTCCTTCAGTTTGCTACTTAGAAACAGGAGTAGGACCATTCAGCCCCTCGAGCCTGTTTGGCAATTTTGTACGATCGTGGCTCATGTGTATCTCAAGTCCTGTGACCTGCCCTTGCCCCAAAGGGACAATTAAAACCCTGACCTAACAAACATCAACGTTTTGAATACATGGATGAATCCAGTATCCACAGCCTTTCTTTTTAGGTGGTGGGTGGGGAGAAAGTCCCAGATTTCCACTACCCTTTGGGTGCAAAACTGCCTCCTGATTCTACTCCTACGCATTCTCATTGCCAAGAATTAGCAGCGATGACATTCACAATGTTTGCTGACTCACAAAGGGAAAGAGAGAGAGAGGGGGGAGGGGTGTGGGGTTGGGGGAGAGAGAGACAGAGAGGGAAGGGAGTGCGTTGTTCGACTACAAAGACACATCGTTCACTGAGATCCCACTCCGCAACTGAGCTTATTATCGCGAAAGTTTGATTTTCAGAATTAAACGATGACCTTCAGTTATACAGCGTGTTTGAAGCAATAAAGCATCTGCCTGGCGGTTAAATAGCGAGGCCCTGAGACATGGTGTGTGAAGTAAACTCAGCGGCTTATTTAATGCTGAGCTCGTCTGCCGCACTGAAAAGTAAAAAAAAAGTGCGTTAGATGCTTAGAGTTTGCTACTTTCTACCAATAAATATTATTACCGGTAAAATTCCTCCCTCCCTATTCCCTCCCCTCCTGTGTATTTGTGGGGTAGTGCAGCTCAGTGGTTAGAGCACTTGCCTTACAAACGTGAGGACTGCGTTTCAAATCCAGGCAGGTCAGGGTGAAACCTTAGGCAAGTTTCTTTACTCCACACACGCGCCTAATAATAATCCGTCCAAAAATAACCTATAATAAAAAAATTGGCCGTTTCAATCCACGACTGTGACGACACTGCTGTGCGCAATTGGCTGCCGCGTTTTGCCCACAAATATACGGTCAATTCACTTTACAGTACATTCTATGAAGCGCTTTGAGACGTCTAGAAGACGTGAAAAATGCTACATCAAAATGCAAGGATAATAGTAATCATTATTATTATATTATTTCTCTCTTGACGGCTTTTTGTCTTGCACGCGGTTTCTGCATTTGTTTCTGGACGTCTAGTGAATAGGTCGCAGTGCAGCTTTCTGGCAGATAAATATCATTGATAAAGTCGCTAAGGTGTGTTCGCCTGACTGCACGCTCCGAGCCCCCTTTCCTCCACATGCGTCACATTGTCGTACCCCATACCGAATGCGGCTCAGACCCTTGGGGTGGAGTGGGGGAAGAGAGTTGCCAGGCGTGAAGGGATTCTTAAGACAAGTCATCGCTTCTCATGTAAGATAAGTCGGAGGCTCCATTTCCGCGACTGTTTGTGGGACACTGCTGTGCGCAATTTGGCTGCCGTGTTTCGCCCACAATTATACTGTCGGCTTTCCTGCTCTCCTTCCCCCTGCCCCGACCCTTCCCCTTGCCAGCTTTACCCCCACCTTTCCCTTAGTACCACTTCCATGACTGTTTGTGGGATATTGCTGTGTGCAATTTGGCTGCCGCGTTTCGCCTACAAATATACAGTGAATTTTCCTACTCTTCATCCTGCCCCAACCCCTACCCCCTCTGCTCTTGTCCCTACTTAACTGTACAGCGCATTGCGATGTCCTCTTGACGTGAAAGGCTATATAAATGTAAGGATTGATTGATCGATCGATCGATCGATTGATTGAAGCTATAAGAGACTTGTATTTAATCCTGCAACCCAGAGCCATAATGGGTAGGGTGGTTCTTACTGGACAAGCAGATGGAAGATTTGACGGCAAGTGATATCAATGGCAAGCTATTTCATATTTTAGTTGGTTAGACTCCAGCTGTTACCTCAACACACACTCTGGGGTTCCTCAAACCTTGGCTCTTGCCAACACCCTTATTGTGAAACGCAGCTGCCAATAGCGCACGGGTCCCGAAACTATTTGCAAACTTTTTTTGCGAAGCTTTTCCTCGGCCTACAAATATACGGTCAATTCCCTTTCCAGTACATCCTGTGAAGCGCTCTGAGGCGTCCCGAAAACGTGGTAAGGCGCTGTATCAAATGCAAGGATTCTTCTTATTATTATTATATAACAATATTAATGTGGGCCAGATAGTGGGTCACCTTGTCTCTGTGACAAACTGCCTCACAAATTAGCTTCCTCAACGAGGCGCATTTAGATGCCCCTCATTTGTATGGAGTAGCTCTTCCATGGGACGTATAAACACATCAGCAAAGAGAGAAAAGCAGCCAGCTTTCTTTCTTTCCTTCCTTCTCTCTCTCTCACTCACTCACACTCACAGTGCTGCTGAAGGGATTGTATATTGACAGGCATTTGTGGCTTTCAAAGCCGAGGGAAAGTGCCAATTTGCCCTGAGCTGTCTTTTACAAGAGGGTTTCGTCAATTCCCAAATATAGGACAACAAAAGCACAGAGTAACGCCAGCCTTCCCCACAACAGACGACATTCCACACGTTTAATTAACGCTGGACTGGCGTTGTAATTTGGAATAAATATTCATATATATATCTCTCTCTATATATTATTTTAAAAAGGCGAAATAATTACTACATTCCGCTGCGGATGATGACAGATTTATTTATTTATTCATTTATTTTGACAGCAAACGGAGTTCGGAGGGCGTCTAGCTTTGTGTAAATGTTGATTGAAGGTGTCTCACGCCAATCTCGATTGCTTTACAACCACGCAGACTTGCTATTGTACTGTTCTTTTTATTTCACAGCAACGGCTCAGAGAGAGTGGGGGAGAGGGGCGCTGATCAGAGGGGAGGTGTGTGTATGGGGGGTGGAGGAGGTGGGGTGGGGTGGAGGAGATGGTGGGGTGGAGTGCTAGTGACCACAGGTGTGGTCGAAAGAGGTAGGTTAGTTCTCAGACAAGACTTGAAGACAGATAGAGATGAGTAGGCAACAGAGAGTGACTTAAGCGATGGGGTTCCAGAGATTAATAGTGATAATAATAATAATTATAACCCGTGCATTTGTTATAGTGCTTTAGCAAGTCGTTCAGACATCTCAAAGCGCTTCATAGAATATATTGTAAATTTTGTGGGCGAAAGTTTGCAGTGTGTCTTTTGTGAGCAAATTGCAACAGCCAATTGCACACAGCAGTGACCCACAAACAGTCCAGGACTGAGGCACCAAATAATAATATCTTTTTTTGGGGGGTGAAAGGGATTATTACCCCCAGAAAGTGATCTGCCAATTGACTAACAACTGCGTTCCTGCTTATTATGGTACTAGGTCGGCGTGTGGAATAAGGAAACTCGCCTAAGGTTTTCCTCTACCTAAGAATCGAACCCGGGCGGTCCTCTCGTTTGCGAGGCGAGTGCTCGCAAACGAGCACTCGGGCATGAAATCAGAAATCTGAGCTCTTTAGAGGCAAAATCACAGCTAGATTTGGTGATGCAGTCGTGGGTTAGAGCCAAACTATCACCTGCCTCAGTCAAACTTTCTTCCAGTTGTTCATCCTACACAAAAGCGCTGCGTAAGTACAAAGTATGTTATTATCACGAGGGTCTTTGGCCGATAATTACGGCACAGGATACAGCTCAGGTTGGCACTTTGCAGCGTCAGCAACAGTGGGAGCTAAGTACAGACCAAGCCGCCACCATGTTGCTCTCTCCCCATCTTTAATGTGCTGCGTCGCTTGGCAACGAAAATATTTTTTTTTCCCGTCTAAAAGCTTTTCCAATTGAGCGTTCAGCTTGTTATTGTTGATCGGCTTGGCAGCGGGCAGGGCCCCAGCCACTAAGAGCTGGACACTGAGCACTTATCACGCAGCAAGTGTTACTTACTCACGTCTAATGGGGACCGGCAGCAAAAATCTAACCGCCTTTGAAACCGTTTTGAAAGCTTTGTCTCTTAATATAATAATGTCCTGCGCTTTACTTTAAAGCGACTCTCTTCATTTATGCTCTGCCTCCCACGTGCGAACAACGAGCCCGCAAGGTTACCATTATCGGTCGAATCACTCAGCTGTAGCGATTTGACCATTGACCGCGGTAAATGGAAGGAGGGTGAACAGAGGCAAAGCCGACGTCAGCCTCGTGATCTGCGACTAACAACCGGACGAACGACCAACGAGTTGAGTTGCCCAAGAGGAAAGTCTTCAGATGCGAAGGGAATCAAGGGGGGAATCGAACCTCCGTCCTCTCGCTCGGGCAAGTTTCCTTACTCGATAAGCCTAATAACAGTCCCTCCAAAATAAATAGATAGATAGATAGATAGATTGATTGATTGGTCATTTCAATCCACGACTGTTTGTGGGGGACGCTGCTGTCACAATTGGCTGCTGTGGTTGCCCACAAATATACAGTCAATTCACTTTACAGTATATTCTGTGAAGCGCTTTGATCCGTCCAGAAGATGTGAAAAGCGCTATATCAAACGCAAGGATTATTATTATATTAATATTTTATTATTAAAAGGCGAGCTTGCTAACCACTAGGTTAAGAGACTCTACTATGTCCCAAGGTGTGCATGCGGGGTTGGGAGTGGGGGGGGGGCTGGGGGGTGGGGAGAGGGGTCACATCTTCAGGGAATGATTTCTCCAGCCCTCACTGGAAGCAAAGGACTGAACCTCGGGTGGGAGAAAATAGTCTTGTCTGTTTCTACAACCATTTCCATTTCTTGTCCATTGTAAATGATCAACTTTCTGCAACCGAGTGGTACAGAGAGACGGTAGAGAGAGAGTACATGTGCTGCAACGTTTTCTCTCTCTCTCTCTCTCTCTCTCACACTCTCTCGGTCTCTCTCTCTCTCTCTCACGCCTAGCTCTGCAACTCTCCAACTCTCCAAGTGATAGAGAGCTGTTCTTTATGTCTGAGTCTAACCACCGCCGACAAGCTGTCAGGTGCCGAGATGATAAATGATCTCATTGTAACTTTGCTTCCGAGAAACCATCGCAAGTGACTGGGAGAGATGGCAGGGAGCCAAGGCGATGCCACATCTAACACGGTGAATATCACACACAAACATATAATGGAAAATGACAACAAATCAGGCCAGCTTTGCATGATCCGAAAGTCTTAATATAACGCTCTGTTTGTTGTGCTCTTGCTAACTGATTTGCTGTGCATCCGGATATTGTACACAAATAATAGTAATGCTCCTTGCCTTTGATATAATGCCTTATCACGTCTCAGAGATGTCTCAAAGCGCTTCACAGAACATACTATAAAGTGAATTGATTGTATGGTGGATTGGATAAATAATAATTGGGAGGGGTGGGGGTGGAGGAACGGAGGGAGCGACAGTTTCACCGAATAAGGGAGTGTCCTGACCTGCCAAGGTTCATCAGGTGGCTTGCTTCCTGGGTGTCGTAGACTCAGATAATCCTCCCAGTCACTGCGATGCAGGAAACTGATCATTGAGCCCAAACATGGCGAGTGCCAGACACTCCCTACCCACCCCAGCGCTGCTCTGGAGTGGCAGCTCGGACCGGGTGATTCCAGGTCCTGATATGGGGTTCGAACCGACAACCTTCTGACTTCGGCTGCCACCTGCCACACTAGCGCTGAGCTGTGTGAGGCCTCAATGACATATTTGGGACACAAACAATGACGATTTAAACCAATCTTGACATATAATAATAATAATAATAACAATAGTAAAGATCCTTACGTTTGATATCGGCACCTTATCACGTCTTCGAGATGTCTCAAAGCGCTCGGCAGAACGTACCGCGTGTTTTGCGGGCGCAACGCGGCAGCCAATTGCGTACAGTGCCCCGCGCGTGGACAGTCGCGACCCTGTACCCCAACCCAGTACCGCACAGCGGGAGGCCATTTCGCCGATTTGTGCGGCGAGGAACACAATACGCGCTTTCTTTCTGATGCCGGATACAAAGTCCGGGCGGACTCCGAACCTCCTTCCCCCCCCAACCACCTTCCCGCAGCTTTTTACCCCTCACCTGTGCCTCTGACAAATTGGCGGCCACCGCAACGGTGCGTTCAAAGCCCGGGCTGAAGCACGTCCCGAGATAGTTTGCTCTATCCTGTGTCTTAAGACTTGCTGTGAAGCCGGGCGTGTATACGGGAGTCCTGAGATCACACAGTACTTCACAGGCTTAACAGAGGGAGCTTTTCCCTAGTTGCTCGACAGTCCGAGGCCTCAGTCAGAGAGATTGATGCATTTAAACAGAGACACATCATCACATCTGCCTTTCAAGAAATTGACGTCAGATGCAAGCTTTAGACTTTGGGGAGATTATTTCAAAGATTGTTTTTTTTTATGACTGTAAGTTAGCATTTTGTGTTCTTGTGTTGTTTATTCCCAGCTGGTTATCAAATGGAAATATCGTTGCTGTTAGAATTATAATTAAACTTGCAGCTTCATTTTAGTTTGCACTGGATACCGGTTCATATCAGTTCAATTTAACAGGAAGACAATAATAATACTAATAATACTCATAAAAATAATACTTACATAGTGTCCAGATTGCGTTTTTGAGGCGTTTCGAAGCGCTTCACAGAATACACTGTCGAGTGAATTGACTCTATATTTTGCAGTCGAAACGGAAAAGAAAGGAAGAGAAAGGTTAATAATTTGAGGGTTTGGTTTCTGTGGGATGGAATCAAGCGCTCAATATATTTGATAGGTTTGGGGGCTAAAACGTTTTCAATATTCTCCTGAAAAGGAAGTGTGTGGTTGCGCTGGAGGAAATCGGAAACTACGGGAACATAACTTGAATTACCTGCAACGCATTCTGTAATTCTATTCCGTTCACATCTAGTTCCTGTCAGAAACACTCACCCAGGACGGTGTGAAATCCTAGCTGTAGGCATAAGAAGAACAACACATATACACACTCACACACACACACACAGACACACAGACAGCGCTTACGATGAATGTTTGTACCACCTCACAAACTGTACGCAATGACAGAACAAAATCTTTATGGCGATAAACCCAGCAATAAACCTCAGACAAGAGCAAACACGGTCACTAAGTTCCACGACTTAAAGGGAAGTGTTAAAATGTTAGACTCTCTCTTTTAGAGAGTGCAGGTCCTTTGCTTTTTACGAAATGGCTTGAGTAGACGTCAGGTATTTCAGACCAAAGCAAAGCCACTCTGCTAATTCACATTTTGCACAGAATACACAGTCAATCCCGTTTTTATCATTATTTTTATTTTACAGTATATTCCGTGATGCGTTTCGAGACGTCTCAACGACGTGATAAGCTTTAGCGTCAAGAGGACGTCCTAAAGCGCTTCACTAGATACACTTGTAAAGGGCAGGATCTGTGTGTGTGTGCGTGCGTGTGTGTGTGCGCACGTGTCTGTGTGTGTGTGAGTGCGTGTTGTGGGCGAATGCTGCAGGAATTTATTTTTCACGGGTACCAGCAACATCCTACAAACAGCCGTGAAAGGAATGAACGCACATTTCGTTCCAATTTACTAGAACCAAGAGTAATCCCATACTCCTGCCGAGTGAGGTATCTGCCAGGGAGACAGCCGGAATGTGTTTCACTTATCATATCATTTACAGCTGATTTGAAGCACTTATCTATAAAGTGATAAACATTTTGTAGCCGGAGTGGGGTTTGGGAATGGTTCAGCTCTCTGTTGATTCCTCCTCTTGATCAGTTTTTTGGCACCGATACTTCTTGGAGCTTCTTGTGTAGTGAGCTGTGAGCCACCTGCTGTGAATACACATCCTGTGACTGTACGAGACAGAGGGTAACTCTGTCCTCGGGCCATTTTATCTCTTGTTGTGAAAAACTCAGACACAAAACCTACCCACCTTCCTCTCCCCTCCTCCCCCTCCACCCAGAGGCTGAAGTTCTACTGACGTCGAGAAGTCTTCATTTCCTCAGCCTCTCGCTGCAAACAATGTTGGAATTAGAAGATAAACTTTATTATTTTTGCTAGATAGGCAAGGGTATATATAGTTCTACCAGCAAGCCGTGGGGCATGAGGCAATTTACTTAAGCTTTCTGACGAGAAAGTATTAAACTCAAATGATGACATCAGTTTTGCTCACAGTGCTGAAAACTAGAAACTTTAGTCTATGCCTCGGTTTGTCTTACGCCGTTCCGAGTCGCTTTCACAGTGGATTTAATCAATATCATAGAATCATAGAATTTTACGGCACAAAAGGAGGCCATTCGGCCCATCTAGTCTGTGCCGGCTCTTTGAAAAGAGCGATTCAATCCCACTGCCCTGCCCGCTCCCCATAGCCTAATAGACCCGTTCTCCCTAAATAAAGATCTAATTCCCTTTTAAAAGTTGTTATCGAATCAGCCTCCACCACCTTTTCAGGCAATGCATTCCAGATTCGAACAACTCGCTGAGTGAAAAAATTTCTCCTCAGCTCCCCTCTACTGCGCCTTGAAACTATTTTAAATCTGTGACCACGAGTCACAGATTCATTATCTGTCACAGATCAATATAATGATCATTATCTCTGCGTTTCACACAATGCCTGTCAAACCAAATTATTTTTCGATGAGGTTCACAAATGATTCAACAGCAGCAAACAAAATTACATTTGTACAGCGCCTTTCATGTTGGGAGGACGTCCCAAGGCGCTGGACAATCAATGTTTTGGAACCGAGCTGGAGATCGAGATCGGGGAGGGTGGAGGGCGATTGGGGGAGAAGGGTGAATGAATGGCTGTAGAGAAGGGTCTTAGGAAGGGTCTTGAAGGAGGCAAGGGAGCCCTGAGCCAGAGTGACTGCGGGAGGGAGTTCCAGAGGGTGGTGGGGTGGGGGGTGGGTGGCAGACTGGCAGAATGCCCACCCATTAATGGTGGGGTGGGAAAGGTAGGCTTTGAAGAATGGGAATCTCCCAAACTAATGCCAGGTTACATTCACAGATTGTGGTTCAAGTTGTTGCCAAAATTGGCATTCACTGACCTTGCTAATGCCAGAGGCAAAGGCTCTGATGATCTCAACCCTCCAGAAAACCTACCCTACCCTCCCCATGTCAAAATGTCAAGTCGAGACTCATTGCCCTGGCCTCAAGCCCCCTCCCTGGCTAACCTGTTACAGTAGTTAATCACCCTCTGGGTAAAGAAATCCTTCAGGGTGTCTATCCTGAAATAGCCCCAGTACAATTCTAAAATCGGTGTCCTTAGTCCTGCAGTCTAATCTTAATCCGTCTCGCCCCCCCTCCCTGGCCTCCATCAAGTCCCACCTCAAGACCCTCCTCTTCGATGGTCCCATCGGTCACCCCAAATACCCCCTTTCCCTCCACCCTCCCCATCTCCAGCTCCACTGTCCAACGACTTGGGACGTCCGCCTGACATAAAAAGCGCTGTGCAAGTTTAATTTTGTTGTTGTGGTTGTTGGCACCCATTGATCCCTACCCCCCCCCCATAGTAGTCACTACACTTCAAAGTGACTCAGCGATAACAACTCGCTCTCCCCTACGGCCTTTCTTATACAGCGAGCGACTCCAAGCTGGGCCTGTGGGGAAGGCTTTGAAAAGACGCTAGGTCAGACACAGTAACCTGTGTTTTTCTCTTGTTCTTCTTCAAGGAAACTTGGGCCAGATCTAAGATAGTGGAGGACGATATCAGTGTGTATGTGGTCGAGCTTATCTTATCTGCAGTTTGTTTGATTGTTTGCCTTCCCCTCAGATCCGAACTCCAACCCAAATCAGTTTAGTTTCTTCACAGGTATCGGATGCGCATCCATAATAACTGGGTTTGTAGCCATGCAGGTTTGAGGCTGTCAGCAGAATTCTTGTGGAGTACTGTAGCTCAGTGGCTAGAGACCCAGGTTCGCTTCCAGGCAGGGACGAAACCTTGGGCAAGTCTCCTTACCTCACACGCCTAAAAAAAAACCTCTTAAAAAAAAAAGAATAATTTGGTCATTTCAATTCACAACTATTTGTGGGACGCTGCTGTGCGCAATTGGCTGCTGTGTTTTGCCTACACATATACAGTCAATTCACTTTACAGTATATTCTGTGAAGCGCTTTGCGATGTCTAGAAGATGTGAAAAGTGCTATATAAATGCAAGGATCATTATTATCATCCAGATCAGTCGCTCCATGGCTGCTTGTGCGTTAACTGGCTGCCACGTTTCGCTCGCAAAATACACAAGTCAATCCACTTTACAGTAAATCCTGTGACGCGTTTTGAGACATGTTGATGACTCGATAAGGCACTGTATCAAATACGAGACATGTTATGATCATTATTTGGCATTTCTGTGCGCAAGTGGAGGGAAGATTATAACTCATTCCAAAGCCTTCATTAATAGAGATCGGCCCCGTTGTTGGTTTAATGTTTTACATGTAATTGAATTTGATATCAACAGTAAATAATGAGCTGCCCCGTGCCCATAAACTGTGAGCGACATGCATTTTCAATTAGAATAATTGGTTCTATTCCTCGAAACAGATGTGTTTGTCGAAAGGTTCATTGTCTGCTTTGCAGAGAGTTTCCTTGTTTGATGCTCTTGTGTAGGTGACGGGATAAGGCTCTATATTAAATGCAAGGATTATTCTTATTCTTATTATTGATTCCATCTGAAATTTATCGGAGAAATTAAGGTGTTTTGGACGCACGAGAGAACGAGACAGAAAAAGGGGCAAAAAACATGTATCAGAAATTTCCCTCCTCCCTTCCAGACTCCCCCGCCCCCCCCACCACCCCTTCCTGCCCATTGCCTCAGGCAGGAAAGGCACTGTTCTATGTAACATTAAGCCTCATAGAATAGAAGACTTTAGTTCCCAATTCCAGGTCTGTGCTCAGTTAGTTGCTCAGCCAGGGCAGTAATTGGGGCTTTAATTGACCTCAACGCCCCCTGACTTAGACTGAAAAGGGGTGGGTGGGGGGGGGGGGGCGGGTGGTGGAGAGGGGAAAACCAGTCTCTTGTTAACCCTCTCTGGTTTGTCCCTCGTGCCCTCCGTTCCACCACCAGTAGCCGCAGTTTCAGCCACTACGCCCCAAAACTCTCCTTCAATCCCTCTGCCTTGCTCCCTCCTTCCCCATCTTCAGGTCGCGCCTCAAAACCTTCCTCTTGGACCGTGTCTACAGTCACGTCTCCCATTCACGCCCACCCCCACCCCCCCCCCCGCCCTGCCCCGCTTCCCTCCCCTGGCTCACCATCGTGATCCGCCACGATCTGGGCATGTGAGGGCTGCAAGTTGTTGTTGTTGTCATCGTCGTAGTTGAGCGAGCATGCGCGCGCGCGTGTGTGTGTGTGTGTGTGGATCCCGCAGTGATGTGCTGCCCGCCGTGATCGATTCCCCACGCCGGGTCTCTCAGTCCTGGCCTCACACGAGAACCACGGTCACTCGGGGGGGGTGGATGCGGAGGCAAACAAAGTCAGTTTGAGTTAATAAAAAACGCAGGGACAATGAATAAAGAGCCTGACATTCTACAGACAAACCGCTCTACACCTCAGTCCATCATCTCTCCTGTGAGCGAATCCCTGAACGACTATATTATATACCTTGTTTAATGGTATCCTTGCCCTCTCCCCAACAACCCTTACCCCCCCTTTTCCCTCTTACTGAACAGTCGCCGTGGACTTGTTGGCCATTAGCTGTGCGCACATCTACACACTCGAACGCACTTGTTTTAACGAAGCACCTCTTGTCAAACGTGACACTTAATGTGTTTTCCTGAGGAGAGCGAGCACTGAAGGTGTGAGTGGAAGGCACTCAAAGTGATGGATGGAAACTGGCGAGCGTGTGGCAGGCGAGAGGCAGCGTTTCAAGGCACTGAAACGTGTAGGTTACAGACCTGTTGCCTCCGCGTCACATTAAAACCCAAACCCGTTTGGCCTCCAGCGCACTGAACGAGTCGTTTTCATTGTCTCTGGCAGTGGCTGCGTGCGTTAAAGAGGCAGACGCGTTCAACGCTTGTCGTTATACGTACATCAGCCTTTCTTTGTTACCCGGGACTGTTGGTGGAGTGAGCCTTGGGAACTCATTAAGAGCATGCTGATGTGATTGTAGACTGAACAGTGGAACAGAGGCTGGAGTGATTTAACTGTGTTATAAACTGTATTCCCCACGGCCCACTCCTGTTCTGCTCTGTAACAACACAATGTGCAGGTGAGTGAGAGAGACTTGCCATATGCCTCCAGCGAAGGCGGGGAGAGAAAGGGGGGGGAGGTTTAGCCTGCGTTTTGCCGGTGCTACAGAAGCACAAAACGTGCGTTTGCTAGCGCCACATCCCGTGCGAGACGTCTCGAATCACTTTGCGTTAATCGCTCTCAACTGGAGTGTGTGACCGTTTCGTCTTGTGTTGGCAAGGCTGACACTGGTGTGAAACGCTCTCCCACTCTCACCACTGAGCTACAGGACTCCATTGATAAATGGAGCTACACAGACTACGGTAATGCACACATTCAAAACTACGTGTGGTCATCACTCAATCCGCGACTGTTTGTGGGGAAGCCGTGCCGCTGTGCACACGTGGCTGCTCCGCGTTTCGCCCACAAAATACACAGTCGATTCACTTCACAGGGTCTCCTGGAAAGCGCTCTGAGACGTCTCAATGACGTGATAAGGCGCTACATCAAATGCAAGGATTCTTCATCTCATTATTTACTTTCATTTAAAGGCAAACCGCTGGCTAAGGCTCGGTGGGGATTTGAGTGGCTGCGTTTGATGTCGTGTGCGTTATGACACGGAGGTTTCCGCTGATGGAATCGGCAGCTGAACCTCTCCATCGCCCGGTCCTCGATCGAGTGTGAGAGCCTGACACGAAGGAGGCCTGGAGCACGCTGAGCTTCCGCGGCAATGCCTGGCCCAACACAGGATACACACGTCTAACACGCAGTTCGAACCACGCAGGCTCTAATTAACTTCGTGGAGGACTAATCTCGTGGGTCATTGTGACAGTTACGAACGACCCCCCCCCCCCCACTTCTCCGTTGTATAAATGACTGCCTCGTGATGACTTTGTTCGCTACGGTCTATTCTGAAAATACCCTTTCAGTTCACACGAGCACCGAACGCAACATAGGTCACCTAACCCCCACCCTCGCCCGTCTCCACTGGCTCCCCATCCTCCAGAGGATCGAGTTTAAGATCCTCGTCCTCACCTACAAGGCCTTACACGGCCCTGCCCCGCCCTATTTAACCGATCTACTCTCCCCCTACACGCCCACCCGGACCCTCCGTTCAACAGGACTTGGCCTGCTCCAAGCCCCCCGCCCGAACCACCCCACCATCGGAGGCCGGGCCTTCAGTTTCTCCGCTCCCACCCTATGGAATGCCATCCCTCAATCCCTCCGTTTCGTCTCTTCCCTTTCCTCTTTCAAGGCCGGTTTGAAGACTTTCCTCTTCGATCGTGCCTTTTGTTCCACCCCAAACTTTTTTACCTCCCCTTCGTGTTTCACCCCTTCCCAAACACTCCCCTCCCAGCTCGGGTCACACGCCTCCTGTTCAGCGCCTTGGGACGTCCTCCCGACGTGAAAAGCGCTCTCTAAATGTAAATTGTTGTTGTTGTAGGTCGTTGCAGGGCGCGAAAACAGCCCAGAGTTTGGGCTGAGATTCAGGAGTGGCCGGCGCTCATAGCGCATTGCTCGTATACTCCAGGCCATTCTCACTGCAGTGGGGCCCTGCTTTACTACTAATAATGATAATAACAAAGACAATAACCCTTGGTATAGAGAGAGCTTTATCACGTCGTCGAGATGTACCAAAGCTCTTCACAGAAATATACTGTACGGGTAAAGTGAATTGACGTTTTGGTGGCAGCCGATTGCGCACAGCAGCCTCCCACAAACGGTCGTGGATCGAGTGACCTCAATTTGTTAAGAAAGGGATTATCACCCACCCCTCCCGGAACGCGACCCGCCAATCGACTTAACAACCGGGTTCCTGCTTGCTGGAGTAAGGAAACTAGCACAAGGTTGCATCCGACTCGGGGAATCCAACCCGGGTCGTCTCGCTTAAGAGGTGAGCGGTCTAACCGACGAGCCGCGGGCGGGCGGGGGGGGGGACAAAACCGAGGGTTCATCTATAGCCCTGGGTTTGCTGCAGCGGGAGCTCCAGTAAGTGGGACATCCAGGAGCATGCAACACTCGAAAAGCTTTTATCTTTGTCTCTCGCGAGTCCCTCGACAGCAATAAAAGCGCAGCAGCGCTGTGATCGCTCTTTGAAAACGCAGCAAAAAAAAATGATTGCCCCCCCACATCCACCCCCCCCCCCCCACCACCTCCATCAATTTAGATCAGGAGCAGCCCCAACCATACGAAAGCAAACCTCGGTACGATCCACCATCTACATGTGGCGCCGGGCAAATGTTTTGCCGCGGCAGCTCAGAAGTAATTAAGGAGAAACGCCACGAAAAGAAGCATCTTTCAGAGCGATGTTAATGAGCGGAGGGACCCGTGTGCCGGCTCCGAGCAGCTCGTTTCATTGAAGCTGTATTAGTGTCGCATTAACCCCTAAAGTGCTGACTTCCTCAGGGATATCGTTGCTGTTTAATCCTCTTAACTGGTGTTGAGCAGCGAGCAGAGAGAGAGAGAGAGAGAGAGAGAGAGAGAGGTTGGGGGGAGGGGGGGGAGAGAGGGTTTGGGGGCTAAGGGTGTGGGGGTGTGTGGGCGAGGGAATCTCGTGTGTGACATTTCTTAAAAGTATTCTCGTTCTGCAGTGGAACCCAATTTTCCTCGTTTGGGGATTTTGTTTTTAAAGTTCATTCCACAGCCTTGTGTAATACGGTATAATGTACTCTGCATAAATTAGCTGTCTGTCATATTTGTCTATAGGTTCCACGTCGGGACTTGGAATCTCGCAGTCTGAAGCTGACACTCTCGACTGAGGCTCTGTGTTTGGCTGTGTTGCGTTGTCGGAGTTGCGGTCCTTTTCGGACGAGACGTGAAACCGACGTCTTATGTCTCCCGGATCAGGGGGACTGCATGTGCGTTTAAAGTCTGAGATGCCGCTGTGCTAATTGGGAAAGTGAAGGGAGTTTCCGTCTTCCAGTGGCCTATCCGACAATCCCCCCCAATAAAAAATGAGTCACTCGTTCCATGGCTGTTTGTGGGACATTGCTGTGCGCAAACTGGCTGCCGCACGTTTTGCCCACAAAAAAACACAGTCACTCCACTTTACAGTATATCCCGGGAAGCGCTTTGAGGTGCATCCACAATGTGATCAGGCGCTAGACCACACGGGTGTGTGTGTGCCTGTGTGTGGATGTATGCTTGTATGTGTGTGTGTGTGTGTGCCTGTGTGTGGATGTATGCATGTATGTGTGTGTGTGTGGCGTGTGCCTGCCCATGGATGTGAGTGCGTCAGTCCATGTGTGCGCGTGTACGTGGCGGCCTGCGTACGTGTGCGCAGTTTCTGATTCATGTCACCTCTTCGGCTCGGAGCGCTGCGCTGCTAATGCAGAGATCGAAAGCCGTTGCCCTTGTCACTGTCGCTTTAACACTGAGTGGGAAGGGAATCGTGGACTGGGATAATGGAACGGATACATCACTGTCCAGTTGCGCTGTTAGCAAACTCTTTATTTACTCTGATTTTTCTACTGAAAAATCTCTCACTTGTTGAAGTCCCTGAGGTGGTGAGCTAATGGACTATACCTTCCACCAGGATTCATCTCTGGCAAGAATTAGATTTTCCCTGACAATGATGTATGTCATTCAGTCTGCTTTGTCAGGTCTAGCTACATCTGTTCGGAGCAAGGGCTGGGGTCACTCTGTCTAATAATTCGATGCTTTAATAATGCATCGCCTCTCGCCCTCGCGAGCTGGGTTAATACACAGCGAGAAGCTATTACCCAGCAAATTCAATCACGCGCTCTCGAGAAGCAAAACCCGCGCAATTGTGTTGCTGGAAGGAGATGAACTTGAAAACGCTCAAACCGAAAGCAACACTGGGGGTAGAGAAGAGAGTGTGTCAGATCATGGCTCCCGAGCAGCGGGGAGCTGAGCTGTTGCAAAAAAGCCGCAGGTCACGGGTTCGATCTCTGTTCTGTTCTGGGCTGGGCTGTGTATCTGTGTGTGTTTAAAGTCTGAGATGAGCACAGCGCAGAGCTCCCCCAGTCTGTGACGCACAGCGTTCAGAGGGCCCGAGATTGTGGCCACGTTTCCTCCCAGAGGCTGCGAGTCAGGCCTGGAGACTGCACTAATTGGCTCTAATTGGACGCAATCTCATTCCAAGAGGTTGGCAGGAGCGGGGACGGAAATGTTCCCTCAGTCAGGTTACGTCTGAGTGCGAGAGTCCAACAACTTGCTTTAATGTTCCAGAAGGACTTTACCCTGGCTGGACCAACCCAATGTGTCAACTACCCTGACTCTCTGTGTGTGTGTGTGTGTGTGGGAGGCGGGGTGGTGTGTGTGTCTCCCATCACCGCTGCTTCTTACATTGATAACTAAGCAATGAAGGAACGCAGGAATCTGATGTTGTATTTATACTGAATTTCCGTCAGATAGATGTTTTGCTAACTTGGGGGAATCCAAAGTATTGAAAGGAGCCTTTCAACAACAACAACAACTTGCATTTTCGCAGTGACCGTCACGTGGGCAGAGTCCTGGAGCCAGGGGGAGAGGTGGTGTTGGGGAGCGCGGGGGGTGGGACATGGTGGAGGGATTGAGGGAGAGAACTCCAGAGTTTTGGGGGCATAGCGGCTGAAGGCGTGGAGGAACAGGAGGCTGGAACCAGCCGAGCGAAGGCAGCGGGTGGGGGGGGTGTGAGGTGGTGGGGGAGGGGGTAAGCAAATTTCCTTTATAGTAGGGACATGGCATTGGCGTCCCAGGTCCCTGGTGATCTCCAACGCCCAGAAGAACGTGAATGTATAACTCAATGTCGCCACAAGTGAAACGTCTGTACAGAAATTGCTCCAACGTGATGCATTTTTGCAGCCGGGGAGCGTTTTTCAACGAAACCCAAGACAAGACCACATCTTTTCTCTTACCCACTCAGCGAAACCAATCGCTCTCTTTACATCCCGTCATCATCACCATTTCGGAGTCATTGTTCAACCAGTTCAACCAAAGGTCGACAGTCTGATCAGATGTGAATGTGACGGATGGTCCTATCGGGGGCTTGTGACCGAGATCCGAGACGCTCTTAAAGAAAACAAAGCGAGTTAGTAACAGCACTAAGTAGAATGTGCCACAAGCTCTAGTGTACGTGTAATCCATCTCGCTCTCTTCAAACCCAATGGAATGTCTCCCGTTGCGGCCGCTACAGCTGTTCAACGATAATCTGAAAGTTCACAGGAATTACTGGACGATTTGATTTCGTAAGAATTTCAACACTTGACATTGTCCTGTTGTAGTTAACTGGAATTTTGGATTCAGGCCATAGGAGCCGGGGCTTGACTTGCGTGGCCTGGCCCGAAGAAATTACGTCCCAAATGACCGGGCTCACAGATGAACTCATAGCGGAAACATCCGAATTCTTTTAAACTGATTTTAGCCTTGACGTTAATAATAATGATATGAGAGACCACTGTACAAATAGAATTTTGTTATTGCAATCCTGGTATTTGATGTAACACCTCATCACGAATATACTGTAAAGTAAATTTGAGGGATCATTACCTCCTGAAAAGCGATCTACCAATCTACTAACAACCAGGTTCCTACTTACTGCAGGGTAAACAGTTGTGCAAAGTTAGGAAAGTTGTCTAAAGTTTCGCTCCGTCACAGGAATCAAATCCAGGTCCTCTCGCTTGTGAGGTGGAGGTACTAACCACTATGGGGGTCCGTCCTTTTATGCGCAGTGACTGTATTTTGCAGCCTGGCTTTTAAGACAATTTTGAGAAATATTTCCAATGCACTGTGTGAGATGTAGCCTCTGAAACTCAGGTTAGAACCGGCTTGGTTTAATCAGGCTACCGATGACTAAGGCAGCTTTCCCTTCCGAGTCCTGGCTTGCCTCCTCTCCTCCTACCTGGGGAGCAGGCAGTGTGAGTGTGTGTGTGAGATTGTGCCGAGCGCCATCTCACGTTGCCAGATAATCACCTGTGCCCAGCCTGCAGGCTGGCGTTGCAGATAAAACCACAATGTCTTGATTTTCTATGAATCGTTCGAGAAAGTAAGAGAGAAAACAGCCACGGAACCATTCTCTCTCTCTCTCTGTCGGGACAGGGAGCCCGAGAGGCACAATTAATCACCCTTTGGAACAAGACTTCTTGGAAATAAACAATACAATGGCAAGGACTTTTTTTTTAAACACTATTAATCATAATAATAATCCTTGCATTTGATGTCATTTGATGTAGTGCCTTATCACGTCGTCGAAATGTCTCAAAACCCTTTGCTGTACAGTGAATTGAAATGGGTACATTGCAACAATGGTAGGGAGATGATATATATACATCAATGGTGTGAACTGGAGTTCAATTCATTGCAAACCATCAAATTATTTACATTTCAAATATTGTGAAACTCTGATAATTCACGTAACTAGTCACTCACTTAGCATCCCAGCTATTTGAGTGCTGTTGTACTGTACATTTGATATTAATAATAATAAAAAACTAGTCAGCTCTGATAAGTAGATAAGTGTGCTGCAGTATTTCCCTTGGGGGTGACTAGTTATCAGAGTTTCACTGTATACAATAAAATTCAGATGTTTTGAATCTCGCTCCCCAATCCCTCCCCGCTACCAATCTTAAAACAAATTCATGGCATAGGATTTCGCATTGACATTCTGAAGAAGCGAGCAGAAACCTTGCTCCTCATTTGAAGAGGAAAGATTTGCTGCAATTTGCAAACAGCGCAAGTGTTGAGGCATGATCAGACCTTCAGAAAAGAATCTGGTTAGGATGAGGCTGAGCTACATTGCCAGCAGGGGGCATTGTTGTTTTGTGGAAAAGTAGAGATAGGACAAGTGGTTGAAGGAGATCGCTAGTCCCAGGCACAATAACAACAACTTGCATTTATATACAACAACAATACATCCCAAGGCGATGGACAGTCATGTTTCAGAGCCGACCTGGGGTCGGGGGAAGTGGGGGTTGGTGACCGATGGCAAGGTCGAAGAGGAGGGTGTTGAGGCAGGACTTGAAGAAGGATAGGGAGGAAGGGTCGAGGTGGAGGGATTGCGGGGTGGAATTCCAAAGGTTAGGGGCAGAGTGGCTGAAAGCTCGTTCGCCGATGGTGGGGCGGGTGGTTCTGGGGACATGGAGAAGGCCAGAGCCTGCTGATTGGAGGGAGTGGACAGGTTGGTAGGGGGTTAGGAGTTTGCAGAGGTAGGGTGGGGCAAGGACAGATAGCGCCCTCACGCAGGGTAATGTCCCAGGAAGGAGGCACAGTAGAGCCTACAAAAGGGGGAACAGTTGGGAAAGGGAATGGAAGAGCGAGAGATTATACTGAATAAATAAAAAGTAAGGAAATAAGCTAAATTGTTTTGTCAATTTCAAGTAGGATTTGCTTTACAGATACTCTACTTTCAATTAGGTTGATTCAACCAAATACTCTTACCTCCGATTGATTCAACAACCTGGGCATCCAGGACTTTAAAAAAAGAGAGATTGATAAAGATCTTAGAAGGATAAATACACAGTTTTAAAAAAAAAAGATTATGTGCCCAAACGCAGGTAAGTAGGACTGGATAGATGGCTACCATTGACAGCTAGTACAGGCATGATGGATCAAATGGCCTCCTCTGCTCTCGTATTCCATGATTCTATTTTGGTTCTACTTTAACCCCCATGAGATTCACCCTCAAATAATATTATTCACAAAGCAAGTGCCCTCACAATTTGCTATTTTAGAATATGCACAGCGGTAATAGTATTAATATTCAATAGTGAGTCTTAACCGATGCTGTGTGAGAGATGAGGTGATGCAGATCCCGGTGGCAATGTCCTTCTATTACTGACCACCAGAGGTCTCTACACAATTGATACAAAAAATAAATCTGTTGTAATCTGCGGGTTACGTTATTAATAGTAATAATCCTTGCATTCGATATAGTGCTTTTCCCGTCCTCCAGACGTCTCAAAGCTCTTCACAGACTACACTGTGAAGTGAATTGACTGTGTATTTGTGGCCGAACACAGAACCACCACGTTACTGAATGTGTTTTGGATTAAGAATAATAATATTAGCCATACTCCGTGCATTTGATATAATGCCTTGTCACTTCATTGAGACACGTCAAAGAATATTCTGCAAAGTGGAATTGACTGCGTATTTTTGTGGGCAAAACGCAGCAGCCAATTGTGCACAGCAGTGTCTCGCACACAGTCGTGGAATGAGTGAAAGATCTTTGCTCTATCTCTGAATTGTGTATAGAATGCTGGATCCCAGTTGTCTATATCTATGAGGTGAAGTCACTTCAGTTCTTCTAACACTTTCCTCCTATCCGTACCCTCCTTGCCTTCCACCTGTCCTGATCCCTGATCCCAATCACCAGCTCGGATGCAGACCCCTGATTGTCCAGCATCTTGGGACATCCTCCTGACGTGTTCGTTGCAATACAAATGTAATTTGTTGTTGTTGCATTACCCACGCACCAATCATTGTGTCAGCTCAGCTCGACAGTCTCTCGATCTCCTAGCTTGAGACCTGTGTTCAAATCGAGGCAGGTCAGGGCGAAACCCTGGGCAAGTTTCCTTACTCCACACGCCTAATAATAATCCCTCCAAACAAAAAACACAATAATAAAATTGGTCATTTCAATCCATGACTGTCTGTGGGAACACTGCTGTGCGCAAATGGCTGCTGCGTTTCGCCCATAAATATACAGTCAATTCACTTCACAGTATATTCTGTGAGGCGCTTTGGGACATCTAGAAGACGTGAAAAGTGCTATACCAAATGCAAAGATTATTATTCTTATTCTCTTACCTTTTTCCTATCGATCTTTGACTAACTCTTCCTGTTGCCTGTCGTTGAAGCGCCCGACATGCCAGTGAATAGGATTACTCTAATGAGTGATGAAGTAATGCTCTGAAATACAATATTAATGGCCTCACCTACTCTGCCATTAGCAATTTCATCATCCTAGGAGTTTATTTATCATTAATAATTTAAATATATTTTCCAAAGTGGTCAGGATTATATGTGAGGGCTCTCAGTAAATCTTTCGCATCATCATCATCATCAGGTCTGAAGGGAGGAATTCTATATTATTGATGCAACCTCTGTTCCATCTCCCGAGGAGCAAAACACTGGAAAATGTTTAATTAGATCATGGTTGGTCTGGCTCTCGCCACGCTCAGGTCCCAAGCACATCCCACAGCTAAGACCAGCATTTGCGAAGCCAAGGTATCACAGAACCATCACAGGCGCTCTGGGACGCTATCCTGTGTGAATGGCGCTATACAGTGCAAACATTTTTTGGTTGTTGTTGTTGGGATTCCCCTCAATGATCCACGCAAACGTTAGCCTTCTGTCCAGTGGTAGAGACTCTGTAATTGCAACATGTAGATTGTACTCACGGCTTTTAAAATCCGATTGCGTGTTGCGTTCCGCACAGCAGCAACAACTTGCATTGATAGCTCGCCCGTCATCCAAGGAAGCATCCCAGAGCACTTTAACATCCCCGTGCCCGACAAACAAAGCAGACTTTAGTGAAATCCTTCACCCCGGCGGTGAGTCTGTGAGCTCCCCACTGCCTCATCAAATGACTTGAACAAGTGCGTCCACAAAATTCACCGTCCCCCCGAGGATAAATGATGCGGAGAGCCTTAGTAGGAGGTTGGAGATATCTCAAACTCTCATCATTGGATGTGCTGAAGGTACAAACAGTTAGATGCTGCCAATATAACCATCAAATCTGATGGTTATATTGGCTAATGGGTTGAAAGTGTCCTGTTTGTGGTCAGACAGGATCTTGTGAAGGCCTTTGTATTACTCCTCCCTCACCCCCAGCGAGACGTCAGGCTCTGACACTGTTGAGCGCTCCGAGACACTGCCCTACGTGGAGGGCTCTGTATCAATAGAAGTTGTTGTTGAAGTTGTTTTTTTAACTGTATATTTTGCAGGGGGGAGAATCCGACATAGCCCAGTTACCTGTGGGAATTGGCTTCCAGAGAAACCTTCCTGTGTTCGACATTAAAGTACCATTTCACACCAAGGAAACGACTGGATGGGGAAAGTCACAGAGTCACGCATAAAGTAACACTGGAACGAATGGTAGGCTGCACTCATATTATTGTGGTTAAGGTGCTTTCCTCTGTATTCATTCACGCTGTAATAAAGGGGCAATGATGCATCTGTAGCGTGTTATACCAGATTGCTGGATGGCAGTGCAGAACGAGCCCTACAAGCGATGGGTAGCCTTACAATGGGATGACACGGTTCAGAAACGAAGCGAGCGCTTTTTTTGGGGGGGGGGAAAAAAAATAATTGGGATTTTTTTTTAATGTGAAGGATACAACTAGAGAAGGAGCGATGGGACATGTCGCGAAACGTGGGCGCGACAGGACAGTAGAGGCAGTGAGATTTGACAAGAAATGAATGAGAGGAGAGACTGCTCGGCGTTGAGGGGGAGGGAGTGAAACGGCTCTCGAAACATTTCCCTGATGCTCACTAGACACACACACACACACACACAGAGCCTTGTAGCAGCTCTTTCACGGCAACGGTGAATTGTACAGTGTATTGCAGACCCTCTAATTGGCGTTCCACTGTAATCTCATGTCCTTTCACATCATTCGCTGCTCTGCACTGTCAAAGAGAGCAGCCAGGAATTAGCAAACCACAAGCCATCTCTCACATCCCTGTCACTCCCTTTTGGTACTCTAATTTTCCCTCGTTGTCCCTTTGCTGGCTGTCCTCCACACCCGTGGATAGATCCCTCAGTCCATTCTCGCGTTTATCCAGCCTTCAGTCACCCATGTTGTTGTACCTTTTTTGGCTCCCGTCGCTGTAATAAGCTGCATAAAAATGCAAGTGGTTTGATATCATTTGCCTCCTGTTTAGCAGGCAATCCTAGAATGAGTATAGCAATGTAATGTACGGTCCTGCTGTCTCTGTGGATTGGAAGGAGGGAAAAAGTTTATAAATGAAGACCCTTACATTCCCCATAACTTCCCCCAAGTTCCCTTACCTCGCCTTCCCACCCCCTCGCCGCTCACCTTCTTATCTACCGATACACCCGCCTCTCTCCCCAACCTCTCTCTTCCCCTCCACATCCCCCCCCCTTCCTATCCTCCACTCCCATACATCCTCACCTCCCCCACATCTTCTCCTACTCCCCTCATCTCCTCTTCCCATCTCCCCTCACTTCTCTCCTCCCACTCCTATCCCTCCCCACCCCCACCCGCCCCCACCACCCCCATTGAACTGTAGATGCTAACTGAGGGCAGCAAATTTGATTGAAAAGACTTAACCTTTGCTCTCATCCATCACTCAAGCCGTCTGTCGCCCGCCATCCCATCCCCCCACCACCCCCCCATTGCTTTACATTCATGGCCAGTTTCGGAGGAAAATTCCTATCATTTTCAAGGCAGTCACCCATCTGTTTGGGGATGGGATGATGCTGATCCCAGCAGTTTCAGCCGGCGATGCCTTCCCTCCTTCCCAGAGAACAATACTATCAGAACCATCATCATTTAAAGCCATATATATATATATAAAAAAAGCACAAATGATTGATTGATTTTACTGACAGTCTTTTGTTATTATTTAGGAGGCGCACACACACTGTGTCAAGAACTATTTAATCAAACGCTTGTAACCAAGCTCATAAAAACTTCAGGCTTTATAGCCGTAACAGTGAATTACGTCCGATAAATGGAGTTACAGCGCTCGTTTCTCGTGTTAAATCGAATGTTAATTAATTTCAAAGGCGGCGCAAGGATTAAATAGGTGAAATCCCTTCTGAATTCAATGCCTCCACCTGGTTTTTAAACCCATCAGAGTTGAAGTTACTTGACATTGGATTCTATCTTTTTATATATCGTTATTTCAGAAATGTCGTCAAGCTCTCATCCAGTGTATAAAGAATCAGCTCCCAACCTAATTAAACATCTGAATAACCCGTGTTACAGGGAAGGGTGCACTCCAATTGTAAGATCCGAAGGCTGTGAGACACTAGGCTAACTCGCTTTGAGATTCAGTGCGATAGATCTCACCTGGTTAAAGAACTATGTGTTGGCTGGGTTTCAAAGAGAAGCCACATCTCGATACTGATTGTATTCCCCCCATGCCCTCATTCCCTGACAATTTTCTATCACAAATACATCAAATATCACCAAACAGCGGAATACTGTACTAAAGTACAGGGCGTTCACAAAGTCCTGTTAACACCTCCCATATCCTGTGTTTTTCTCTTACATAGTTTTTTTTAAAAAAAATTCCTTTGCAGATGAGTCGAGTGTAACAATGTCTGATCCCAGTAACTTCCTTATCACTCACTCCATTCGTCCACGTGTTACGGAAGATTCAGCGCAGAACACTTGCGAACGATCATTATCTGCCATGAACCTGATGGAGCTCACTCACCCGTGCCGACCCTCTGGACGTCTAAAACACTTAGACTGAATAAATCAAGCACTACCAAATACAATTATCATCATTCTTCCACGTGTTTCAGATGTTGGTCAGTGCACTGAAGAACAAAAACATGGGGGTAACGTGAACCTGTAGAAGAGAATTTGGTGGTGTGGGGGTGGTATGGGAGGGTTGGATGTCTGACACATGCCTTGCGATGAGCTCCATCCACATTGGCAAACTGTAGAATCACCTGTCTTAAAAACATCACCTGGGGAGACGAGACTGTGGGTCATTTGGCAGATCGTAAAGAATGCTTTGAGGGTAGGAAGCCCTTTGACCCATTTGAAGTCATTGTTTTACAACTCCCAACCCTATAATCTTCCCATTGCAGGAGCCACCTGTTTCTTAAACGAAACCCAACGTCCGGTCCTCAACTGCTTAAATAAATACTTAATGGCGTTTCTGCCCAACCACTTCTGCTTTCAATAAGCATGATACTGGGCGAGCTTGTCTCTCGTGCCCTCTGATCCACCATCAGCAGCCGCGCTTTCAGCCACTAAGCCCTAGAACACTCTCCTTCAATCCCTCCACTTTGCCCCCACCATCGCCATATTCAGGTCGTACCTGAAGACCTTCCTCTTTGACCTTGCTGAAGACCCAACCGCCCCCAACCCCTCACCCCGGGCTCAGCGTCACACTCTACCACAGCCAAGCGATCTGGGACGCCACGCTGCGTGAGGGAAGCTAGATAAATGCAAGTTGTTGTTGTTATTATTTGGGTTTGTGTAGAGGCGAACTTTGTAAATACCCTTGGTTCACAAATCATCAATTCACTTTACAGTACTGTATGTTCTGTAAAGCGCTTTGGGACGTCCCAATGACGTGATAAGGCGCCAGAGCAAATGCAAGGATAATTATTATTCATATTATTAGTATTACAATGAGACAGTAATACAGCCCATTCCCCCACTGTAACCGGACTGAATGTCAGCTCACTGCTGGGTGAGTTTAAGGAGTGCAACATGTGATGTGCTGAGCTGCACTGAACCAAATTGAGATGTGATTTAATATGCCTGCCTCATCCATCTGTTGTATCTGTGCTCCCAGATAAACCCGACCGAAGGAAAGATCCCTGTGAATGCGGTGCCCGTGACTGAAGCCCGTGTCCCCGCCTCTGGTTTTAAGGACCCGCGAATAGATTAACGCTGCTGTTAAAGGTAAAAGATGCCGGGATAAATTCATCAGCTCAAAATCGGTTCCATTTCCAAAGTTCACATGGCAAAAACTCCGTCACCAGCGTGTTGGTCGGTAACAGTTCTTTTAAAATTAAAAATGTTTAATATATTGTGATCCCAATTGCTGTGGGATAGAACTAAATAACTTACCGCATCTCAGCCCTTTGGATATAACATATTGCTTCTCAGATCAGTTGGAAAATTTCTAGTTTTTATGTATACAGTGTATATTATTTACTGTTAGACATGCATGGAAATCGGTTTCCTCGGCTGATCATTCACAGAACTAGTGTGTCCCAGCGTATGAAAAGCTTGCGGGACATTGAGTTCTGAATAAAATGCTCTGAGACGTCCTCACAATCCATCTCCTCCTCTTCTTTCTGACTCATCGGGTGTTTTTTTTTGCATTTCTATTCAGAGATGCGGGGTAGGGAGGAATATATAGGAGAGTGAAAATCAGGAGTGTGACGATTTGTGCACAAAGCATTGTTCAGATGCAGCTTATAAAAAAACACAGCAAGAGCGGCTGACTACAACACTAGAGGCTCCCAGAACTCATCATTCAGGAAAGGCAGCTATAGTTGGGAGACGTTACCCTAGAGAGTATTTGAATCAAATTGTTAACTTGTGTGCATATGGATCTGTGTGTGTGTGTGTGTGATTGGTAGGTAGGGACGGATAGCTCAGTCGGACAATGAAAGGTGTGTTTTTTTTTCTCTTCAAACAGCTGGGAGAAGGTAGACCACAATAATTTTGTATTCAATTACAAGCGCACGATTAAATCAAATGGAGGTAGAAAACGCCGTGTGTATTTCATAACGAGCATATATCTGCTGTGTGTAAGATCGCGCCAAAAAAAACACGCCCAGCGCCTTGGGACGTCCTCCCGCCGTGAAAGTGGAGCGCTTCAGCTCAGCGGTTAGAACATTCGCCTCACAAGTGAGAGACCCGGGTTCGAATCCAGGCCAGGGCAAAATCTTGGGCGAGTTTCCTTACCTCACACGCCTGATAATAATCCCGTTTTAAAAAAAAAACTCCCAATAATAAATCGGTCGTTTCAATCCCCGAGGTTTGTGGGGATAACGCTGCCGTGCGCGATTGGTTTGCTGCTTTTCGCCCACGTATATACGGTCAACTCTCTTTACAGTAATATTCTGTGAAGCGCTTTGAGAACGGCTAGAAGACGTGAAAAGCTCTATGTCAAATGCAAGGATTATAAGAATTGTTATTTTTAATGGCGCTTTTCCCAACGCCAGCTTGTGGCGTCTGCCTACAGACAGTATGTTTATACTTTGAAGCGCTCGGAGACAGATTCCTGACATGAAAGGCGCTGTCTGATAATAATAATAATAATAATAATTCTTGGATTTGATGAAGTTATTATTTCACATCTTCCAGACGTCTCAAAGCGCTTCACAGAGTATACGGTAACGCGTATCGACGGTGTATATACGTGGGCGAAACGCGGCAGCCAACTGTGTACAGCTGTCTCAAGTACAAAGACTGTGATTCCCGCGCGAGGAGATTTTACTGAATGAACGAGGCTGGGAATGGCAACATTGCCCAGTTTGCAACATTGTGTCATTGGCTCACTCCCGGCCCCGCCCCCTCCCTTACCCGGGAGGCGGGGAGTGGAGGGGGTGGAGGGGGAGGAGCACGGAGAGGAGGCGGGGCTTCGATTCCAAGGAGCGTCCAATCCGGAGGGAGAAGTGAGCACAGTCCCGCCTTTTCTGATCACCGATTGGACCAGAGCCTCCAGCGGCTCTGGCAGGCGAGCGGCGTTCGATTGGTCGTCGGCGCCGTCACTCACCCGCGGCCAGCAGGGTAGGTTGAGCAAGCGTAACCACCTCCCCCCCCCCCATACACACACACACACCCCCTTGCAGGTTAGGTTGAGCGAGAGCGGCTCCCTCGCAAAGTTGTGGTTCAGACACTAACCACCGCATGGAGGCGGCGGCTGCTGTTCGCATCGCTCTCTCTCTCTCTGGGCTGTGATTTGATTTCGATCTGAAAAGCGTCGAGTTGCCGGAGCTCGCTGGACCGGAATCCGTCGGCCACGATGAACGTGGAGGTGACTACCCTGTTGGCGGCCCTCTGGGTTTGTGTTTGGACGGAAGATGCGGGGAAAATAGTCGCTGATCGTTACGCCGTTTACTGGAACAGTAGCAACGCCAGGTAATGTTAAAAATGTGGAACACACACATACACCCCACCGCCCCCCCCCCCCCCCCCCACACACACACACACACACAGAGGTGGGAGGGTGAGATGGCCAGGCTTAGCAGGGGGTGGGGGTGGTGGTGGGGGGGATTGGGAGGAAAGTTGCACAATTAATTAACTCACCATTTTACAGCCTTACCCTTTTTTTATGTGTTTAATGTTTGAAACCTGTGTTTGAAACCAACATGACGAGTCTCTCTCTCACCCCCCCCCCCCCACACACACACACACACCAGTGTTTTTTTTAATGCAGTTTCTCTCTCTTTTTATGTGTGTGTGGGGGGGGGGGGGGTAGAAGGGGGCTTGGGGCGACACAAAGTTAATTGTGTATTCATCCCTCGACTTGCGTTGGAGACTGACTGACTTGAATGAATGAATGAATGAACGACTGACTGATTGAGAGAGAGAGAGAGACACACAGAAATTCCTATTTTTTAAAAATGCACATGTTATTAATACGCTGAAGGCGAAAGCGACCATTCAGACAGACAGACTGAATACATTGGTCGCGTTTTCTTGACCCCCCACCTCCCCCCCCAAACACACACACACTCCCCCCCCCCCCCCCCAGCCCCTGTTCATTTCCAGTCTCTATGAAACTGATGTGATATTAGCACATTTCCTCCACATCTAACTTAGCGATTGCTCACAGACCGTGTGTGTTATGGTGTGTGTGTGTGTGTGTGTGTGCCAAGTAGCTCAAGTCGGCAGCATAAGAAATCGGTGTGTGTGTGTGTATATATATATATGTATATGTCAGTGTGTTTTTCTAACCGAAAGGCGAAGGTTTAAAAAGACCGTTTGGGTTGCATCACTTTGAAAGGCTAAACATACATGCCCTTTGAGGGGGAGAGAGAGGGGAGGGGGTGGGGAGGGGAGGGTGTTGGAGGGAATCAATTTAATCAAATTTGGGGGTTTTGTTAGGACTGGCAGAATCCTCTCCTCTCTCTCTCCCCCACCCCCACCTCTGCCTGTCTGACATATGAAAGAAATTGAGGCGCGAGATAATTTGGGACAAGACACAGAAATGCCGACAAGAATCTAAGATGGTTCCTTTGCATTAAGAGGAGTGTTTTTTTTTAACACCTGTGTGTGTGTGTGTGTGTATATAATATCTAAAAGAAACAGAAAGTGAGAACAATTACTTCCCTATTCAATCCCAGCCACAGACACACAGGATTAGTTGTTTTTTTTCTCTTTGCTAAAGTTAGAGCATTCCACAGCACTGACAGACAGTCACACACACACACACACACACACACACACAATGTGCTCACAATTCAGGTATTAAAATTAAGAAGTATTGGTCTGTTCTACCTTGTGTTTTTTTTAACCGATAAAAAAAAACTTTGTGTTTAAAGCACTTTCTTTCCTGGTTAGTTTCCCCCCCCCCACATCCTTTTCCCTCCCTGTTTCCATCCCCCCCCCCCCCCCCGTAAATTAAACTAGACGCAAGAAAACATCTCAACGCTGACAGATTCAATCGTATCCCCCCCCTCCCCTCCAACCCCCCCACACACTGTACGATTTCACACATGAATTGTCGCCTTAGACCGGTTTGAAATCATCCATTCGCTTCTGAACGTGAAGTGAACATCTGGAGGTCAACGGTGATGGGGGATTAGCAGACACATCCACATATTTGGGAATATGTATTATTATTATTCTCAGATCTCCCCCAAATGAATGGGATTTTGTATGTTTTTATTTGATTTTTTTTGAGAAAAGAAAAACATGGGTGCACTTATTTTGGGTGTAGTTATTCATGGGGATGTATTGGGTGGGATGGGTTCTAACTAGCTGGACATGGAGTTAAAAACAAAATGCTGGACAAGACAATGATATCAGTGGCACAAATCCAGGAGGCTTTTCGCTGTCTGGACTCACTTGAGAGATCTGTAACCTGAGGAACAAGGCGCTGGTTGCATCCACGTTACACTGTGTTTCCCAACAATTTCTACAATCATTTGTGTTTTGTGGGGAGGGTGGGTGAGGGAGGTTGTGGGTGGGTCGGGGGGGGGGGGGGGGGGGGGGGGTTGGTGGTGGGTGGAGGAAGACTGAGGGAGACAGCTGTAATTTCAGTGCTGATTCTAAAGCACTGCATTCGAATTAATTCCAATTTGCCCCCAAAATCCTTCACCGTTCGCGCAAAAGCAACTGAGAACGTTTGAGAGCTGGGCATGGACGTATTCAAAAGGACACGTTTGTCAGTGTTGTTGTGTTGGAGAGTATGTGTGTGTGTGTGGGGGGGGGGGGGGGGTTCTGCTATAGCTTGTGAAGTAAGGTGGGGAGGGGGGTAATTCAGTGTTTAAAAACAGGATTACACATAGCACGAGACCTAGGATACCTTAAAACGGTTGGGTTACACACAAGAGGAACTCTCTGTGTAATTGAAGATATTTAACTCAGATCAACCAAATACTCACACGAAGTCCCACCCCAAGTCTTACTCCCTCCCTCTCACCCTCTCTCTCTCCCTCCCTCCTGCTCTAAATCAAATTATTCCTACTGTGAAGAATCAACTAGGTCAGTCTCCAAACTAGGCTTCTTGCTGTTTCCACGTTTAACTCTCACTTTCACTCTCTCTCTCCCTCTCTCTTTCTTTCTCTCGCGGCAATACAAATTAGATTTTCGTTGCTTTTCTAAAAAATATATATATATATATCTATAAATGAAATAAATGGCTAAATAAATGTCCTTCGAGGATCCGGAGCTATAGCAACAACCCATGTTGGATGGTGTGGTGGGGAGGGAGAGGGGGAGGCTTTGGTAACTGGCTGGTTCCTTCCCCAAAACTCATCTCCCCCGTCACCTTTCTTTCTCCTCTCAGTTCAGAGGGAGTGAAACTAGCAACAGCAGAGAACAAAATCCCCCCAAAGATTCCTCTCTTTCTGTCTTTCGGTCCAAACGTTGGAAGGAAAGCGTATTTAGTATTCGTTTGTTTTCAGATGATTCTCTCGCCTCAGTCAATGAACCAAATGCACAGTGTGTGCGTGTATCTCTCTCTCTATATAATGTTTTGTATATATAGATATATATATGATGTATATATGTATTATGTGTATGTATAGATATATATCTATATGTGTGTATGTGTGTTAAATCTATTCTACAAAACTCAACCCAGGAAAGCACTAGCCTAGCTATCTTGCCAATACTTTGCTACTCGAGTTCACGTTAATCACACACACACACAGGAACATTTTAAGGCGCATTGGTGCTGTGATTAATGTGGGTTTGATTTTTTTGTTATTTACACACTCCCCCCCCCCCCCACCCCCACGATGGATTGAAACGAAACGGGAATGAATCGTAAAGTAAAAGAAATCCTCTGACTGAACGACTGTGTGTCTAAAACTTTACCTGGCGGTTGGAAAAACACTATTTGAGTTGTCGCTTTGTCTAGTAAGACTGTGTGTGTGTGTGTGTGTCTCTATCTCTATGTCTGTGTGTGTTCTCTGTGTGTGTATGTCTTTGTATGTGTGTGTTTCTCTCTGTGTACGTTTCTCTGTGTGTGCATGTGTGTTTCTGTGTGTGTCTCTCAATGTGTGTGTGTGTGTGTCTCTCAATGTGTGTGTGTGTGTCTCTCAATGTGTGTGTGTCTCTCAATGTGTGTGTGTGTGTCTCTGAGTGTATGTCTCTCTTTGTGTGTGTGTGTGCCTCTGTATGTGTGTGTCTCTCTCTTTCTCTGTGTATCTCTCTGTATGTCTCTGTGTGTCTCTCTGTATGTCTCTGTGTGTGTGTGTGTGTCTCTGTATGCGCGTCTCTCTTTCTCTCTGTGTGCTTGTGTGTATTTCTCTGCGTGTGTGTGTCTCTCTGTGTATGTGTCTCTCTCTCTTTCTCTGTGTGTATGTGTCTCTCTTTCTGTGTGTATGTGTGTCATTATATTATACGAGAGAGAGAGAGAGAGAGAGAATAATCATTTTAAATGCGCTCTGCCAGAAGCGTGGCGAATAAATGTACATTTGGTTTGAATCTGTTGTGGGTTTTTTTTGCACACTTTTTCCACGATGGACTGACAATAAATCGGGAAAGATTCTCTGTCTGAAAGAACTGAGTCTAAAATTATTTTTTCTGGGTGTCCCGATAAATACTTTCTCGTGTTCTCGCTTTCTCCCGTAAAGACTATATATATATATATTGAATATATATATATCAAATACTAATATTGTAGAAATAAATAACGTGTGTATGTCTGTCTCTCTCTGTGCACATCTCTCTGTGTTTGCCCGTTTGTACCTATGTGTGTGTGGTTCTCCCTCTGTGTTTGCCTCTGTGTCTCTGTGTGTGTGTGTGTCTGTACCTCTGTGTGTGTGTCTGTGCCTCTGTGTGTGTGTGTGTGTGAATTCATTGTGTTTTGTACTGATCACATTTAGAGAGCGCGGATCAGTTCAGTGATAACTTTAAACGCCTTTTTTTCCTGTCGAATAAATGTTAGCAGGTTAGCAAAGCAAGGCACTTTGCGTGGGTTGGGGTGAGGAAGGTGGGGGGGTGGGTGTGGGGGGGGAGAGAAGAAAAAAATATACATATAGGGCTAATCTCTATTCCAACTAATTATTAACAATTAACTGAGAATATGAGGATCGTCTCAATATCTACTTACACCTTGTCTGTGTGTGTGTGTGTGTCTGTCTCTGTGTTTGTATCTGTCTCTCTCTCTCTCTCTCTCTCTCAACAGTTCCTCATCACATTCTCGGGCAGTGCAATTAAAATATCAGTAAACATCTGAACTAATTTTATGTAAATGGAAAAAAATTTACAAAGCGGGTTCCACTAATCACAAGCCGGACAATCAAGCCAACTCGGCTGGGCTCTTGAGTTTTACAAGCCACTAATTTGAATTCACAATGCAAATGATTTCAGCCCCTTCTCTCTCTCTCTCTCTCTCTCTCCCCCACACTCCCACCCATCACCACCACTAATCCCCACCCCCCCCCCCCCAAAAAAAAAAAAATCAACTTGTGTGAGCTTTTATTATAATTATTCATTATAATAAATTTTGCTCTATCAAATTGATAGCCTTGCTCACAGACAGCGGTAATGGGAGATTTTAATGAAAGCCGCCATAACGCGGGTAATTTATACATGAGTTTCCAGAACAACACATTGCATGCGTTTCAGGTGAAATTTTCAGTTTCCCCCCCCTGTTGTCTCAGTGAGAGACTCACTGCGGTGAGAGAACTAATCTAACCCCCCTCCACAAGTAGCTATTGCCAACCTACCTAGCTGCCCTCACATCCATCCCACACCTACCTACACACACACACACACCTATCCACCCTCACACCCAATCCCATACACAACAATAAATAATATAATTATCCTTGCATTTTGATACGGTGCTTTTCACGTCTTCTAGACGTCTCAAAGCGCTTCAGGGAATATACTGCAAAGTGAATTGACTGTATATTTGTGGGTGAAACGCGGCAGCCAATTGCGCACAGCAGCGTCCCACACAAACTGTCGTGGATTGAAATGAGCGTTTTTTATATTTGTTTTTTTGGGGGGGGGGGATGGATTATTGTCAGGTGTGTGTGTGGAGTAAGGAAACTTGCCCAAGGTTTCACCCTGATCTGCCTGGATTCGAACACGGGTCTCGCGTTTGTGAGGCGAGCGCTCTAACCCACTGAGATACAGGAGCTCCACTACTACACACTACTTTCCTACCCCACACTATCACATCACCCCCACACACACACACATCCTAATGCTCAGATCAACGGAAACCCTGGCTGAACCTACTCGGACTCCCAACTAATCATCCACCCAACACTGATGCACTAAAATCTAAGGCTGTTCCACTTCCCCCACTCCCCAACCCCCCCACCCAATCAAAAAAAATTCCACCCATCAAAACACTAACTCTAACAGTTTAACAGTGTTTTAATGAATTTTAAGACACAGCCAGTAACTGAGGGGCGGAGTGGGGGGAGTCATTTTCTATTTGGGGGGCAATTTACAATGTATTTGGTGGTGTTTGACACATACACAACCTCCATCACCTTTAAGCGCTCTGGGGCGCTACCCCGAGGGTTGCTACGTAGACACAAGTTGATGCTGTTGAGTGCTTAACAGTGATTATCCAAACCATAGACAGAATTGCATTTGTCCCACTGGCCCACACATGGATGCATTCCACATGGGAATAAGAATGATAGTAAGTAGGGCAATTGCTAATTGGGGCAGCAATATTATTCATTTTTACAACTCTTACTATGGTGTATGATTGTTTGTTGTGGATGTTTATAGTGTGTGTGTGTATATACGCATATAAAAAAAATTATTCGTTTTTACAATTTGCACTAAAATGTACAATTATTTTCTCGTGCATTGTGTATGTATTATATGCGCGTTTTTGGGGGGGGCGTTAATGACACAATGACTGCTTGTAAATACTCTTTAATTATTAGGCTACCAGTCCCCCAATCACGTTTTATTTTGTCCCTGGGAAATGAAATCTGACTAACGAGTCATTTTTTTTGTTTTAAAAAAAAGGTTATTTTTCAGGGACTAATATTTAGTTCCCCTGGGTGTCCTTAAATAGGCAAATCAATAGGCAAATCTGAAATTTACCAGGTTATTAGTGAATGTATAAAATCTGCATGGTAGGGTTTTGCATTTAGCAAGATTCCAGTTAGTGGTTGGGGAGAAAGGAACGAGGTCTAATTTGTTGTCGGTAAACAGAAAATGAGATTTGACCCAATAATGAAATGCAATACAATACCTTTAAGCGTCTCGCAATAGACATGACTCTCATTCACCCTTATTGCCAATTGTCACCCCATAAAACATTTAACTGTGACAGTTTAACAGCTTTCTTGCGGGGGGTATGGGTAGAGTTCCATTTTTTTTAATGAAAAAAATTATTATATCTTTTTTGAAAAGTTATAAATCTCAGAAGGCAAGTGAGAGTGAATTTCAGAGCCCCCCTCCCCTCCTCCCCGCTTCCCTAAGAGGTTGCTTATCCGGCCCTCACTCCATCCTTTGTTGGGGGTTATTCACTGCCTTTTCAAGCCGCTATAGTAAGTATTAAATTCCAGACTGGAACAAACCAGCACAAAATTAGTCCCACGGTTTCGCTCACCCGTGCGTTTCGAGGTGACGTTTGGGGAAACAGTGATTGGTACCTGAGTTATTATTATATAATATTGATCAGAATAAAAAATATTCCATTGTCCATTTCCCTCTACCAAACCCTATTCGCAATCCTCCCACCACAACATTTTAGCTCCGGCACCCTCATCCTGAGTGAAAGGTTATTGTATAATTGTCAGACGCAGTCGGCACACGCCGGCAATGCTTTGTCAGGTTTTTGTGTGAAATGTCGTGGATGTTCAGGGAGAAAAACAATGTGAGAAAATCCGTCGGAACCACAATCCGAGCACTTTTCTGCCACGTTTAGTCTCATTTCTGAATTTACGAATTAACTGGGTGGGGACAGAGAACCTGATGTTTTAGCGAATCCTGTGTTTTTTGTGATATACAGTATATATATAATCTGAATACAACACAACATTCCTTGTGAAACATCTCCCCTTGTCTCTGTAGTTGAATGACATCAATAATAATAATAATCCTTGTATAGCGCCTGATCACATCACTTAGACTTCTCAAGCGCTGCATAGAACGTACTTGCAAAGCGGATTGACTGTGTATTATGTGGATGAAACGTGGTGGCCGTTAGCGGACAGCAGTATCCCACAAACAGTTGTAGATTGAGTGACCACCAATTTTTTTTACGAAGGATTAAGATCACCTGGAAGGCGATCTGCCAATCAACCAACATCCAGGTTCCTGATTACTGCTGGGTTAACAGAAGCGTGTGGAGGACGGAAACGCCTAAGCTTTCGCCCCGCACAACAGGAATCAAACCTGGGTCCGCTTGCTTGCTTGCTAACCACATTACATTAATGCCTGAGCTTGGCTGTGCCTGCTCGCTCGCAGGTTGGTTATCGAGTTATAAATGACAATCCTTGATGTAGCCTTTGATGTAGCTAGCAGCCTTGTTGGGCTGAAAGCGCTTCAAAAAGGATTTTTTTTTTTGGTGATGATGTGAGAAAAAAAAACCTCAAGTGTAGTGTAGTGACTCTTTGAATTTGTAGATGGAACGTGCGCAGTAATGTCCCACGGTTGAGTGGCTTGAATTTAAGCTCCTGATGGCTTACAGTGGTAAAGTGATGCCTCTACGATGGCAAAGAACCATTGTAAAGCCAGGTGCGTCAGTGGTCGGTGATGTCTGATTTCCAAGGCAGAGCCAAGTGATAGTTTGGTGCTGAACAGCTGGGCATCTTTGTCTCTGAGGGGTTGTTTTTTTTCGTCAATATTGTGTTTTAATCCGAATGATAATCGCTGCATTTGGTTTTTAGTGGCTTGAAACCTAAACCCGAGCACGTTCTCAAAGCTCTTTTGCAGGATGACAATAACAATAATACTATTAATAACAAGAGTCCTTGCGTTTGATGGAGCACCTTATTCAAGTCGTTGACACATCTTCACTGGAGAGGGGTGTGTGTGTGTATGTAGGGTTCATGTCAGTCATTCGATCAGCGGAGAAGTACTTGTCTTATACGAGTTGGGCCGTTCGGGCTCTGGCTGGGTGGTGGGCTAACACTTTAGAGACTTGGAAGATTCACAACTTGATCTTGTTGCGATGGTGTGGGGTGTGCGTGTGTGTGAGAGACAACAACAAATTGCATTTCACATTTATTATCTGTGGTGGGGGTGGGGGGGGGGGTGGAACGATTATATTTTTAAAAAATGAATCGGGTCAAATTGTGGAGAAAAATATGAACCTAATTTTTCTTAATTTGGAAGCAGATTTTTTTGCAATTAATTTTACATACATATATATGTGTGTGTATGTGTACATATATAAATTTATTGAGGGCTGCAATGTTGATCTACAGAACTCTCCACAACTCACCGCGACCGTAACATTTTAAGGCAAAACGGCTCGATAAGGCGGCTTAAACCGGGTGAAATTTCAGGCGTCAGAGACGGGCTGGGTTTGTGGGCTGAGTGTTGCACTCGGGGTTTGAGAGACGCTAACAGTTCAATGCTAACAGTAGCCAGTGCACGGAATTATTATTAATAATAAAAATAATCCTTGCATTGGATATAGCGCTTTTCACGTCTTCTGGACGTCTCAATTGCATGTCTGTTGTAGCCGGGAGAGTTGAGAGTTGCTGCAAACGAGCATGTTTCGAATCAGTTGAGGGTAAGTTAAGGCTGCTATGCAAATCTCTAATATAGTCTCTCCCGGTCTCTCTGTCTCTCCCCCACACCCTCCCACTCTTTACATGTAGCAGAGGATAAATTGATGCTGTCACTTAATGCTCCGCTTTGAGGGACGAGATTGAATTCAGTTCCCGATCGATAAGTCTGAACTCAATTCCATCCAGCCTATAAGCAGCCCATAATTATGCTTTAGACACAGTGGGCCTGTAATAGCCACACTATATATGCATCGCGCCAACACACAGCAATCATTTAACCTGCTTTTTCAATATGCCTCACAGAATGTGTGCTTGCTTACACACACTCGCGCGCGCACACTCTCACACACGCGCGCACACACAGTGAGCAGTCAGCCCAGCCTCTCTCTCTCTCTCTGCATCTGTGGGGAAAGATCTCACTTCTCCTTCAACCCTTGTCTCGCTGAGGGTTAATGCGCCCAAAAGGGTGGGGGGGGTTATTCATTTTCTCAGCACCTGCCTTGTTCCTTCTGTGTTACAATTGCGTTTAGAGCCCATCACGCTGGAGAGCGTCTCAGTTTGCTTGTCTAATCCATGCTTGCGCCATTTGCGTCCAGTGAAACGCGGATCTGTGTCCTGGCAATGGGCCTCCCAGTTACCTGGGAAATCTGTCTTTCTCCCGCCTGCGAGCCTCCACACGCTCCCCATGCCTGCGATGGGTGGGGTGCGCTGATCACCATCAAAATTAGATGTTTCTTACACACTTTCTTACCCTCTTCCGCCCCCCCCCCCCACCCACAATATCTCCCCTGAGGGATGTAGAGCTAATTTCCGACACGACCATGGACCTCGAACACATCAGTTAGTGTGTGCTCAATGCTGTGTAACATCCTAACACTGACTGCAGAGCAAAGTCCGAGACAAATGGTGTCAAATTTCCCCCCGCAACCAAAGAGGTTCTGCTCGAATTACAACGTTCAGATCAGGCACATTTTTGAAAAAAAAGACCCTCTGTTTGGACAAGAAACTATTTCATACACTGTAAATGCCCACTCAACATAGTCCAAGTGAGTGCAATAAATAAATGCATTACTTCTCGGAATTTGGTTGTCTGTTCAAAATCAAACGAATAGAAACACAACAATAAAGTTGTTCATTTCAATCCGCGACTGTTTGTGGGGGACGCTGCTGTGCGCAATTGGCTGCCGAGTTACGCCCACACATGTACAGTACAACCAATTCACTTTATAGTATATTCTTGAGGCGATTTGAGACGTCTCGAGGACGTGAAAAGCGCTATATCAAGGATTATTATTATCTAGGTATATAGATATAATATATATATACAGTACATTACATTTTTTCCTACAAATACACAGTCAATCCACTCTTCACTCCCACCCACCGCAAGAACAAACCCTCCCATTTATTGTTGGGCTGGAGGTGGAGACATGCTCCTATTGGCTTTGGGGGGAATAGACGGTCTCACCTCCCACCTCACGCCCCCCCCCCCCCCCACCCGCCTTAAAAAGCTTCAGAAGGTACAAAGTGGTGCTCGCGACCTGCACTCAGCGATCCCGCAGTGATTTCTCACTGTTGTTGGCGCTACATCATCTCTAGTTTCTCTCGATTTCTCCCCCACCCCCCCCTCCACCCTCCCACTTTCATTGAGGAAAGGGGAACAATGGCGGCTTCTCTGGGAAGAGTCCTGTCATGAATGGACATAATCCCTCTTTGATTAGGAAGCTGCTGTCAGGATGTCTGAAAGGACTCGGAGGGGGTGGGGGGGTGGGGGTCGCTGTGCTAGGTGGGGGGTTGATGGGAGATGTCACTCACTAGTGTAGTCTGTCTAATCCTCTTGAGCTCCTGGGCAATGTTCCTGAGAAGCCCAGCCACCCCAAGTGTCATACCACCTTGCGAGACGAGGGCAGTTTAGCTCTGAGCTGACAGCTGAATAAAAAAACGTCTCCAGTCCTGGGCATTTCATCTTCAATGGCTGCTTATAGGTCAGGGCCGGGATTAAATTCAGCGGCTTTCACACTTAGCTTCATGTTCTCACAAGTCACTGACATCCACAAAACCCCGCGCGCCTTTAAAAAATACTTTTCATCAGCCACCAGCAAACAGGGCACTTGAGGAATAAATCAAATGTATGTCTGACTGTGGTGGTGGGGGGGGGGCGGGTGGGTGTGGAGGAGACTTTATTTTTCGTGAGGGAGAGAGGGATGGAGGGAGGGAGGAGAGAGTGCATATTTTGGGGGCTGAGTTATGTGTTTGGGGGGAGGGGGGTGGTGGTCGCGGTGGGCGGTGGGGTGGGCAGTTGATTGTGTGTCTTGTGTGTATGGGTTAGGCTGTGTAACCTGTTTGTTGTTGATGATAATAATCTTTGCATTTGATATCGAGCTCAGTTTTCGTCTGAGACGTGAATTCGTTCGGACCCAAAAATGAACATTACCTGAGGGATTCAGAGCAGAAAGTTCCATTTATAAAATATACAATACAGTATATATATATATATATATATCTTTTTAGAGCCATATTTCTTTACAAGTTGTCACATGGTCGAGTCTTAAACCTTGACTTGACTGCAGAGGAGAACGGGGAGGCGGGCTGCCCACCTCTCTTTGCAGCCGATCCCTGATGAGCCTCCACCCATGAGCATTTGTGGTGATGAGCATTTCGCTTCTGCACAAACCAGTTCGTTAAAACCAACAAAGCAGGAGGCAGCCAACTCTCTGACTTGCAGACGTGCACGTTAGAGTAAAGTGCACACGGAACCAGATTGACAGCACAGAAGGAGGCCATGTATTCCCACTACGCTTCCCTTTTCTCTGCCCGCTCCAGCTCCCTTTCTGCCCCCACCCCCCTCCCGCCCAACACCGAACGTAGTCTCTCAATTCACGACTGTTTGTGGGACGCTGCCGTGTGCAATTGGCTGCCGCGATTCGCCCACAGAATAGACGGGCACTACACTATACGATACACCCTGCTCTCTCAATGCCGTGATAAGGCACCGTGTCAAAAATGCAATGATTCTTATAGCATCGTCCCCTTGCTTTGCCCTGAGATTTAAAAAATATATATAGAAGCTTTTGAATGAGGGGTTTACCTGCAGACCACCTGCCTGCGTCCATCGTCCCTAGCTCAATGATTCAACTCTCCAGGCCAACCCTGAATAAATGCTAACGGCAACCACAGGAAGCGGTGACAGGTTTGAACACATCGGTCGTCAGGTTGGATCCCCATTCATGTGGACCATGAGGAAGGGAGAGGGTTACATTTGCGACATCATAATAATAATAATGATGATAATGATAGTAATTCTTGCGTTTGATATAACGCCTTATCACGTCTTCGAGACGTTTCACAGCGCTTCACAGAATATGGTGGATGGGGGGGTGGTGGGGAGTGTTGATTGCGTGTCTTGTATATATGGGGCAGAGGCTGTGTATAGTTAAAGCGAGTCAGTCGATTGTATATCTTTGCGGGCGAAACGCGGCAGCCGATTGCGCACGGCAGTGTGTCCCTCAAACGATCGGGGATTGAAATGATACGTGAGTAATGGACACTTGTGGTCAGTTTGCGCTCTCTGGTGCAGTCGGTACTGGGAGTGCGCTGCAGGCAGTGACGAACTTCGGGTGAAGATTTTAAAAGAACTCTAGATGCCAATTATGTGACTATTTGGCGAAAGACGCTATTTCTCCCGGCGGTCTGGGCCGACAATCTTCCACTCAAATTGGTCAGTAACTCGTGGCTGGATGATGCAAAACATCCCCCTGCACACATAAAAACAGTCACTGCTCTCGTTTCTTTTTAAAATTGGAAAAAAAAACATTGCAAAGCGGCGTGAGACGTCTTGGATGTTGGATAGAGAGAGAGAGAGAGAGAAAATACTAGCCATCATTCACTATATCGGATCAATAGGTTAACTTCCCAGTCCTTGCCATTGATTTTTTTTTCCTCTCTCTCTTCCCTCTTTCCCCCCCACCCCCACCCGTCCTCCTCCCCCTCCCACTGCTCTCCACAGCGCAATTGGGGCCAATGTTCATTCCTATCTCCATCGGAACACAGAACTGCTTGCTGATCACTGACTGTGAGCAGCGTAGCACCCAATCAATGCTGATCAAATTCCCATTCTAATGGCGGATTCCTGTTAAGTGTATGTTCTTGTGTGGTTTAATGGCAGGAGGTTGTGCTCTTTACTGCAATTGACTAATGCATCTGCTGGAAAAAAATAATCCTTTATGCCTCTGTAGAGGCCGGTGGAAGCCACAGCCAGTGATGGATGGCTTTGAAAGCAGAAATGCGGAAAGGTTTCGGGTAAAAATGAAATACAAATCAATTTTTTCAGACTAAAATAAAATAAAATGGTTTGGATTAGGGAACAATGAGGAACATTGGGAGGTTTAACCATTTGAGAGCTGAAAACACCCAACATTACTCGCCTATATGTATATATTTTGTTGCCAATGTCCTCTCCTGGAAGTATGACCCTGGACGCTATAGGAAGGGCTCTCTGTAAATATGTTGTTGTTGACCTATGCTCAAGGGCGGTTCCTTGTTCACGAGGTGCTGGATTAACACAAGCTGAGTGAGAGGATTCCCTGCCCCCTCCCCCCCACCCCCCCAGTGACTTGTCCCACCCTTCCATGTCCTGCCGATCGACCAGATTTTCTTGGAGGCGTTGGAAGAACTTATTTATGGTGGAAAGATATTTCTACTCGATGTCCAGTTGGGTGAGAGTAAGTGCACAAGGCAGCCGTGGCACAAGCGTGTTTGTGCGTGTTTGCCCGGGCGTTTCGCACAGGTTACGTTACAGGCAGGGACACATCCTGTGGCTTTTGTGGGACGCGTTGCCATTGCGCTGCTCTGCCTGACCCGACACGAAGCCGACACTCGCATCAGCGGCGTTCACGCATTAGTCAAGTTGCTTCTGTTCGGTCCTGTTCCCAGGGCTGAATCACTAAAGGACTAACTCAGCGTGAAGCAACGTGGGAGTTTGAATTATCTCAAAGGAGTGTTGTAACGTGATTGTGCAACATTGCACAGAACTATTTGACTTTATGGATCGGTAAATGGAGCCACGGTTGCACAGTGCTTATGTAGCCATTAGGTCTGCGACTCGCAGGGTCATACCTATTACCTGAGTGAGTTGTTGACAAGACAGACAGTCTCTCAACGACACCTTGGAGTAACCGTGGAGCCAGCTCAGTCCCAGCTGAGATTGGGATACACCCAATATCCCAATCATTTATAATAATAATAATAATAATAATCATCCTTGCATTTGATATTGCGCTTTTCATATCTTATCGACGTCTCAAAGCTCTTCACAGAATATACTGCAAAGTGAATTGACTGTATATTTGTGAGCGAAACGCGGCAGCCAATTGCGCACAGCATCGTCCCCACAAACAGTAGTGGATTGAAAATGATCCATTTTTATTATCGGTGGGTTTTTTTGGTGGGGGGATGGATTATTATTAGGCACGCATGTGTGTGTGTGTGTGTGGAGCAAGGAAACTTGCCCAAGCTTTCGCCCCCTGATCTGCCTGGATTCGAACACAGGGTCTCACGTAAGGGTCTCACGGGGTCTTCTATCTCACAGGGTCTTATAAGGCGAGCGCTCTGTAACCACCGAGCTATAGGTGTGTGGGATCGGGGGAGGCTGGTGACAGCTGTAAGGTGACGAGGGGAACACGCATGAAACAAGTGGGGAGTTGTGTAATAACCGACCTCTTTGCCCCCGCGGTTGACGGTGATGACTCACTCACAGAGTACGGTGTGAATGAAGGGAGCGCGGCGTCTTGGAAGCTACGTAACACTTCATTTCTCACTGAATGTCACTCTGTCCCTCGGGCTGCAACCCATGCAGGTCAGCTCTAACACAGACATCCAGCGTAAACGGACCTAATAATGAAACAGAGTGACGCATTAAGCGGCGTCGGACACTGTGGGCATTTATTTGCGAGTCTGAACGGCTCTGTGACTGACGTACTGTACGACTATTTCCCAGCAACCACAACACACACAGAGAGAGAGAGAGAGAGAGAAAGAGAGAGTGCCTTTTTATAGCGCCTTATCTCGAAATATCTGAGGGATTTACAGTAATTACAGCTTGGTGTAATTTGGTTTTTATCTAGGCAAATTACTGCGAGGAATTTCGAACGATTAAATGGCTGCCCGTTTGCGGAATCCTTAATCTTACCACAGCGCCACACCACCGTCATAGTCTGTTAAACTCACAATAAGCCGCGCAGTTTATTTGGCGCCTCCAAGATCGGAGTTTCTAAGTATGTTGTGGTGTGACTGCTGTTGAGTTTAGTGACTGTGAATTTTTGTTCGCAGCCATCTTGGCCTAGTGTCCTTACCCCACACGTCTCTGTTGACCAAGTAGGAAGTAGGAACCCGGTTGTCAGTCGATTGGCCGTTTTCTTTCCGGAGGTAATAATCCCTCAAACAAGAAATAAATGAATGAATAAATAAATAATTGGTCACTCAATCCACGGCTGTGTATGGGACGCTGCTGTGCACACTTGGCTGCTGCGTTTCGTCCATAAAATACACAATCTATCCATTTTTAAATCTATTCTATGGAGCTCTTGGAGATGTCCTAATAAAGTGATAAGGGGCTATATATCATATACACAAGACAGGCTTTCAGCCTCTCTACCCCCACACTCTGGAATTCCATCCCACAGTCCTTTCTCCTCGCTTCCTCCCTTGCCTCCTTGAAGGCCGGTGTCAAGGCCCTCCTCTTCGTGCCTTCTGCTGCCCTCCCAACTCTTCCCCTCCTAACTCTCTCCCGCCCCTTCCCACTATCCTGCCCCCTACCCCTTTCTCGGGTCCCGACCTGACTGTTCAGTGCCTTGGGATGTCTTCCCGACGTGAAAGGCGCCTCTGTGTAAAATGTAATTTTCTTGCTGGTGTTTGTTGTGTGTACTGTACAGATCCAGAAATCTCTTGTTCCAGATCGATGCCGTTTATAGACTGACTACACAGACCTTAATTATTGATCAATTTTTCTCGCCTTTCGGTAGCGTTGAACTGAATGCTATCATGTCATTTTGTTTTTTTGAGCCTTGCTGTTTCGGTGAAAGCCGTTACGCAGCATCCATTGCCGACTGCAGTCCCTGTCAACAAACTGCCTCTGTAATATTTTTTTTGTCGATAACACCATTTCTGTGGAGTTAATGGCATTGGGTGAGCTTTTTCGAAATGTTTTATATTTTAAAATCCGGTTCAAAGCTGCAGGCAAAAAAAAATACAAACGCATCCGTCCGTACACTCGACTCTCTCTCCCTCTCTCCTTCGCCCTTCGCCCAAACGTTGCATCTTGTCCTTTTGTTTCACGGCACACATTAGAACTACTTGGCTCGTTGCTTTCATTACAAATAATGAAATCAAACGGCGAAAGAGGAAATTGTCATTTGCAAACCAATATCATCTCCCTTTGCAGAAGATACATTCGGCCTCAATGGAGGTGGTTTGTAATTGATTACAGGCACTGAAACCCTGCAGTACATTCCTTTCCCCCAACAAATTTGTGGCCGTAATAAAAGGAGGATAATTGCTGACTTGATTGACCTAGGAGAATAGCTTCCCCTCTCTTCCCCCCCCAGGGCAGAGAAATCTCCAGAAGCTGAGGTGTGCTGTGTGCAGCTGAGTACTTTGAACTCAGCATTGGGTTTGACCCAATTTCCAAGAATCGGCCACAGGAATGCGTATTGTGTGTGTGTGTGTGTGTGTACAACAACTTGTTGCTGCTGTAGCTCAGTGGTTAGAGCACTCGCCTTACAAGCGTGAGACCTGTGTTCAAATCCAGGCAGGTCAGAGCGAAACCTTGGGCAAGTTTCTTTACTACAAACACACACACACACACGTGCGCCTAATAATAATCCGTCAAAAAAAAAACAATACTGTAATAAAATTGGTCGTTTCAATCCACGACTGTTTGCGGGACACTGCAATTGGCTGCTGATTGTGCCCACAAATAGACAGTCAATTCACTTTACAGTATATTCTGTGAAGCGCTTTGAGATGTCGATAAGATGTGAAAAGCCACTATATCAAATGCAAGGATTATTATTATTATTATTTATATAGAGTCCCCTCACACAATGTATGGTCCCAGAGCCCTTAACAATGCTGGAGCCAGGGAGAGGGTGTAAGCGTGTGTGTGGGTGTGCGTGAGCGTGCGCGAGCATGTGTGTGCGCGAGCCTACATGTGTCAGTTTGTGACGGGATGTCAACCAGTTCACCAGCCGAGTGAGCCGAGGCTGGGATTGGACAGGAAAATTTGTGACTTAGCTCAAGAGAATGCGAGTTCTTGGCCAGCCCTTGCACTAACCCGTTCCTAAACGCAACAAAAGCTACCCCATTAGCCAGCTGGTGACCTCTCGGTTTGGATGAAAGTCGACACTCGCACAAGCCATAGTTTGAATGGCGCGAGTTACTCAGTGCCAGTGGTTGCAATTTTCCAGGACCTACATCAAGAATGATTTATTCGCGTTGAAGGTAATTAACAACTAGAACTGTTGGTGGAAGCCAGGACACTGGATTCGTTCAACCTGCAGTTCGATGCTTGAATGGGAAGAGAATGATAGGGTGCGTGTTCTGGAACGGTGGGATCAAAATGCTTCATCCAAAGCTGGCCTGCGTTGCTGTGTTAATCCTCTGAAACCCGTGTGAAACAGCAGCTCCGAGCTAATAGAACGTTGGTGCACAGTTTGCTGTGTAGTCAACCCCGGACTTGTCTCGTTCGTTCTTTAACGACTTATACATGTACCCAGTGCTGGAGGGGTGGATTTTCCAAATTGAAACATATTATTAGTCTGTATCTGATTTATCTGCAGAATTTCTAATTGAAAGCTTCCAGATGTTTTTTCATAGCAGAGATCAAAGGGCACGTTTCATACACAGACAAACACAGGGACTTCTAATCACTTAATTCCAACGGGTTTCTGCGTCTTAACACAGGAAGCTTGAAAGTGACCAAGTGTTTGATTAAATAATTCCCATTTTTTTTCTATGCTGCCATTCATTAGCTCTTATTTTTTGTATGTACTGGCGGATTCCAACAAGTTTCTTTCAGTCATGGTTGGAAGCGGTTAAAATCTGTCTTCACTAGCCTTGAGCTACCCAACCGCTCCGAAACTTGGGTTGGGCTAGAAAAAGGCTTGGGTTGAGCCATAGGATAACAGTTCTGTAAAAGGCTATTATGAAATACATAGGAGTTGTAAGAGAAATTAAGAAGTTTTGAAGGTTATATATACATACTTTAAATAACCGTTTCTGTTACTAACTGTAGCATACTGATTAGCAAGTAAGTGAGAGGGTCTGAGTAGGGTGAAAATTGGGTATCTTTCCTTATCCCACAAGCCTCCGTTTACCTAGCAGTAAGTAGGAACCCGTCGTGAGTTGATTGGCAGGTGATTTTCTGAGAGTAATCACCCCTTCTCCCCCAACAAAAAAAATTCACTCAATCCAATTGGGCCATGCCCAATTGGCTACTGGGTTTCGCACACAAAATACAGTCAATCCACTGTAGAGTGTATTTAGTGAGAGTTTCGACATGTCTCAATGATATGATAAGGCATGGTATCGGGTGAAAGTGTTATTTTCACACCGGTAAACGCTGCACAGATACAGCGGTCTGGTAACCGTGGCTTTCTCTAATCTATGTACGTCAGAGGCTGAGTAATAAAGCATTGTTGAGATTGTGCAATGGTGGTGTCCTTCACTTTCATATCCAAACTGTGTGGCAATCAAAATGGCCTCTCCTCCTCCTTCTTCCTCCTCCCACTCCTGCTCCTCCACTCACCCAGGTTTTTTTTTGTCTCCGTGAGGAACGGCATCAACGACAGCAACTTCGATTCATAGAGTGCCTTCCACGCCGGGCGGCGTCTCAGAGCGCTTCACAATAACGGATCCCGGGGCCGAGCCAGAGGGCAGGGGGGAAAAAAGGTGACCCAAAGCGCGGTCGAATGGAAAGGTCTTTAGCTGAGACCTGAAGCTAGGAAGAGAGAGGGGGGCGAGGCGAAGGGGGTGAGGAAGGGAGTTCCAGAGCTTCGGGGTGTAGCGGCTGAAGGCACGGTTGCCGATGGTGGAGTGGAGGATTTGGGTAGGTGGGGGAGGGGGTTTGGGGGGGACAAGGAGGAGACCAGAAACGGCGGAGCGAAGGCAACGGGTGCTGTTTTGAGCGGAGAGGAGATCAGGGAGAGAGGTGGGGGGGAGGGGATTGGAGAGGAGTGGAGAGATTTGAAAACAAGAGCGAGGATCTTGAAATCAAGTCGTCGCAAGCCTTGCCCCGAGCCCGGCAAACCCTGAGTGAACGTTTACACGGCATCGCGACTCGGGCGCCGAGTTGCGACAGGCGTAGAGACACAGCTTTGCCCGAGCCACGTTAACCTTGTGCCCTCTGCTCAGCGTGACGTGTGCGTCGCTGGGCCTGGGAAAACTGAGGATCTGTGCAAAGCAACGCAATAATTCTGGGTTGATGGAATGTGATTATCTGCCAACTCAAACCCCTTGGCTTATCAGTAGCTAAACAGCGAACCTGCCCACCTGTGCTTAGCGTTCCCAGGCTGTGTGATTACACGCTACGTGCAATCACACGTGCGGTGGTGAAACAAGGCAAAGGGAAGGAAGCGAAGAGTGATGGGAACACTAGAACATCTCCCTCACAGCAGAAGAGTAGGAATGATTGCTGTGATTCATAGGCTAGAGCTGTTCAGCCCGACTTATTTTCCCGCTTTGCTCATCGCGGCGGCCAGAGGCTATGAGCTTGCAGTCCACAAAGTCTCACCTACGGCTCGCAGTCCAGACTGACATTTCAGCGCAGTGCTGGTGGAGCTGGGCACTGTTGGAGGTGGCTCTCCGAGTGAGATGTTAAACCGAGGTCCTGTCCTGATGTAAGTTAAATGAAGATCCTCTGGCTATTTTTCGCAAAGAGTGGTGGGTGGGGGGGGGGAGGTGGGGGGAATGGGGTTCCTCTTTCCAGGTGTCCTGGCCAACAGTCCCACCAATTAAAAAAAAAGTCGCTCGCTCCACAATAATAATAATAATCCTTGCATTTGATATAGCACTTTTCACGTCTTCTAGACGTCTCAAAGCGCTTCGCAGAATATACTGTAAAGTGAATTGGCTGTATATTTGTGGGCGAAGTGCGGCGGCCAATTGCGCACAGCACGTGTCCCCACAAACAGTCGTGGATTGAAAATGACCAATTTTATTATTGTTTGTTTTTTTTGTACCGATTATTATTAGGCGCGTGTGTGTGGAGTAAGGAAACTTGCCCAAGGTTTTGCCCTGACCTGCCTGGATTCGAACGCAGGTCTCACGCTTGAGAAAGTAAGCGCTCTAACACTGAACTACAGGACTCCATGGCTGTTTGTGGGAAACTGCTGTATATAGCTTGCCTCTGCTAGTTACACAGTCCACTGTACTTTACGGTATCTTCCGTGAGACATTTCAATGGCATTAAAAGGCGCAATATATTATTATTATTCCACTTATTGAATCGAGATCCGGTCTGCCGATTGAGGTGGACATTATAAAATCCCGCAACGCTATTTGAAAGGAGAACGAACAGGAATTTTCCCAATGTCCGGCGAACAATACTCCAGTTGCGTTAGCTCAACGACTGCTTGTAAGATCGGCTCTGAGCGACCAGGCTGCGGGTTAGCCTCTGAGACTCGCAATTGCTTTGTGAAGCACTTTGCGAGGGTTCAGCTTCATAGGCACCATGTCAAATGGAAGGATTTATATTATTATTACAGGGTGGGTTTGGAGGGAGGGGAGGGAGCGAGGGAGGGTAGGGGGGAGGGTGCATGGAACCTGACCCCAGCATGATGCAACGCCTTTTAAGTGAAGGAGGGGGGGAGAATGACATTTTCCTGCCACCTCCGTGAAAAAGATTAGCTGTGTTCCTTTGACCGATTTATAAATCCCAGTATCTGCCTTGAACTTTACTCATTGACTATGCGCTTGAGACCTTGGCCATTCTTTGGAAAGTTAATGAATCATTAGCTACCATTCCCAAATAGGGTAAAACTTTATGACGCAGGTTTTAACCTGGACAGCACAGCGAGGCTGATCCACTTAACAATGTCCGGCTGTGATGTGGTTTTGGGGAGCTGTTGGATGTCAGGGTTTGGGGTCTGAGGTGGATGTGGGAGATGGGGGGAGGGTGGGGGGGAAATGGAATGCGAGGCTCAAATCGGGCACAATGCAGAGATGAGTTACTGTGGTGGGGGTGTGGAAGGAGCTGATTTCATTACAGGAGAGTTTAGCTCTGATTCAAGTTCAATGAAAACATCCCACTGCCCTGTCAGTGATGCTTCATGCTCTCAATATGTTGAATAAAAATAATAATAATAATTTGATTAGGTGCCTTATCGCGTATTATCAAAAAATGTTTTTGGAAAAAGCGAATCTAATGTATATTTTTTGTGGGCAAAACGCGAAACTGAATGTTGGGGTTAATAGGAGCTGCAATAATAATCCCTGCATTTGATATAGTGCTTTCCACATCTTCTAGACGTCTCAAAGTGCTTCATAGAATATACGGTAAAGTGCAATTATTGTATATTTTATGGGTGAAACTCAGCAGCCAGCAGTGTCCCACAAACAGTTGTGGATTGAAGGGACCAATTTACTATTGTGTGTTTTTTAAATCAAGAATTATTATTAAGCGTAATATTGCCATGTTTTGAACCGGGGTTTGAATGCACTGAATAATGCACTCGATGTTCCTGCACCTATGCATGTTCGGCTTGGACTGTACCTCACATAATTCCCCCTACCCCACCCCCACCCCTCACCCCCCCCATCCCTCTCGCAAAATAAATAGCGTTTGTGTGACCAGCCAGCCGTGCTCAGCAACTTTACTGCCATCAGTAATGTGACATGTAAAGACAAGATTCTAAATATATCTTGCAGTTTATATACCGTGACATCGTACAGTGAATTGTCACAGAGGCTGCTGCTGCCTTTAACTAAAATAGCACAAGTGTTGGCTGGCTGGCTGATTGTTTTTTTGCCTACTCGATCCCCCCCTCCCCCCGTTGCTAGCCCAAGGGTGTTGAGGTCAATGATGAGCTTGATTACTGTTCGATGAGATCAGTAACTCAACACAGATCGGGGGGGGGTGCTTAAGGCAGCTTCTTTCTGCTCTGTGTGTTGTGCTATTACCGTTTATTATTAATGATAATAATAATGCTTGCGTTTGACATAACGCTTCCCACCTCTTCTGGACGCCTCAAGGCGCTTCACCGAATATACCCTCGAGTGAATTGACTGTATATTTGTGGGAGAGCAAAGCGCGGCAGCCAATTGCGCACTGCAGCGTCCCCACTGGATCGAGAGCGACAAATTTATTCTTTTTTTCTTTGCTTCGAGGGATTATTATCAGGCGTGAGCAGCGAGGAAACTTGCTCAAGGTTTTTTGGGCCTGCCAGGTATTGAACCCAGGTCTCTCGCTTGCAAGGCGAGTGCTCCAACCTCTGGACTCTTACCCTTTGCCGCACAATATTACTACCTGAACCGAATCCTAATCCTTTAAATCGAAATGTGCTGCAAATCTGAAGGAATGAGTCACTGAGCGAGGTGGGTGAGGCAGATTTATATCAATCTCCTTTAGTTACACCCTTGGCCCTTTTTTTTTGAGGAAGACAATACCAAGGTGATGAACTCCAGCCTTTCCCAACATCACGCCGAATTTCTGCTAATTATTCTCGCCCTTGATCCTTTATATAGTGTCTCGTTACCACGTCAGCTTCACATGGCTCTGGGAGAGTCAGAGGTTCGCTGCAGTGAGACACTGAATGTGTGCTCTCTCTCTCTCTCTAACCACTGTCCCTTTTCCCCTACCTTACCCCCACTCCCCCACCTGCGTTCCATCCACCCCTCCCCGATACCCCTTCCTGATACTCACCCAGCGAGAAACTTGCAGTGGTGAGTTATAGAATAATAAATAAAATAAACCCTTGCGTTTGATACAGCGCTTTTCACATCTTCTAGACGTCTCAAAACACTTTGCCGAATGTGCTGTGAAGTGAGTTGAGTGCATATTTCTGGGCGAAACATGGCAGCCAATTGCGCACAGCAGTGTCCTTTCAAATCATAGACTGAAGTGACCCAATTTATTATTGGGGGGGTGGGTGTTTCTTGAGGGATTATTATCAAGCTTGTGGTATAAGGAAACTCCAAGGTTTTGTCTTGCCAGGAATCGAATCCAGGCTTTCTCGCTTGAGAAACGGGCGCTCTAACCACCGAGGCACAGCTATAGAAATTAGGGAGCGATAGAGTTGAGGGGTAGTTAGGCAAGGAGGAGGTTGAGATTGAGAAGAGAAGAGAAGAGTAGAGTTGAGATGAGCTGTTGTGAGACTTGGCCAGTGGTGCATGCATGTTACATGGCTGTTGTTCGTTAGATGGAGGAAGATATCAAACTCCAGGCAGCATAAGGTTGAAAATGAGGAAGTTGGGAATAAGCAGGGACTTGGGGTGGAACCCATTACATTACAGAGCGTATCAAGAGGAATACGATCTAAACAGATGGAAAACAGGAGTGAGATGTGATCTGAAGAGAGACCCTAATTGAGGGTTTTCTGACTCTGCTGGTCCTGCCCAATCTCTGGGAGAGATCTCCACTGCAGAGCGGTTGTAATCACAATAATCTTTACACTCGTACGATGCCTGGAACGTTGGAACGTCACAAAGCTCTCGATGGGTAATTGCTCCCAAATGTAGCCATTTTTTCCTTGCATTTGATACAGCGCTTTCCACATCTTAGCATGGTCCCAAACGCTTCACAGAATATACTGTAAAGTGAATTGACTGTATATATTTGTGGGCGAATAGCCATTGCAGGGTTTTGTAGGCAAACGCGATCGTCGGGTTTACACACACACCCCCCACATTCCCACCAACAGTCATGAAGCGAAAGACTGATTTGTCTGTGGGATTGTTGTCACAACCCTAACCCTAACCCCAGTGTGCTACCGGGCTGGAGAGGATCTCTTGGACTCGCTCATCCTTCAACGCCTGAGGGACATAGAATAAATTCCAGCTACCTTGCCGTTGCAAAACTCCAAACCCTTTGAACTGTGTTGAGTTCAGACGCAGAGCAGTGAGCAGTTATAATAATAATAAATATAATGATCCTTGCATTTGATATAGAGTAACGCTTTTCACATCTTATCGACGTCTCAAAGCGCTTCACAGAATATACTGTAAGTGAATTGACTGTTTATTTGTGGGCAAGACGCGGCAGCCAATTCCGCACAGCAGCGTCCCCACAAACAGTCGTGGATTGAAATGACCAATTTCGTGTTATTGTGGTGGTTTTTTTTGACGGATTATTATTAGGCGCGTGTGTGTGGAGTAAGGAAACTTGCCCAACGTTTCGCCCTGACCTGCCTGGATTCGAACACAGGTCTCGCGCTTGTAAGGCGAGTGCTCTAACCACTGAGCTAGAGGAGTTATTGGCACTGTTTCACCCAGAGCTGCAGACCATAGCGATGGTGGGCAAGGAACCAGGATGGTTCCTTGAGTATGGACTTTCCAGTTACATTTCCAACTGAGTAAACACTGGGGACCTGCTTTCCTGTTACTGCGAATTGTTTGAGTCAGTGCTCCCTGTGCAACGCTCGTCTGGGGAGGGGGGGAGAGAGTGGCGGGGGGGGGGAGTGGGGGGGTAGGTGAAAGGCCGAGCGATGCCTTGTGCTAGCTGTCTGGTTGAAACAAAAAAAAAATCTGCGCGACCAGAATGCCTGTGATCCCAGGTTGCAATTATTCGTTGGAAATTGCCGCTGTTTAATGAGTGTAACAATACAGATGTGCCCCCTATTTAATGTGCCAATGTGACTGGGGGTGGGGGTGGTGGGGGGGGAGGGGGGGTAACTCGTCCCCAATGGGAGTTGGCGTTGGGAACATCTTGTGATCACAAACGTATAATTGCTCCAAAACCCATGACTCTCTCTCTCTCTCTCGCTTCCCTTTTGTAATTGATTTTGATATTGCTCAGGATTAACAGCTGAAACTGTGTTGAACCAGAAGAGAATTAGCTAATCCACGCAGGATCAAGCGGGCGGGTGGTTGGGTTCCTGCTCGCTGTGGCTCCTCGCTATTTCACACCTAAACATTCATTTTATTTTCCAGCCGAGGATATTGTCATGAGGATTAACCCTGTGGACGGCACGGTTCTTCAGCTGTTTCTCTGTGCTTTCCACCCGCTCATTCTGTCTGTGTGTATGTGTATGTATATATATATATAAACACACATACACCCACACGTATGTATTTGTGCACTTGTATGTTTGTGCGCGTGAGAGAGAGAGAGAGGATTTCACTGCTCCTCTGCTTTTCTGCCACCGTTGTTCGCGAAGATAATAAAAATAATAATCCTTGCGATCGATACAGTCAAAGCCCTTTCCGCGTCGAAGCCCACAAAATACACGGTCGAATCACCTAACGGTATACACCTTGGGGCGCTCTGAGATGTCTCGCAGATGCCATCTCAAATGCGAGGATTATTGTCTTGTTGTTACAAAGCGTGACAAACAAACAAACAAACAACAACAAAACTTACATTTATATAGCGCCTTTCACGTCGAGAGGACATCCCAAGGCGCTGTGACACACTATAGAGTGCAATTTGTTGCCGAACGCAGCAGCCAAGTTGACAAGACAGTGGTGGAGCGTGCGTATGAGCGTGCGCGGGTTGCACCGGTGCACGGGACTGCAGTGGTGCGAGGAACCGCAGTGATTTTTGTGTGGCTCTTTGCCATTTGTTCCCATTGGCTTGCTCGGCCCAGGAAGTGACTGACAGCGTCGTACATTTGCAGCACTCGGGGACACGAGCTGTGCTGATATCTATTTATAGGCACTCGCCTCCCTCAATGTGGCTTCACGCTGGGATAATTTTGCCCTCGGCAACCTTGCTCGAGTGGCCATTCTTCAAGTATTGGCAGGGTATTTGACCTTAGATGTGGAGGGTATAACAGCTAAGCCCCAATCTTCGCCCTCGCCCGTCACGCACACCCTACATGCGATCTCCAGCCTGGGGGTCTCTGTGAATAGCGAACAGGAAGCGTGGCTGACATCTTTCCTGCGCTGTCAGTGAGAGAGTGAGGTTAAACTCCCATTTTTATTCACAGTGAAGCTCGCGCAAGCCTGATCTGTGCAAATCGTACAATAGTCTAAGCTGTACACCTGCCCAAAGTCCCCGTTCAAGAACATATATTCTTTGCAAGTTTGCTAGTAGTAACAATGATAGTAATGAGAAGAAGAATGAGAATAATCCTTGCATTTGATATTGCACCCTATCATGTTGTCGAGGTGTCTCAAAGTGCTTCGGAGAGTATACTGTTAAGTGAATGGACTGTATTTTGTGGGCGAAACTTTGCGCAAGCTGTATTAAATGTGTTTTCCGAATGATACGACTGATGTGAAGTTTACTGGACCTGTAAGTGAGCTGAATTATTAAAATCTGGCTGCCATATCCGAGGAGAGGAGAGAGGGGGCTTTGTTGTAAGGTTTTTTTTTAAACAAAAAAAAACATTTTGTGAATAAAACCAGGTATTAAAAAAAAAGAATGAGAATAATCCTTGCAGAAATTTATCATCCTTTATCAGAAATTCCTGTGTCTTTTCTGGGTCTGACAAATTTGTAAAATTACTCGGTTCCTAGCCTTAAAATATTCCACGGGGGAATCTTGGGCAAATCCCTCAAGATGATTGAAATCTGCGGGGAGTGAGTCCTGTGTGTATTTAAAGGCTAAATTATAAAGAATGTTTACACCCTACGCATTCCATTGGGAAAGGTGCAAATATGTAGTAGTATTATTAAAAATAATCCCTGCATTTGATGTAGTGCCTTATCATTGTCATCAAGACATTTCAAAGCACTTCACAAGAAGTGAAGTGTACAATGTAAAGTGGAGTGACTGTGTATTTTGTGGGCAAAATGCTGATTGATTAATTAATGAATTAACTAACGTGTGTGTGTGTGTGTCTGTGTCTGGCTGTCTCTTTATCTGTCTGTTTTTCTTTCACTGTTTGCAGGCAAGTTTCTATATCTCTCCTTTCTCTCTTCGTTCTCTCCGTTTTCTCTCTCTATCTCTCTCGGAGCAGCAATCCGGTCAGGAATTTTTCTGCTGTATTAAAAACACGACACTATTATTTGTGAGGAGACTGGACTCTGACCCACTCGAGCCGTCACACACAGCATATCCGATGCCTCCACACCCGTGACGACCCTGATCTACGCGATTAACAGCGATTTGAAAACCCGCGAATTTCCCCATTAATTCCAGCTCGTAAAATCTCCTGTTAATTAAGTGAGGTTTGTCTTTACATGCTCCTGGTGAGATTGGAAAATGTTCCGCAGCGAATAAAACCTGAGTTGCACATCTCGCCAGCGATTTCTCCCCCCACCCCACCCGCTCACACCCCCATTAATAAACGCGCTGGAACTTGCACTGAAACCCCGCTGGATGGCATTTTGAAATGGCCTTGACATTAATCCCATTAACACTGCTGCAAACGAACACAGGCCCATCTAAGTGAGGCTGAATACTCACCGATAATTGAATAACATTTTCTGTCAAACGGGTTAGTCGCTTCCCTGAAATAGATGGCACTTGACTGCCGTGTCGACCTTTTGAACACTGAATATCTTTCCGTCTCTCCGTGTGCTCTCTCTTTTCCCCCCCATCCCCCTACTTCTCCTCCCCTCTTTCCCCCCCCCCACCGCCCCCCCCCCCCACCACCACCACCACCCCCCCCCCCCGGCTCTCATTGTGTTTTCCCCTGTGGTGGAACCAGACACAGCCTGAATCTCGGTGTTAATTAGTCCTGTGTGTCACCACAACAAAATGGTGTTGTTTGTTTGGCGTTTTGTGGCGGCTTTAAAGTGGCGGATTCGACGGGCAAGAGGAGAGTAGAGCGAAGTGAAGCAGACTAACCAGAGGAGTGTTGGCAAAATATGCAGCCAATTAGCTTTCCTCCCTTTTCACTACCATTTTCTGTCAAGACGTCTCAAAGACGTAATGAGGCGTTGTATCAAACGCGAGTTTTATTATTATTATTCTTATTATTAAAATATTATTATAGTCCTGTACTGGCCGGCTGTTTCTGATCCAATTGATGGGAACACCTAATTATTGCAAATAATTTTTTTTAAAAATGTTTTAGATGTATTTACCTATGTAAAACGAGGACTGCGTTTGCAGAGGTTAGCTGTGGAAGTGCACCCTCTTTCAAAACGAGGGCATTTCGTTTCTTTTTTTTAAAAAAAAACACAAAAAAAAACATGTTTCAAATGCAAGTCGTGTCCTTCTGAGTGGAGTGCGCGTGTGCGAGAGACTCGGCTGGGGCTCACACTCACACATGTACACACACACACACACACACACACACACACACACTACACAGGGTGACGCTTCTATTCCCTGGCGTTAGCCGCATTGCTGAATTTTAACACGTGACACGGTTGAGCAGAAAGCGAGTCGGCGTCCATGTCTCTTTTCTCTTCCACAATGTCTCGTCTGCCAGGTTTTCAGCTCTTGTTTATGTGGCTATTGATTCGCAACCAGGAAAATGGACATGCCTGCTTGAATTCCCTGAAAATTCAAGTGTTTAAATACCTCGATTTCTCCCATCCACCCTGACCCATCCCCACGCACCCCCCGCGCGCGCGCACATATACACATATTTTCATTGAAAACGCTCATTGAACGAACTTTCCACCAGATTCGATTGACGTGTCTGAGTGTAATTGCTGCGATCATGGCTCTGTCAATAGAGACGCCAAACACACGGGTGGGAGACGGTTAAGGGAGTCTCAGGTTCTCACACTCTCCTGCTCCTTATTCAAATCCTTCGTCCCACCCTCCCTCCCTCCCTAAACTTCAGTCCTCGCCGAGCACAGAGGCTTTGCTTGACTTTGTTCTGCTCTCAGCCTCCCGTGCACTGTCACATCTGCCGGGCCCATCGCGCGAGGCATTAGCTCATGTTCTCAACAATCGCCAGCCACAAGAAAGGGGTCTGCTGGTTTTCACTGCAAGGGCCTTGTGTGTTTGGTCAAAGAGCGAGTGCACAAAGCACAGGAAGGGGGGAAAATGGGGTGCATTGTAAGAGGAGTATCATATTATCCAGTCAAACCTCAGTCAGCACTTAGCACATTATCCTGCCCAGCCATGCGTTCCACACTAAATATAGGCAACACCTCCTTTCCCCTTTCAGTTTGTATAGGTCTCCGCATTCAGAATGGTGAGAGACAGCCATAATTCAATGGATTATTCCTGCCTTTGCGCCCATCGAGACGCTACAGAGAGAGAGAGCCCCCCTCCCCCTCCACGCATTCGGACTGCGTGAAAAAGCCATTGAAACACATCTAATTATCACTGGCTTTCCCAAGCGATATTGTCCGTCCGTCCGCCCCTACCCACTCTCCTTTCCGAGGGCCGGATTTCCAGTGTCCTTCACAGCTTTGGACGCGCTTTCGCTCATATTGTATCCGCGTTAACTTGCAGGCGGCTCGGGAGGTGTTGCGGAAAGCTGTGCGGGAAAGACTAAAGCCTTTGTCTCGTGAACACGCCCTGAATCCTGCACCCACACACTCTCTCTCTCTCTCTCTCTCTCTCTGATCGCCATTAATCCTCATCGACAAATATGCTGGAAAGATTGTGGGTTTGGATACAAAAAAAATCATTGAATTCCAATGACTGATGCAAATGAATGCGCGAGAAAGGGTTTTATTTGAAAATGACAAATTGCTTATTGACGTTAGGAGGTTATAGTCCACTGTGGAATATCGTACATGCCAATAAATATTGCATTTACGTAAGCATCGTAAGTTGCATCCTTCAGCTTTGACTGAATCGGAAATCTTATTGTCCTAAGTGACCCAGCTCTGGACTAGCTCCCATCTGTGAATTTCTATGGAGTCCTCTTGTCATATTGGTTAGAGGTCTTGCCTCGCGACAGGACAGGGCAAAACATTAGGTAATTAAGCATTATTCCACATGCTTCTGCTTACCTAGCAGTAAGTAGGAAACCGGTTGTTAATCAATTGGTGGATCGCTTTTCCGGGAGTAATAATCCCTCCCTCCCAAAAAAATAATAATACAATATAGATATATATATATATATCAATACTAATTTGATCACTCAATCTACGACTGTTTGTGGGACATGGCTGTGTGCAGTTGGCTGATGTGTTTCACCCACAAAATATCCAGTCAATTCACTTTACACTGTGAAGTGATTTGAGCCGTCTTATCAAATGCAAGGATTATTATTATGATTATTTTTGCTGTGGTGTGACTCGGGTCATCTTGAGTTTCCTTCGCTGGTATAAAGTGCTGACTCGGATCCAATTTAATCTCACCCCAGTCCCAAAGCCTCTGAATTTGAACTGCCCAGCAGCACGAGATAAATCCAGTATTTTACAGTTTTGCTCTTTTAAAAGATTTATCTTGAAAGGCGGAGGTTGGAGGCACCAAAGCGTAAAAGAACTTACATTTTGATTTGGTTTCATTGAGATATCACAAGTATTTTTGCCTTATTGAAACATCTCGGAAATCTTTACTGTCAATTGCGGTGACTAAAATTTATTGGAATAAACCCGATCCCTCAAATTTCTCGTTGTCTGAGCCTTAGTTTTCACTCCACCGTCTTAAAGTTTGAGGCTGGGGAGGATTTTGTTTAAAAAAAAATCTTGATTAGGAAACTGATTCTTTTGAAAATTTGAATAAAGCTTTTAAAAAAAAATTATGTCGATCCACGACTGTCTGTCGGGACCCTCCTATGCGCAATTGACTGCCGCGTTTCACCCACAAAATGTACAGGCGATTCAGTTGACGCTGTATTCTGTTTGTGGGTCATCTCGACGACTTGATAAAGGGCTGCATCAAATGCAAGGATCATTATTATTTATCATTATTATTGTTAGTGTCGAAAAGAAAAGGGCTTACGCGTATAGGCACGCAACTTGTTGTTGTGCACATTAAATTTGAAGACAAACTACCGTTTCACAACGTTAAGTCTCTTCCATTTGTCAAGAGAACGGCTGAGCCTGGAAAGTAATTCGACTGCTCGAAGCGCTGTATTTCCATTCCATTCAAAGTCCTCACTTCACTGGCGGAAACTGTTCCTTAGAGCTCCGGCGAGGCTCAGTGGCCTCGCTGCTTAAGAGAAAGCCTCCGTGGCGTTTGACTCCCTATTCTCATGCGCTGTGCAGTTAGTGATGTATTGGAATCATGTTGCTATCCAGTGAGTGAGACTTCAGGAAAGCAGATGGATTTGTGTGATAACTTGTTACAGACAGTTTTTTTTATATGCATGAGATCCCGGCTGTAATGATTCCCTGGGACTCAACAGACCTTAAAATCTGATGCATAAATTTTTTTCTCCCCTCCCACCCCCCCACCACCCACTTGCCATTCAAATTCTGTTATCTCTGAAGCGAGGAGGGGGAAAGGTGGAGGGGGGCGATGGGGGTGGGGGGGGGGGGGGGGGAGGTGGAGATGGTGGGGTGTGGGGAGGCGAACCATGGTAGAGCCATTTGTGAAAGATTGTTCCCATGTGGGGGTTTGAACTTGTAACCTTCTAACCCAGAGGTGAGAGTGTTTCCGACTGAGCCAGGCTGAGGCGTTTTGTCAGCGCTAACAGTTCTGCTGTTAATCTAGTTCCGAGTGATAAGACTTCACGGGCCCCCAAATCCACCTGATTGAGTACTAATACTGCACCTATTGTGGAGCGTAACTCGGGAGAAGAGAGAGAGAGAGAGAGAGATAGTGGGTGTGAGAATTCGCTCGGGGCACTCTTCTGAATTCGTGCCACAAACCGTCCACGCAACCAGGTTTAAATCACGTGAAACACACCACCTACGCTCAGCGGAGTGTGATGTGATGACTGCTCTCTCTTCCCCCCCCCCCCCCGCCATCCCAACCCGTCCCCCTCCCCCCCCGACTCACAGAAACGGAGTGAAAGGGCGTGAGAGTCAGAAAACACGAGAGCTGAGTTTAATGATAATCCCTGCCTTTTGTGGCGAGCCTTGTAACATCAAAACACCTTCCTTCGACCGCGATTCCTTTATTGCCAGGTGCAATGTCAGATTCCACACACCACCGCCTCCCCCCAAAATTCAGTGACTAATTTTTCTGGAGGGCTGTTGGCCAGGAAAACGGGAGAGAAACTCCTTTTTTTTTTGCCTTTCCCACCCCACCCTCTCCCTTTCCCTCTCCACCCCAAAGAGCAAAACTGTAAAATACAAATGTAAATGCATAGTCTCGCTCTGACTAATTCTCCCTCCCACACCCCCCCCCCCAACCCATCCAAAATTTGGAGGGTGAGGAAAGGAGGAATGTTGTCCGACACCAATGTATTTATCAAAGTGTTTATCAGAAATAATAATGTATATTTATTGTGAAACACAATAAAATCATGTCTCTAAGTAAGTAAAACTGAGGTGAAACCCCAGCCAGCCCTGGAATACTATCTAACCACAAGAATAATGATCTTAACTTTCTCAAAATGTTACCCTTGAATGGGAAGAGTATGTAAGGTGGGTGTTGTTGGTGTGGGAGTTGGCTGTGTGTGTGTGTGTGGGTGTGGGGGGGAGTTATTGGGTGGGGGTGTGTATTACTTTGGGCAGTTAATTGGCAGTGTTACTTTGGGGTGTGTTACTGTGAGTGCATTGGGTGTGAATGTCTATTGGTTTCGGTGGTGTTGGTGTGAGTGTTTGTGAATGTGTATTGAGTGTGTGGTGTGTGTGTATTTGGTGTGTGTGTGTATTGTGTGAGTGAGTGAGTGAGTGAGGCTAGGCAGTGATTAACCCCTTCACCTACCCAAGGCTGCTCTATGTTTCGCTTGTGCTATGTTATAACTGGGAGAATCCGCTCTTTCGACGGCTTTCACTCGTTAAACGCAGGCACAAGAGCGGATGCTAGTTCCTTCTGCCCTTTTCACGCAACGAAAACCTTTTGCCAAATCAACTTTACAGCCAATCAACTGCCTTAATCAGCCACAAAATATTTATATTGTAATTAAAATATGATTTGCATCAACGAGAGGCTTTGATTCAATCCTTTAAATTAATTTAAAAGGGAATTTTTTTTCTCAGTTTTTCATCTGAAACTAATGTTTTTTTATTTTAAGAACATGGTGTGGGAGAGGCGGGAGGGAACTAGAATTTGGAGGATTTTAACGATAAATAACGAATGATTCTCAATAATTTTGTCAGTGTTCAAAAAAATATGAATTTTGAACCCACCAAAAACTTGATGTTTTGTCTGAGAAAATTCAAGAGAGAATGAGAGAGGGGTGGGGGGGGGGGGGGGGAGAGAGAGAGAATGAGAGAGGGGGAGGGGGATAGAGAATGAGAGAGACTACAGAATGAGAGAGAGAATGAGAGGAGGGAGAGAATGAGATAGATTGAGAGGGAGAGAAGGAGAGATAGAATGGGAGAGAATGTGACAGATAGAATGAAGGAGAGAATGAGGGAGAGAATGAGATCGAATGAAAGAGAGAGAGAGGGATAGAATGAGAGATTAATATAGAACGAGAGAGAGAGGAAAAGAATGGGCGAGGGAGAGAGAGAGAAAAAAAATCTTTAAACAGAACAAATCATTTAAATTTAAGACCATTTTTATTTTAAAAAGGTGGAAATTCAATGGAACAAATTGTATTCATTGTTTGGGGGTGGACAGTAACGAATTTATCAATGAATGTGGCTTTTATTTGCAGAGAGAGAGAGAGAGATGGAGATCAGATCAGACTATAATATTATATTATTTTTGATTTTGATTTTCGTTGCCCTGGTGTGATTTTGCGCTTGAACTTCGCTTCCATTCGCAGCCCAGCACCCAAGACATCTCAACAAGCTCCTTTAACCCACCCTCACCCTGCACACTGCATCCATGTCTCTCTACCCCTCCCCCCCCCCCCCTCTCACACCAACTTTTTCTCTCCCCCCCCCCCCCTTACTCTTTCCCCTCTATCTCTGCCTCCAGCACCCCTTCATCTCCCCCCTCTCTCTCCCACCACTGTCTCTCTGCTCTCCATTCTCTCCCCCTGTCTCTCTCACCCCTTCTCTACCCCACCTCTCTTTACCCCACCTCTTTTCTCCCCCTCCTACTCATTCTCCCCACTCTCTCTCTCTCTACCCCCAACCCCTCTCTCTCCCCACCTCTGTCTCTCCCCCCCCCCCCCTCCTTTCCTCCCCTCTCCCTCTCCCATATTCCCCATCTCCTCGAATGGTGCCTTTGGGAGTTAGAATCACAGAATGTGAGAAAGAGAGGAGAGGAGAGACCAGGAGAGATAGAGAGTGGGAAAGTGAGAGAGAGAGAGAGATGGGGTGGGTCTGGGGTGGGGGGGGGGGGGGGGCTATTGTGTTAATCAGATCTGTACAGCTTCTCAAGAGAGAAAGATCCATTTCCAGATGTTTCTCTCTCCCTCACCTTTTTGTAACAACATTTTCAACATCTAAATTCAATCCACAGTCAATCCACTTTTATCGAATCTGTAAATGCATTGTGCGAAGTGCTTTGAGACGTCTCAGCACCGTGAAAAGGCGCTATATCAAATGCAAGCGTTATTATTATTGTCCAGAGTTTACCCTTTGAAAGCAATTGTGGAGCTTGCTTAAGTCAAGGTTTTCGTGGAAGTTCCTGATGATTTATTGTTTTATTTTATTGGGAGTTTCCTGGGAAATTAGTTTTTGTGTGTGTGTGTGTGTGTGTGTGTGTGTAAAACAGGGTGGGTGGGGAGGGAGGAAGGCAGGGGAGTGGGGTGGGGGGCCACTTGAGGGGAGATGCGTAAATTCCCAAACTAATCTGCGGAAACACCATAGCTCAGTGAGCGAGCGATAAAATGTATGGGACAAGCTCTCCGAGGAGACGGTGGAAGCAGAGAGCGGTCGCTCTTTCAAAAGCAAATGAGGCAGATTTATTTTAAGCAATGATACCTGGGGATACGATGTACAGTTTGGGACTTGACATGTGCCTGGATGACAGAAGGCCAACTGGATGGACCTCGGTTTTCGTGCGATTCTTATGTTCCTAAGACACTTCTTACCGCAGCGAATACTTGGTTCAGTGAAGTGTAGTTATTCTTGTGTTGTGTTTAATCGGACAGCGCGATGGATGGGCGGAGAAGTCTGCGAAACATGTTACATCAAACAGTCCCTCTCTCTCCCCACCCCTCCCCCCTGCCCCTCTCGCCCAGCTCTGGGATTTTATTGTGAAAGTAGGCTCTGCACCACGTCTCTTCGCTCCGGAACAAACGGCAAATGTTCTCCTTCCTTTTCAGTTCGTTTTTTTTTTAGCTTAAATCGAAAACAACACATAATAAGGAATCTTGGAAGTCCCACTCGCTCTTTCGCCCGCAAAAAACACAGACAATTCACTTGACTGCACGTTGTGAAGCGCTGTGGGACGTCTCGACGACATGATAAGGCACTGTGTCTAACGCAAGCATTATTACTATTATTGCTATTATTATTTTTAGTTGGAATCTGTTAATAGGACCAGATGTTTCTTTTAAAACCAAAGGCAAAAATCACCAGATTGTGATACATTTTTTAAATTGAGAAAAACATTGTATTTTGCATTGATTTGTTGATCAAGTTTCTGTCTCAAAATTAATTTGAGCAGAGCACTCAACTGTATTTAATAGAGTATAAATATAATATATATATATCTGCTGTTACAAGCAGAGCAACGCTATCTGCTTTGCACATGATCTGTGGCTATCAGAACAGGGGAAAGCCTCTAACGATAAGCATCTTCTGATAATCTGTACAAGGAAAATTGACACCAGTAATATCCATTTCATATCCCCCCCAAAAAAATCCCTTTCCCAACTCGATGCAAAATCCATTTGAAGCAATTTTTTTTCCCCCAACGTTTGTTTGTGGGGGTGGGGGTGAGTAAAAAGTAAATTTAATCCACTCAATTGAATTCACTCAGGTTTAACTCAGACAGTCTTAACATTTCAACCCATGCAAGTCATGTTATCTTACTCAAATTTTTCATTTAATTTGTTTCATTTTATCTCGCTTGAATGTTTTATTTTAATTTTTCATACACACAATTGTTAATCTCTCAGGTTTGCCCCCTTTTGGCATAGTTTCCAGACAGGCCCTGGTTTTAAAAGGTTTTAAAGATTAAAAAAAATACCCCAGTCTTTCCAAAGTTAGTGAGAGAGAGATGCATTTTCTTTTTCAACGAATGGATGCATTTTATTTCTCTCTCTCTGTGTTTGGGAAGATTATTCGCTGGTGAAATGGTTGATTATTTGAAAAGTTGTCTGTGAAACGATGCTTTAAAATCTTGCCTGGCGGGAGATAGGGGGTGATTTGATTTGGGGATTTCATTTGAGGTAAAAAAAAATCCATATCATTTTTTTTCTTTGCTTTGCTGGGTGTGTTTTTAAAAATATATATATCTATCTCTCTCTCTATATATATAGATATATATAAAACGTGCACCTTGTGCTTGCACCCATTGGGGTTGATATGTATTTCTGAACTGTAATGGAATTTTTAAGGAGGTTTTAAATAAAGATAAGGCACTTTTTTTTAGGCAGGGATTGAATAAGTGATTTTACTTGGTAGTTTTATCACAGTTTCACTACCAGCTAGCTATCTTTGGTGTGTGTGTGTGTATGCTGCACCTTAATATATATATGTTAGAACATTTTAATCTCATTGCCCTTTGGGTGGGGGTTATATCTACAAAAAAGCGAGTCATCTTATTGCCTTCCAGTTTTATTTTTTTTCTCTCTCTAATGATGAAATATATAAAATGCAATTTCCTGGCAGTTGCAGGTACTGTATCAATTTTATTTTTTCTCTCTCTCTCTCTCCCCCTCTCTGTCTTTCTACCTATCAATCTCTGTGATATAGTTTCCATGTCTATACGTTTTTTTTAATCGATTAGGCTCTGAATGTCTCAGCCCGTGTTTAAAAACTTATGGATCAGGGTTTTATTTGCAGTAATGACAGAAGAGGGAGTTTTATGTGTGTGTTTGAGTGTGTGTGTTTGTGAGTGAATGCTTGTGTGTGTGTGTATGGGTGGGGGGGGGGAATATGTATTTGTTTGTGTGTTTGTGTGGGGAGAGGGTGTTTGTATGTGTTGGGAGGTTAATATATATATGTGTTTGGCAGGTGAATCTTTTGTCTGTGTATGTGTATGGAGTGAGGGGTTACTATATGTTTGTGTGTATGTGAGGGGGAATGGTGTATGTGGGAGAGTGTGTGTGTAGGTGGTGGAGTGTGTGTGTATGTGTGTGTTGCTGGAGAAGTGTGTGTGTGCCTTTATGTGTGTGTGTGTGTGTGTGTTGGTGGGTTGTGTTCAATTGAGAGCTTAAAAAAATAGTTAACGCTGCACAGATTTTTGGATGGTCCTGTTCATGTCTTACTGTCTGGTTAGACAGTCCCAGACAGCAATCCGCTCGCTCCCTTTCTAACAAACTAACGGCTGGTTACATTTGCAGGATTTAAATCCCCTTTAGCCTCTCATTCTCGCAAGGCTGGGGTAGTTCTCCTTTCGTTTCACCTCTCCACAGAAGGCCAGTTACCACAATTTAGCCACCATAAAGTCCTAGTGATGTGAGCAGCTTTTCACACCGAGAGAAAGAGAGGGAATGATTCACCACTGAGCTCAGGGCTGTGAGCTGCGCCTAATTCAGAACATTAGCGACCAAGCCTCGATTTCTCTCTTTTATTCCCATTTTTTACACACACACACACTCCCTGTTGCGTTATTCTTGACAAGAATCTATATATATATATTTTAAAAAAAACGTTTTCGTTTTAGTTTTCAAATCCGTGGCCCTTTTGTGTTATTTCACTGTTAATTTTAAACTAGTTTTCTGGCAGGTGAAAATTATCAAGTTAACACCAACCACCCCCCACCCACACCGCACACACACACACACACACACACAAATACACATTGCTGGTGTTAAATGCCGTGTGTTTCAATGGGATTTATTGAGGGAGACGGCTGAAAATAATAATAATAATCCTTGCATTTGACATAGCGCCTTATCACGTGTTCGACATGCTTCAAAGAATATACGGTAAAGTGAATTGACTGTGTTTGTGGGTGAAACGGGGCAGCCAACTGTGTACAGCAGTGTCCCCACAGACAGTTGTGGCTTCAGTGACCAATTTGTTTTCGCCCCTGGAGAGATCGTTACCCCTGGAAAGCACTCCACTAACCCACTAACAACTGGGTTCCTAATTACTACTAGATAAACAGTAGGCATTTGGAATAAGGAAACTCGTAGAGGAATCTTTTTTTTTGGGGGGGGTGGGGTGGTGGAAAGGGTGTAATGTTTCTGATCACTTTGCCACCCCGTGTGTGAGTGAGAGTGGGTGTGAATGAATGCGTGGGTGTGCGAGTATGTGCGTGTGCAAGAGTGCGAGTGTGTGCGAGAGAGTATGTGTGCAAGAGTGTGTGCGCAAGTGTGTAAGAGAATGTGAGTGAGTGAGTGAGTGAGTGTGTGTATGAGAGTGTGTGTGCAAGGGAGAGTGTGTGAGTGAGTGGGAGTGTGTGTAAGAGAATCGAGTGTGAGTGTGTGTGTGAGAGAGTGTGAGTGAGTGTGCGCGCGCGCGTGTGAGTGAGTGTGTGTGTGTGAGTGTGTGTGTGTGTGTGTGTGTGTGTGAAAGTGGCCCCCGTTGCCCTTGCCCTCAGCGGAGGGTGACAGCATGTAGGCGCTGAAAAGTGGGGTCAGCCAGACAGCATGCCTGTGTTTGGAGTCTCGGCTGTACGGTTCCCCAGCGACTCAGACAATGCAGCCGATGAGGTAATAGCCAGAGGCGGAGAGGCATTCAAACGCGGAGAGAGAGAGAGAGAGAGTGGAGGGAGGGAGGGAGGGAGGGAGGGAGAGAGGACGGGGAGAGAAGAAGAGAGACAGAGCGAGAGAGAGAGAGAGAGAGAAACTCCTCGCAAAAACTGTCTGTGAATAGCGGAGGCCACCGCTAACAAATACTTTAATCTGATTAGCCATTGAGTGACTGGAGATGCAAAGCAGAATGCATCTCGGTGTTTGTTGTGATGGGAGAAGCCGGGACCCATTCATTACCCAGGGCCAAATTAGGCTGGCGAGGGGTGGGTGGTGAGGGAGGGAGGGAGAGGGGGAGGGAGGGAGGGAGTGGTGGGGGGGGGGGGGTGGGGGGGGAGAGAAAAAGTTTGTATAAAGAAACAAAGTGTGTTTCTCTTTGCCCTCGACAAACCAGAGACATCAGCTCTCTGTGACCGTGGCCTGATTAATGCCTGTGTGAGAGACAGGGGCACACTGCATTCAAGGGGAGGGAAACTGCATTAAAGAGGAGGGGAGACTGGGGCTAACCCGGCTGGCTCCATTCATTCAGGCAGTTTGCCAAAACACTTGACATCGAACAAAACAGCGACACAAACATGCTCCCACCCTCATATGCGACAGAGGCGCAAAGGAAAGCGACGAGAGCCAAGGCAGTCGGTCGGTCTCTCTGTGCTCTTGTTTACCAGAAAGGAGCAAAATAGCCAGCTCCCACCCCCATCCCCCCATCCCACCCCCCCCCCCCCAGCCCAGCCCAGCCACAACAGCAACAACAACTTGCATTTGTTCAATGGCCCTTCGCACCCTTTCCCAGTGCGTTACGGAGATGATCTGCAGCCCCTGTGGCTCAGCGGTTAGAGCGCTCGCCTTACAAGCGTGAGACTTTTGAGAGGTCCGGAAGACGTGAAAAGCGCTATATCAAATGCAAGGAGTATTATTATTATTATTACACACTCACAAACAGTACACGGGGAGAGAGAGAGAGAGGCAGACAGAGAGAGTTAGTCAGGGGATTCTGGTGACAGTGTGCGAGTGTGTAATAACAATAGCCCCACGAATAGTCGTGGATTGAAATGACCAATTTTATTATTGTGTTTTTTTTTTGAGGGGGAGACGGATTATATGTTGGTATCTCTGCCACAATGCACCAAAGTATGCAACTCAGTCAAGCTCTGTGTAATTCTCGGGTGGGGGGGTGGGTGGATGGGGTGGAGGGTAAATTGCATGGACCCAAACAGTTGGCATTCTCTACTTTGCCGAATGATTGATGGTGGGGGGTGGGGTGAGGTGGACGTTGAGTGGGCGGGGGGGGGGGGGTGGGGGGCATTGGAGAGAGGAGTTGGGGGGTGGGGGGGTGCGGGGGGTGGTTGGGTGGAGTGATGGGAGGATAATGTCTTCGGAATGAATCCTGCCACCGATTTTTTAATCCAAGGAACTTTTATTTAAATTATTCAATGATCTGAATTATTTACCAAGACACATTGAGCTGCAGGGGTTGCATGTTAATGGGCTGCAGATTACCACCACGTCACAAGGCATTCATAGCATCTGGCAGAGGGCTCCCTGTGCCCAGGCTGGGTGTAATTGGCAATTAATCGATCCCAGCATTCGTTTACTTAATTGATTCAGGTGAAGGGGTGGTGGTGGTGGAGGTGGGTGGGGGGCTGTGGGAGAGATAAAAGCAAAGAGGCTCCCCCCCCCTCCACCCCCTCCCCTCCCTGACTATTTCAAAGAAACGTCAAGTTCTTCGACCGCCTATCCTGACTTGCGCTCCTCTCCTAATGCAAATGTTGCCCCATCCCCCCCAAATCCGCGTTAATTGGTGACCTGTCTCATTGTTTATACTATAGGAATGCGCCGATGCAAATTAGCTGTCGCATTTGCCTAGCATTAGCAACATTCACCGGGGTTTTGGACGCCGGCTTCGCTTCGCCGAGGCCTTCACTGTGTGCGTTGGGCGGATGGTACGACGTTAACATCAATGCCAGTTTGTTAGTGTTATATTGTAATATATTGATTTTGCTGTTGGGCCCAAAACATTTCAGAGATTCGAGCGACTCTGTGACAGGGGCTGAGCTGTGCTGATGCGAGGATAGAGCGCTGATTCCTTCCGTTAACAGAGCTTTGCGACTCTGTGATCAGTGCCAGCCTGCCACCACACCCTTGAGGCCCTCCGAGACACCGTCCGGCCTGGAGGGCGCTATATAAATTTGAGTTGTTGTTGTTGTTGTTGTTGTTCCCCGAGTGTCAAAAGTTTTCTCGAGTCCCTGGAGGGGCCAAACGAGATTCCCTCTGGTCGTCTTTCGGGCTAATCGCTGGCGGAACCAGCCCACCGTTTTGGCAGCCGTTGGCACAGAGTCGAGCCTGAACTTACCAATAATAATAATAATAATAATTCATAACAATCCTTGCATTTGATATGGCGCTTTTCACTTCTTCTAGATGTCTCAAAGCGCTTCACGGAATACACTCTCAAGTGAGTTGACTGTATATTTGTGACCTCAATGGTGTGCGTGGGGCACATTACCCTGTGTCACAATGGATTCAGAGTTGTTTTTTGGAGTGTGTGTGTGTGTGTATGTGTGTGTGTAATAATAATCCTCGCGTATGATTTAGCGGCTGATCACGTCGTTGGAAGTGTCTCAAAGCGCTCCACAGGATTTACTGTAAAGCCTGATTATTTTGTGGGAATGGAAGAGTGTGGGAGCAGGTTAGGATGAGCTGATGTAGGGTGGAAACACTGACCCTTTGCTGTAGATTCTACCTTATATAATGAGCAGGGAGAGGCTGAACTGACCACAGACACTGGCAATGCGCTACAACTGGAGCTGAAAGATTAACTACTGAGAGATCAGATCACCTTTTGCGGCCAGTTAGGCTGAGAAACTTCCTTGTGGTTCCTTTCCCCTGACCGTGCTCTCTCTCTCTCTCTCTCTCTCTCTCTCTCCCGCTCTCTCTCGCTCTCTCTCTCTCCCCCGCCCTCTCTTTTTTTTTCTCTCTAACTCCCCACAGAAAAAAAAGACATCCTTTTTTAAAAAAAAAACTGTAGGATTTGAAACCTCGCTTGTAAAACTGATTGTGATTGCTGCTGAGAGTCGCTGCTAAACGGGAAAGATTACGATTGTAAAACCAGACTATTTATTTAGTCCACTCCCATTGACACTTTGTGAACTCCTTTACAACCGCTTTAATAAACATACCTCGAGTCCTGGATTCGCTTCATTTCACAAGCATTTCATTTTCCTTTCTAATCTATTGCAAGAGGAACAAGAGCAGACAATCTAGAGGCTTGCGCTGTTCTTTCACCTCCGGGACACTGGTTCATATCCAGCCCAGACAGCTGGAATTAAGGCCTCTTCTCTGCGACAGCTCTTTACCAGTCTTAAATGAAATAAGTTGAGACAGCCTGAATGCATTTCTCAGCAGACGGGAGGCCATGGTGTAAGCACTGGGGAACGTTTAGTGTCATCCGTGGAGTCCTGCAGCTCAGTGGTTAGAGCACTCGCCTTACGAGCGCGAGACCTGTGTTCGAATCCAGCCAGGTCAGGGCGAAACATTTGGCAAGTTTCCTTACTCCACACATACACTCCTAACAATAAACCCTCCTAACAATGAACCCTCCAATAAAATAGGCCATTTCAATCCAGAACTGTTTGTGGGGGACGCTGCTGTGCGCAATTGGCTGCCGCGTTTCGCCCACAAATATACAGTCAATTCACTTTACAGTATATTCTGTGAAGCGATTCGAGAAGTCTAGAAGATGTGAAAAGCGCTATATCATTTTCAAGGATTATTATCCTGAGAGTTTGTTGTGGTCAAAGAGGAATCAAAACAACAAGAAAAATTACACTATTATTGTGGTTTTTGGGATGTCCTTTTGGGAGATCTTAAAATTGGGAATAAACCAATAAACAATAATAATAATACTATTGCATTTGATATAGCACTTTCACATCAGGAGCATGCTGCAAAGCTCTTCACAGTATGTTCTGTATAGTGACTGTGTACTTGTGGGCGAATGCGTCAGCCAATTTGCATGCAGCAGTGTCCTACAAGCAGCCATGGAACGAGTGACACCTTTTATTTGGGGGAATTGCAGGACCGACATTTTGAATAGTGCAGTGCAATCTTTAACATCCCCCTGAACAGACGGGCAGATAGGACCTCGTTTTAACGTCTCACCCCGAAGGAGCCAACAATGCAACAACACCCCCCCCCCCGGCGCTGCATTGGAGTGTCACCTGGCGATGTGGGGCGTGAACCCACAACCGTCTGACTCGAGAGGTGAGAGTGCGACCCCTGACTGCACCAGGCTGACATATTGGTTAGAAATGAAAGCAGGAACTGTGAGGCCAGAGTCCCAAGAGGCGCCTGGATTTTACATAGAAACCCCCCCCCCTCCCCCTTTTAATCATATCTAGGCTGAAAATTCAAATAAAATAAACAGATTGATTTCTGATGGATTTTCTCAGCGCTAAAATACTCGCAAACGTTGACACGGGGTCTCGGCAGAGCGGATTAAACAAACACACCGAATGCTCTAGCCGCTTTGTGTCACACAAACGTTTCAACACGCGTCGCCCTTCTTATTGTTTCTGCCTGCATCGATCTCACAATCAATGCCTGGGTCTCTGCTTGGCTGACATGGTCCTCGAGAAACGCTTCGAACATTTCCAGAAATTGATCACCGACGGGGCGAACTGGGGCTGAAAGCCGTTTGATCAGGTGAACCGCGAGCAGAGATTCTGTCCCAGCACAAAATTGCTGACGGGCGCAGTTCTAGTGAACCTCATACCAGAAACAGTGAACAGACAAAAAGACCGCGGTCCATTTAATTGGCCTTCCACCTTCCTGGCGGTCGCATGCACGCATTTCCCGAACTACCTACTTAACCATACACCATAATGTTATTTCCCTTAAGAGTCGGATCAGTTGGGACTGTACATTTTATATGGCTTCTGCAAACTATGAGCATCTGTAAACTTACGGAAGTCATATCATCTATGACTTGTGTAAAGTTATGTCTGAGTCAGATTTTATATGACTAACACATAATAAATACAGAAGTGCAGCGCTGGCTGGTGACATTAAGGCGAGGTTTCTATATTATATTTAACCCATGCATATTAAAACTATGCAATCCCATTCTGTCCATACACTGTACGTGGATTTAAGACTGTGAAGCTCTTCCCCTTCCTCGAATATTCCTCTGTTTCGCAAGTCTTCCCTCCCTTCCACCCTTTCAATCAGAGGCTATAATAATAAGCCATAACAATTTTTAAGAGAGAAGTATAGTAGATATATATTTGGGGAGGACAGGTTTGCAGGGCTATGGGGAGCGAGCGGGGGATAGGATTGACTTGGACAGCTCTTTTCAAAGAGCCGGCACAGACACGATAGGCCTATGGGTTCCTTCTATGCTGTATGATTCTATGATAATAATAATTCTAATCCTTGCATTTGATATAGTACCTCATCAAGTCATCGAGACAGCTCTGTGGCAGCTAGTTCCATTCGGTGGGCTCACCTATGTGACCATCACACAGATGATGTCTGACAGTCAGTCTCCTGAATGGAGGTGTGTGTTCCCACATTTCCTTCGTTCCTATTGACATATTTTGGGTTAGACTGACCCGTTGAGGCTCTTCAGAGATCTGAACACTGGAAGAGGAATGCATTGCTCTCACTTTCTCCTGTAGCTCAGCGGTTAGAGCACTTGCCTTAGAAGCCTGAATCCAGGCAGATCAGGGTAAAACCCTGGGCAAGTTTCCTTACTCCACACGCCTAATAATATACTGTCCCCAAAAAACCTTACATTAATAAATAAAAGGATTATTTTCAATCCACGACTGTTTGCGGGACACTGTTGCGCGCAATTGTCTGCCGCGTTTCGCTCACAAATATACAGTCTACAATATACACTTTACAGTATATTCTGTGAAGCATTTTGAGATGGCGATAAGATGTGAAAAAGCGCTATATCAAATGTAAGGATTATTATTGTTTCTCCTCAATCCGAGTGAGTGTTCAATCAATGCCTCGCTTGACTTGCGTAGTCAATGTATTTAGAGCGACGGTGCGAGTTGGGTTGGGGAGTGCGCTCGTTTGTGTGTGTGTGTGAGGAGAGTCTGGCACAGAGGATCGGGGGGGGGGGTCACTCTTTAGATTGATAGTTGTTGATTTCAAGATTAAAAGGAGACTGAGAGACTCAATCCACCGTGGTTCACAGGAGTGTGCGTAACATCAAGCTGGTGTTGTGTATCTCTTGGGTCAGTGCAATGTGCGGATGATGTATTGCTGGATACATGATGGATAAATTCCTTAGAGCTACATTCCGCGCAATACTTGGAGAGGGGGGAAGACGGGGGTGGTTGGTAGGGGTGGTGGGGTTAGAGGTTGGTGGATGGGTGGGTGGGTGTGTAGGTTATGGGGGTGGGGGGTGCGGTGAGGTTGTATAGATTGATCTCACAACCGTGGAGCAGTAATTTAACATCAGTCCACTCCGGCGATGGTAACTTGCGCAACGTGTTCTTTCGGACCCGGAATTAAAATCCCTCCGTCCCGCTCTCAAACCGTACGTGCCTCAGACACGTCGAATAAATTGTTCCACTTCACTCTGATCAGGCCGCAAACTGAGAGGTGCTTTCTCCAGACCCTGTCAGTTTGGATAAAGGAAATCTTCGGGAGCTGGAAATCTGAAACAGAACCAGAACCGCACAGCTGACAGCGAGAGCCGGAGACACAAAAACAGAGGTTAACGTCTACAATCTGCTGGTTTCCGATCAAACCGACCCCGGATTTAATCATTTTAACCCCTTTCCTGGTATTTTCCTTTCACGCATTTCAAAACCTCGCCCAAATCCTTGACGGTGCCTGTCTTTCCGATGATGATTGATTCGCTGATGTTTCCTCGCGCTCCTGTTATTAGTTTCTCAGGCAGCAGCGCTTCGCTTAACCCGAGCCCGTGTAAGAAACCAGACTTACTGCCACCACCCCCTCACACTCCACCCACCCCCACCCCTCCACCATTATAGATCCCCAGGTCTTGACCCTTGCTAACCTCTACTTAATCCACTTTAGAATTAGGTAAGCGGGGTGTGTGAGTGTGCGTGTGTCTAGGGAGAGAGCGCAGTTCGCATTTTGTTTCCAGTTACGGATATTTCCATGTGTTGATGTCTAACGTGGAATTCTCTAAGTCTGGCTTGGATACCCTTGACCATGTTGATGGGTTTGATGCACACATCAATCAGACACCCGGCTGACCACATTATATGATATTAAAAAAAAACTATATTCAACTCCAGAATACCAGCAGAAGCTCGCACCCAGACCACTTCAGATGCCGTCAAAATTGAGCAAGTGAATAAGGACCCAACGAAAGCAAGCCTTTGGGATGTCCTTCAGACGCGAAAGGCGCTTTGCGAATGCAATTCAGTTTTTTTTTTTGTCGTGTTTCTCACCGGCCTGTGTGAAAGAGTGAAGCCTGGTACCTTGCAAAGGAATCGATTAGTCGCACAGACCGAGGAGAGTGAAAAGGCATTCATGTCTGTAGGTTGACTTACGTCGCGCCGAGAAGCCACCTGTCTGAGTCAGGGAGCGGAGTGGGGGGTGTGGGTTAGGTAGGAGGGGGGTGGGGGGGGCTGGGGAAGGTCGGGTGAGTGGCGAAAGCCGGCAGGACCAGTGAGATAGATCATCTGTAACAAAAAAATATATCTTTGCATTGTTAGGCGGAGTTGAGGCATCAGAGCAGCCTCTCACTAATCTAGTCAGATCTCCGCCAGGGTTAGTGCTGTTAAACTCGAGGTCTGGTCACGCCCCAGGAAGCTTTCGATGAGACGTTATGGGAAAGCGCTGAATCTGTGAGCGCCCGCCCGTGAAAGTTATATAACTGGGGAAAGGAACAGGGGAAAAGGGATTAGAGTTGATAGCTCTGCTGGGCAAGATAGCCCGAGCACAGGCAGAATGGGGGGGGAATAGAGCGGAGGGATAGGATTAAAGTACGTGGTACGCTTTACATTCCGCGAAGCCCTTTTTGAGATGTCTCAACGGTGAGATAAGGCACTATATCAAATGCAAGGATTATCATTAATATTGTATTATTATAGTGAGGAAGTAATCAGTGGCACAGATGGGCTGGGGGAAGGAGGAAGGTTTGGTATAGATGGAGCCAGCAGAGCGAGAGAGCGCGCACACAGATACAGTAGATGGAAAAAGAAGCACAGGGAATGGGATTAGAGGAGAGTGATGGCATAGCACCTCGAGGTACTTAACAAGTAAGTAGCGGAGCTTGATGCTCGAGTATACAGTATATATTATATTATTGTATATTTTGCACAAAAACTTTGCACCACCTGGACAATAAGAGACGGGGCATTTGGTTGGAGTAGAGCAAAGGCACTCAGAGGGACTGAAAGAGAAAGGGGGAGAGAGAGAGAGAGAGAAACATGGACCTGGGTGATTGGTCATGGGTTTAACCCTGGCTAAAGCTCCTATCAATCTACCTTCACTCCTGGCAAATTCTCCCACTATTGGATTGTGGATTTCGAACTGGATTTGCGTGCGTTTAAATTTAAAAAAAAAAAAAAAAAAAAAATTCTGAGATTTGTGTTTATTTGGAAGCCACGATTTCCATCGCACCGTTTATTAGAGATTTCCAATTGATTTGAGAATGAGATGAACAAAGTGATGCGCTAAACTACCACAGGGAGTTTTTAATTCGTTTTTTTTCTTCCAAAAATAATTCAGTTTCCAGCACCCAAATCCATCGCGGGCTCCATTCGGAATAGTTCATTTGAGCTGATTCTTAATTTACACTCTCTGTGACAACGCTGTAGGCTGTTTAGACGTTTCACATTCCCCCCTGTTACATTCAGTGCCAGCTCTCCCGTGCATCTCTGCTTCGCGGATAATTACTGTCAAAGTGTAGTGACTGTTTTATGTTGTCGGTGATGTACACCGAAAAGCACCACGATCAGACACCTTACCGAACACCAAAGCTTCGGAATTCAATGCGAATTCAAACACAGGCACATAAAACGCCTCGGCTCCCCAAGCTTTTTTTCCCCCAGCAGAGGGTATGAAGTCACTCACAGCTAATGACAGTAGCAAGTCTCTGCGATTGAGTGTGTGCTTTCTCTCTGTCCGTCACTGCCAGAACATTCCGAGTCAATGGACGCTGTTGTGTTTCCCGCTCACTGGATAAGCACAAATGCATTTAACATTTAAGCAAACATCAGACTTTAATCGTCCCTGAAATGCATAAAATTGCTTTCCACCTACGTGCGTTTAATAGCCTTCCACTGGTGGAGAAATACAAGGCGCGTGAAGTGGCACACATCGTTTCTGTTGACTTACAAATGGAAATGCCAATGAATTCTTTCTCCGCGCAACAACAAACAAAAAGAAGGGTCATTAATAAAAGCTGTTTGTTTCCCCCCAAACTCCCACCCCCTCCCCCCTCCCCACTCAGTCCTACCCCCCCCCCCCCCCCCCCCCCCCCCCCCCCACCTTCAACCCACCGCCCCCAAGTGCCTTGTTGCTACAAGCGCACGGCACAATAGGAAGACGGATAACCCCTGACCTCAGCATTGCCACTCTCTGCTCGCAGTTGGCGAGATCTTATCAGTGGGAGGGGAAGGAATTAATTGTCGGCAGACAAAGGCCGTCTGTCACCCCGGGGCTTTTCCCACCTCCTCCGCGGCCCCCTTCATCATGTGCGGCGTAAATCACAGCCTCTGTGCACCATTGTTTACCGATCAGCCATGTGTCCGGGCCACTTTAACAAACGGTTGAGCTGGACACTGTGGCTGCGGCTACAAGTTACCAGAGTTTAGCCCGTCCTATCGTCTACCTGCTGCTGTTTCGGCTCACTATTGCCTCGAACCTCCTTGCACACACTTCCCCTCTGCCCTTGTCGCATTGATATCGGGATGGAATTGCAGAGGGTGCGTGGGTTCAGCAAAGCTCAAAGGTTTGACTGCCGATAGTGGAGCAGGCGGGACAGGCAGGGCAAGGGGACATGAGTAGACCAGTGCCTGCGGAGCGAAGGGAGCTCCCGTAGCTCAGTGCTTAAGCGTGAGACCTGTGTTCGAATCCAGGAAGATCAGGGCGAAACCTTGGGCAAGTTTCCTCACTCCCCACGCGCCTAATGATAATCCCTTCAAAAAAAACAATAATAATAAAAATCGGTCATTTTCAACCCACAACTGTTTGCGCTGTGCGCAATTGGTTGCCGCGTTTCGCCTGCACATATACAGTCAATTCACTTTACAGTATATTCTGTGAAACGCTTTGAGACGTCGATAAGATGTGAAAAGCGCGATATCAAACGCAAGGATTTATATACGGTATTACTATTTATTATAGCACACAGGGCGGTGAAGATTTAATAGGTCGCAGAGATAGGGACAGGCCACACCGAGTGTGTATGGACAGGGCATGAAGAGGGCGAATGGGGCAGTGGATGGCGGCGGCCGTGAGAGTCACACACTTTGACGGGCGAGTTGGTGAACATTGAGGTATAGTGGTTGCTAATTCTACCAATTTCACATTGTGAGCTATTTTCGATTGCACACGATCACCGGATGTGGGTAGGCAGAAGGACATGCCATCTTTCCATCACAACGACAACAAGTTGTTTCTTAAATGAGTTCAGCATCCCGGGAGTGTAAATTCTCCCTTGGGTCTGTCCTATGTTTTGCTTTCACCCGGTTGAACCTCTGCGCTCAGTGCTCTGAGACGCAACCTTGCATTGGGGTGGGGGGGCTATATAAATACAAGTTGTCGTCCTTTTGACCTTCTGCCTTGGTGCATCTGATATTCTTTCAGGCTTACGAACCTGTTAAGCGCCTTGCGTACATCAAATGGTGCCATGGCTTGTGGGACTGACTGCGTAACCTTACATGACAGTAATAATCGTTGCATTTGATATAGCGCTTTTCACGTCTTCTGGACTGTAAAGTGGACTGACTGTATATTTGTGGGCGAAACGCGGCAAGCAATTGCGCACAGCAATGTCCCACACAAACAGTCGTGGATTGAAAATGACCAATTTTTATTCCCTTGAGGATTATTATCAGGCGTGGAGGAGTAAGGAATCTTGCTCAAGGTTTTGCCCTGCTGGAATTTGAACCCTTGTCCCCTCGCTTACGAGGCGGGCGCTGTAACTAACCACTGAACGAACAGGACTCCACAAGTAATACAAGTAAACTCCCATCTGTAGCCCGTTCGATCAGGAATGTATGAATTCATCCCATGTGTATGTAGCATGCCCTGCGTTAAGACCCAGAGGGCAGCCCTGGCTCAGCCCGTTAGCAGCGCTAATTAAAGGGTGAAATGCAACAAAAAAAAACTCAACAAAAAAAACTCAACAAAAATTTTTTCTCTTCGATTAATATTTAATCGCCGTTGAAAACTCTCTGAATCAACTCCCAACCCGTCAGTCAAACGGCGCCTCTGATGCTTGAGAAGGCATCACAAGAACCGCATATTATTAAGGTCACTTCCGTTAAGTGGCGCCCTTTCATCTCTCATTCACATATATCAAGAGGTGCCCCCAATTAGGGCATTTGAAGTAAAAGAAAAATTTACTTTTTTTTTCTTTCCACCGCAGCTGCGAGACAGTACGACACATCAATTGATTTTTCCCATTAATAGGGGAGAAATAGATGCTTTGCCTCGTCGAAGAGGTACGGAGCCTGCCCCTGCCCTTGCTCCCCCCCACAAACCACCCCCCCCACCCCCCACCACCACCCCCGCTCTTAATGAATTGGGTCTCTATTTAGGGTGCTGTCTCAAGCCGTGACCGGTATTTATAAAGTCACATCAGCCCTGAATAATGCAGGCGTGAAAGTGACTGTGTTGAATGAGGTGAATGTGAGACGTTTTGGGTCGGGATTCATTTGCCTCTTCCCCCCCACCCACCACCCAGCCGCCCACCCCCCCCACCTTCTTTCTCTCTCCCTCTCTCTCTGGTTCGTTGCAGTTGCTCAGACACGTCTGCTCGTCAGTAATGGTGACTGCTCTTGGTGGGGGGGGGCATGGGGGCAGAGGCTTTGCCCAGCAGCTCAGATAACTTCACCAGAGACAGGGCCGTGCTCTACATTAGGGGGCACGACTCCGGTTCTATTCCTGGCACGTGCCAACAACAAAAAAAAATTACGTTTGTGTCTATATATAGGGAATCCCGTAGCGTAATAGCTAGCGATGCGCCTGTTTGTGGAACACCCCGTTTCGCCCACGAAAATATACAGTCATTTCACTTTACATTATATTCTGAAAGCGATTTGAGACGTTTGGTGATATCCCAAGGTGTTGAGGCGCTGTATCAAATGTAAGGATTATTATTAGTAGTATTATTAATATTAACAGGGCCACAGTTTGGGCTACCATTGCCCCACCCGTACAATTGGCCTAGTCTTGAGGTGCGTGGCCTTGAGGTTCAAATAGTTCACCACCAAACACCGCGAACTGGATTGCGCTCAGACAGTGAGCCCCAGGCAGGGACACCACGATCTTAACCAGTCGCGGGATAATTAAAGCCGCGTTTCTCCTTTGTCGGTAATTTAACTGTTCATTTTCCAGCCCATCCATCGCGAGTCGGCGAACTTGCGGTTACCTGTTGGCCAACAGACTGACTGCAATAACGATAGCTCATTAACGCAGGAAAGTCTGGACTGTGGGTAGCGGGAGTTTATTAAGTTTCGCCAGCAGTTTTTGCTGACATTACATCAAATCTATGGACTTGGACTGTATTTAAAGACTCAACATCTCAAGTGTAATATTATCAAGATTCTCCCAGTGTGCACAGTCAATTCACTTCGCAGCACATTCTGCAAAGCCCTTCGAGATGTATTGAAGACATGATAAGGCGCTGTATCAAATGCAAGGATTGTTATTTATTATTAGACCAGTCTGATTGTGTGAGAGGCTTGTGCTCGCGCTGAACTAAGGGCAAAAATCCCCGATCAGGTTAATAATAATAATAGTAATAATCCTTGCATTTGATATAGCGCTTTTCACGTCTTCGAGAAGTCGCAAAGCGCTTCTCAGTTGTAACGTGAACTGACTGTATATATGTGGGTGAAACATGGCAGGATTAGGGTTAGGTCCCCAGGGCTGAGATCCATCACTTCGATGAGCGCTAACAATTCACCCAAAGTGTAAATGAATTCGCGCTCCCCGCGCCCTCACTCACTGTGCCCGAGGCCTGGAGGGAGAGTGAGTTTCACTATAGTCAATACAATCTAATTGTATTGCTCCACTCCCCACAGAGAGACCTGTGACCCCCCCACCTCTCTCGCACTGTGGGGTGTGGACACACACACATAATACACACACACATACACACACCATACACACACACACACACACACACACCAGTGCTTCATTGACTGAATTGTTTGGGTGTGTACAGTATTGCTGGATTAGGAAAGAGATTGACGGTCCGTTGATGAATGCAGATCACTTCGAAGTGATCTTCAAAATTAGCTGAACTGAGGTGATACATGAGCGGCAGGCAGCTCAGGCTTGCGAGTGTCCCATCCCCACCGCCTAAATGCTCCCCATTCAAGGCCACTTCCCCGTATTAGAGCTCCTGTGGCTCAGTGGTTAAAGCACTTGTCTTGCAAGCTGGGAAGACCAAGCTGGGGAGACCTGTGTTCGAATCCAGGCAGGTCAGGGCGAAACCTTGGGCAAGTTTCCTTACTCCACACGTCTAATAATCATCCCTCCCCAAAAAAACCACAATAGTAAAATTGGTCATTTCAATCCACGACTGTTGTGGGACACTGCTATATGCAATTGGCTGCCGCGATTCGCCCACAATTTTACAGTCAATTCATTTTACAGTATATTCTGTGAAGCGCTTTGGGACGTCGATAAAATGTGAAAAACGCGATATCAAATGCAAGGATTATTATTATTAGAGAAGGTCGGTGCGGGCTCGGGAGATTTGAGGCTTGCAAATTTTTCCACTGGCTTTTTTTTTCGTCTCTCTCTCTCTCTTTCCTTGAGAGAAAATAAATCCAAACGGATATCCCCGCAGGTCTAATCCATGTACTGGGATGTCAGGAGCTTTAGTGTTCATTGTTAACTGGGACTGTCTCATGAGAATCCAACCTGAGCCAGGAATAGGCTGACTTGACTAACATCTGAGTAGATGGATGTCCTTTGCTGATGACGTAACGCGCAGCCACCTGGTTTTCAGGTGACCCGAGAGCTTGGAGAGGCTCACACTTGCACCTTGGCTTTTGTTGACCTGAGTAATTATCCTCCATGACCTTCTAACCCCCTAACAATCCATCCGCTCTCTCTGCTCAGCGGGCTGCAGCTGGCTTCTCCTCCCCCGCCTTCGGTCTCTCTGCCCCCCAAGCCTCTGGAACTCCATCCGACAGTCCCTTGCCTCCCTCAAACCCCTCCTCTTTGACCATGCCTTCGGTCATCCTCCTACCCCCTACCCTCCTCGCACTCCACCCCGTCTAGATCCCATCCACCTGTACGAATATAACTTGTTATTTATTGTTGTTTGTTTGCTGGATTGACATCGGTGGTGCCAGAGTCGGGCTTCACAACACTTGAGATAAGAGGGATAATCCAATAATAATGGAATCCATGGTGGGCTCCATGGACACGTTAGTGGTTTCAATGTTTTCCCACCCAGTAACGATCACAAATTTGGGTGGATCTGTGCGTTCAAATAATTACTGCCGGGTCCCATCAGTCAATTTTAACTCCCAATTTACTCTGGTTTGATATGGATGGAGGGGCTGTTGCCGAAAGCTGATACATACAGAGTTTCCCCGGGGCTGTTATTTTTGTAGGAAAAGACACTTCGCCCTGAGGTGAGAGAGAAACGCAAGATGCACAATTGGCATCGATTCAAATGTTGGGAAATCGCAAAATCCGCTGAAAATCCTAAGTGCATCAAGGACAGGGAATTGGATTTTCATTGATAAATGACTCCTTGTGATACAGTCCCAGCTGTTGGGGTGGGGGGGGGGGGGGGGGAAATTGTGTTCAAATCCGCGCTGGGTCCCAGCTTCGTACCACCTGTTTTTTGTTTCCCCAAATAGAACTATAGCTCCTTAATATGCGCAAATGCTAGTATCTTATTACTTCAGCTAAAGTGCTCTCTTTTTCTCCCTGTGTCCAGGTGCAAGGGATGGAAGCGAAGTGAGGTCCCGGGAGATGAGAGGTAGAGGTTAGGGTTAGGGCTAGGGATAGCGGTTAGGGCCAGTGGGGGGGGGGGGGGGGGTGGGGGGATGTGGGGAAGAGTAGGGATAGGAGTGGGAAGGACTGGAGAGACCAGGTGGGGGCGGGGGGACATGGAGGAGGCCGGAGACCACTGAACGAGGGTGGGGGCAGACAGGTCTGTACGGAATACAGCACTGCATTGGTGTTCAGCACAGACTCGAGTTCGATGTCACAGTTAACATGTGGCTTGAACCCAAAATCTCCTGACCCGTAGGTAAGAGAGTTGCCAACAGGGGTCAAGATGGATGTTTTCCTGAATAATGCATCGAATCTCTACTGTGCAAGACTTTGTGAAGCTGATTACAATGTGCACCTAGCTGCCTGAGTGGCTAGTCTACAGCTCGACTTGTGCCTGCTTCAGTGCACTGTGCATGAGATAGTTAACATTAGCAGGAGTTAATTCCCCACTGATTCCCACCTCGTTAATATTTCGCTATTCTTCCGCGCTCACAGATCTGCCTCGGCCTGACCCCCCCCCCCCCCCCCCCCCCCACCACCACCAAAAGCCACAGAAGGCTGTGAGACCAGACCGCATTTTACAGTGAGTGACCGGTGGGGCAGACATCGTCATTAACAAAGCGCTTCGGAGAAAAGTGCTGAATAACGCTAGTGATTTTAATCCTGTGTGAAGAAGGTGGAAAACGCACAAAGATACCAACGCTTTGTGGACCTGTGCCCAGATTTGTACCAGGCTCCATTATGCAATGTTGCCGTATCCACAGGAATTCCTGTTCTTTACGGGAACAATTGTGAGAATGGGAACATAAAGGCAACTGGCATTCCACAGGGAAATGGGAAATGGGATAGTGGTAGCATGGCAATTCTCACCAGGGTACCATCGAGATCTGAAAGTGAGATGCAGCCTTCTTTCCAAAACACTAACCTAGCCACTCGCATTCACATGGCTGAAATTCCATCTCGACTTAGCCCAAGAGGCTGGAGCTCCTGTGGCTCAGTGGTTAGAGCACTCGTCTGACCTGTGTTCGAATCCAGGCAGATCAGAGCGAAACCTTGGGCAAGTTGCCCGACTCAACACACACACACACGTGCTTAATAATTAATCCCTCCAAAAAATAAATAAATAAATAAAATTGGTCATTTTCAATCCACGACTGTTTGTGGGGACGCTG